>VZTB01014628.1:86840-159166 GCA_013397245.1 Thryothorus ludovicianus | reverse complement strand
ACAGCGCCGGGGCACCGCGGCAGGGCCAGGGGAGTCCTGTGTGCTGGACCCAAATAGGTACAGATTGAGAGACGGGAAATATCGGTTGGATATTAGGAAGAAGTTCTCCACTGTGAGGGTGGTGAGACGCTGGAACAGTTGCTCAGGGAGCTGTGGATGCCCCAACCCTGGCACTGTTCAAGGCCAGGCTGGGTAAGGCCTTGGGCAGCCCGGTCTAGTGGGAGGTGTCCCTGCCCATGGCCTTAAAGACTGGAGGGTCTTTAAGGTTCCTTCCAACCCTTAACATTCTGTGATCCAATAAATTAAAGAAAAGTTGGATGCGTTGGGCTGTTTGCCCCATGACCACGCTCCCAGCTGGGCTGGGGGCAGGACCTCAGCCTGTTCCACCCTCAGGCACAGACATGGTGCCAATGCAGTCCTTGTCCCCAGCTGGAGCTGCCGGCCCAGCTCCGGCCCTCCCGAGCACCTGCTCCCTCAAGGGCTTTCCCATGCGCTTGCC
This sequence comes from Thryothorus ludovicianus, assembly GCA_013397245.1. Classification (NCBI taxonomy): domain Eukaryota; kingdom Metazoa; phylum Chordata; class Aves; order Passeriformes; family Certhiidae; genus Thryothorus; species Thryothorus ludovicianus. The sequence continues at coordinate 158,667 of VZTB01014628.1, read as the reverse complement.
TTCATTGATTGAGGACAAAGTTGCACATCGTGTTCTAGAAGCCACGTTTTCATCTCCAGTTTGGAGAAAGTGTACAATACAGAGCAGAAAATAATTTGCTTTAGCCTGTCTTAGGGATGGTAAAGACCTCACAATAAAAAAGATGGTAAAGACCTCACACCATTTATGTACATGAGATGGAATATGTGAGAATAATGCTGTTACATTCATTTGTATATCATATATATTCATTGTAACATTATTTTCATTATTATTGTATTAATGAGCTCTTCCCTTTCTCACAGTGATATTGAATACTATTTATTAAAAGGATTTGCGCATTGCATTCCCCCAAGCTTGGTATTTCACTGCAAAGCTTTCCATATTGCAAAGTCTGCAGAGATTTAGTGCATATCCCCTTTCAGTTCCCAGAATAATGACTGGGTAGGATGGAGTTTGTAGCTGTTTACTGTAGTGGCATCTTTTGTGATAACTGGGGCTCCTTTGTGCTGGTGTGTTGTGACCAGCAGTGTCACCAAACGTGTACAAACTCAGAGGGGAGGATATGAGTCTATAACAGACATATTAAGAATGGAAGAGGGAGACATTTGCAGCAGCAGAAACCCGTTGTGGTTTAGATGAGCAATAAATGAATTTTCAAATCGTTCAACTTTGGCTTTTGTCACACAGAAACAAAGTCTTTTTATTCTCAGTAATTCTGCTGAGCTGCCTGCCCTGTCTGTGGTTTGGATTGTTATTTTACTGTACTTGAATGCCAGATTCTGGATCAAGAAAGACAAAAGGTTTTTTTAATCAAATAAAATATGTTTCCTTAACGTCAGATAAATGCCTTTGGCCAGCCACATGCCTGAAGCAGAACAAAGTGCCTTATCTATTTGTGCCCTAAAGACCAGGACCATCAGAAAGCCTGAAATCAGAAGCTTTGGGAACATGATGTGTGTGCTGTAGAGAGAAATGTATGGCACTTGCTCTGAATTGACTGGAATTGCTATGAAACATTATGGGAGAATCATCTCTTGGAAAGCAGCACAGAGTTGTTTCATTGCACTGGCCACAGAACAAGATAATACAGAATGTTCTGAATTTAGTTTTGGGATGTCTGTATTGCTCTGGATATACTAAATCTGGCAGCAAAAAACTCAGTGAAGTTCATACAAAGCAGAGGAGCCTAAAGCAGCCACATGCCTGTAGAAAAAGTGGAATCTCTCTCCTGTCCCTAGCAGTGACTTTTTAAAAGCTGTGCTTTGTAGAGACCTTCAGAGCTGCCTGAGACACTGGTTGAGTGAGCCATGGTCTGTTGGCTTGTCTGGACCATAAAGGAATAGTGAGAAGTCAATGGAAACTTGGATACACGGATGGATGGATGAGAAAGGGAAAAGGAATGTAAGAGAGTAGGTAGAAAAACCTAACCCGAGTCTTTGTGTGGTGATCCATGATAAAATACCAGGTGTTTCTGAACCTGTATCGTGTAACTTGGGAAAAGCTTGTGTGTATGGCCAGAAAGAGCCTTCTGTAGAAGTCTGGAGCTGATTCCTGGTAGGGCTTCCAGAGTTTGTATGAGTAAAGGACATCAGGTCAAAGATTTTTGTTCTTTCTCAAGGCCTTCACTGCATCCAGTAGCGGGGCAACCACAGAGTGCACTCAGAGTAAGAAAAGCATCTGTTTGGGAACCTTGTTCCCAGGTTTGCTTTCTGTCAGGTGCATGAATGAATGTCTGTAGAGCCCTTCAAGCACACTCTGCACATCCTAAATATCTGTGACAGCCCTTCTGCAGAATCCTGTTTGTGAGCTGTGCTGAAGCATGGCCAATGGCCAGCTGCAGTTTTGCAACAAAGAATGCCTGTCCCTCCCTCATTCCACATTGCAGACAACTATATCAGGTACTGTGTTATCTGGGGCCTTTAGCTAGGATTGTAAAAAAAAGATACTGTGAGTTCTAAATAATCTTAAGGAGTATAAATCTCTTCTGAAGCCTTTTTTGGGAGTTCTCCATACACACAGAAGCTTTCTGGAAGGCCTTCATAAATAAAGAATAATAAAACTAGGCACGTTTTCCAGAAATGCCTTTTATCTCACAGCTGAGGAGGCTGTTTTGTGTTTAATCGTTTGCAAAAGGAGGTGCAGTAGCCACCTAGGTTAGCACACAGCTGGGTCATAGGCAGAGAGCAGCACAGCTGACAAGTGCTGCAGCACAGGAGCTTGTTAGGCACAAAGAGCAGCGTGCTGTGAGCTACTCTGGGGTCTTGGCAACAGCACAGCCAGCAGTGGACAAGTTCTATAAAATTGATTTTCCAATAGTGTTGGCATTTTAGAGAGGAAAGGGAAAAGAGACAGAAGCGGTGTGAAGCCATTGGATCACATGCATTCTCACATATGAAAAGGGCTTGTGCTTATCTCAGGTTAGCAACAGGATATGCAGTTTTAGGGCTGCTGTCAAAGGCATTTTTGTTTATTTCTTTAGCCACTTGCAAAAGATGCTGGGTTGTGAGCTCCAGGGGCTAAAGTCCTTTATTTCTGTGCTGGAAGGTGCTGCATGGACCATTGCAGCCTGGGTTTCCCTGTGTCACTCTGCCAGCCTGGCTCAGCCCTGATCTGGTTTCCACCCTCATTCAGTACTTGCTGAAATAGTCACCTAGGGAGTAAACACTGCCAGCCACGGCCGTGCTTTCTGAGATATGGAGTCCAGCCCAGTCAGAAGTTTGCCAAGATAACCTCATTGCATCATGTGCCAAAGAACCACAACAGCTGGAGCATTGAAGGACTGTGACATTTAAACAAGATACTGAAAATGCAAGGTAATCATCAGCATGGAATGCATCCAAGTGTGGAATTTAGAAATTAAAGACTTCCTACCATATTTTTTTTATATCTAGGTTCAAGGGACAGATTTAATAGCTGGGACACTGATCTTCAGTGGGGTGTATTTTTTCAGTTGTAATTTTTTTTCAGTGGTGGCTTCTGGTGAGAAGCAAGGACAGTGTGGAGCCTGAAGGTACACAGGGAATGTACATGAATGCATTCTGGTCCTGTGAGTGCATGCATCTGTCATAAGTGTGTCGCTTGCTAAGAGTCAAAATAAGGTCAGTGCAGATGAGTATGTGTATGTAAAAAAGGGCAGGGAGAAAATTAATGCCAAATCAAACTAAAAATAGATGTCTGAGTGGATGGGGAAAATGGCATAAGAAATGCAAACAGAAAAACTGCAGTCCGAGAAGGAAAGCAGCCTTGCACAAGAAGTTATTTTTTTCTGGGCTTGATTGAAAATATTTTAAATATATGTGTCATTGAAGTTAGAGTGAAAATTAATGTATTTAAGTTTGGAGGTTCACAGTCCCCTTGAAACTCAGATTCTCTCCCTTCCTGCTTCCCTGCCTCCCTCCTTCTTTTTCCCTCTCCTTCATATCTTTCATGGCATCTCAGATCCACAAGGAAGGAGAAGATTCCAGGAACTTCACTTGAAAGATTCTTCCCAGGATCCCAAGGTTTTCTGTGTAGTCATTAGCAGGCAATCACAGTGACAATTGCATTTGGCAATACTGTTGACTGAATTTATTTCAATTGGCACTTAGGCTTACAAAAAATATCAACAACTCATTTGGAATTCTTGTGAGATAGGGCAGTAACCCACCCTGTTTTGCCCTTCAGTGTACAAAGGCAGAGTGAGAACCTCTCACTTTCACATTTTGGGGTGATGCTGTGCAGGCTCAGGAGTTGGACTCAATGATCCCTGTGGGTCCTTTCCAACTCAAGATATCCTATAAATCTATGAACGAGGCTACTCCTGTGGAGATTACAATCCAGATTCCTCTGCAGGTGGTAGAAAGAAATAGCACACACACAGTGTGATCCTTGTGCTCATTTGATGCATCTATTTTAAGTTAAAAAATTGTCTTCTGGAGAGACCTGTTTCTTTCCTTCACCTGTTGCAGATGGAAAAGGTGCCAAACTTCATAGGCTTCTAACTTTTATGCCTCAGAATAAGGAGATAATGATGTTATCCTGTGTAATTTGTTCAATAGCACAGGTTATCTGGGTCAGTGTTGAGGAATGTTTGTGTTGCAGCAGTCTCAGGCACTTCTGTCAGACAGCAATCACTGCTGGCATTGACAGTGCTGGGAAGGACACATTACAGAGCAGTTTGAAAAATGTCTGTTTCTCTTAGCCAACAGAAATCTGCAAATTTACAGTGACAATTCAAATATCATGAGTTCTCGTTTCCAACAAATATTTCCATTTTGCAGCATTCACCTTCCTCACAAATTTGACCTTTCCCTCAGAAAGCACAAGATGCAAATGCAAAAATAAAAGAACCAAGAGCTCACTTAGAAACACAATTTTCCATTAAAAGCAGTTTTAATGAAATATATTCCATCAGCTGGAGTTGCTTTTGACAGTCAGTAAGCAATTCAGGTGCCTAAACACAGGATTCATGGTCTGTCTTAGAAACACTTCAAGGCATGCAGGACACCTGCGTGGAGCTGGGGATGTGACAGCCACCTGCAGGACCCTTGCCTTGCTGAGGCTGGGCTGGGGAGGGACACTCCGGGGCATCTGGAACAGCACTGCACACCCTGTGCAATGCAGTTAGTCTCAGAATCTCTACAATTTCAGACAATAAAACATCCGTGATGCCATTACTAATGGGCTGTCAGAGCCTGATAAAGGAGAGCGGGAGCGGCACAGTGCCCTTGAATCTCACCCTAAATTCATGACACTCTTTTGGCCCCTCCTGGTTGTTTTGCACCAGAGCAGCCAGAAATTCCTGCGCTGGCAGCTCCGTGCAGCTCCAGCAAGTGCTGGGTGCCAGGAGCTGGCTGCAGCTGAGGCCCAGAGCAGGAGGCAGGGTGCAATGCAGCAGCCCCAGCAGGAGCCTCTGCTCTCCTGGGGACACTCAGCACATGGCGTGCATCCACAGCAAGCTCGGCAGGAAAAAAGAGAAGCCTGTGTTGGGCAACTGGATTGTGCAAGGAACACTGGGATGAGTGGAGCGGTACCCAGCAATCAGCTCTGTGTAAGTCTCCCTGAAGCTATAGAAAGACAAGGAAGATTAATAATTGTCTGAGTCAGCATTATTATATTATATATATAATTTTTTAAGTCTCAGGGTCACAGAGGCAACACTGAAGAGCCATGTGCCAGAGAAGGAAGACACAAGCACAACCAGCCCAGGCTTGGCTGCAGCTCTGAGCAACCTGGTCCAGTGGAAGGTGTTCCTGCCCGTGGCAGGGGATTCAGAACTAGGGGATCCTTAAGGTCCTTTCCAACCCAAACCATTCTATGATTTTATGGGAATATAATATAAATGGAACTGGTGTTGCAGACTTCTCAGGCCTTTTCCTGTTTCATAATTATATTGCCATTTTGGCTATAATCACAGTGAAAAGAGAAAGAATTGTCTCTTTATTCTGTAGTGACCTGCTAGTTGGTGTCAGCAAAGAATTGTTAGGCTGCCCTGGATTTCTGAGCTGCTGCTTAAACTTGACCTTTTCTGATGAAAGCAGGGGCTTAGCCTTGTTGTATAAAATTTGATGTTACTACCAGAACATGGGGTATGAACCTTCTGAACTTATATTTTAATGTAATGGCAAATGGATCTGTTAACAGAATCAGTTAAATTCTCTTTGACATATTTTTAAGGTTTAATGAGGAAGGCTTAAGAAGATTTAATGAGAAAGATATTTTTTAAATTCTTACTTCTTTTAGCAGAATTATCACACACAAGTTGAATTAAAGTGTGCAGGACTTCAGAGGTACTGAAAAATACGTGCCCAGCTGTGTTGCTGATGTGGAACACTGAACTATGACTTAAACTTGAACTATGAGTTTAAACTGGCTCCTGGATTTTGTGTTTGCCCTTTACTCCTATGCTACACATTTTGAATGTGAATTTCTGTTGGCATTGTAAATTTACCCCAGTGAAGAATTTGGCCTTCATGTTGCAGAGACAAAATCTCAGTATTGTGTTTATTTTTGGATTGTTCTTAGTGGTTTTTTTTGGTAAGGTGTTTTCGTCTTTTTGCTCGAGTGATTCATTTATGAAACAAGATGATGAGATTCAGGTTTCTGATGGTCTTTCCATTACCCAGGAATTGAAGTACTCTGAGCAGGCCAGGACTCGCATAGAGATAAACACACATACTCAAAGTGAACACAAACACTTTAAGTACAACCTGTGCCCTGTGCTATTTACCCTGCTGCTCTTCTGCTGTGGATTTATGGCTGTTGTCACAGTACTTTCTTTTCTGGCCTTTCTCAGAAGAAAGCTTTTTCAAGAACTAAATTAATTAAATTCACAGGGTGTTGAACTAAAATTATTGTCCATACAGATATGCACGTATATACGTGCATATACCTACAATTAGAAACCAGTTCTTCTGGAGATGTGATCTCAATCTGGCAGATAAGATTATCTGATAATTAGTTTGTTTTGAGTTTGGATGTGCAGGGCAGATGCTGGACTCCAGATAATATAATTGCTTTGGGAAAGGGCACCAGCTTCTCATATGTGCATCCTTAGAGTCTTATGAAGATCCATTCCAAAGGAATTCAAAGCCATGTGTCAGTTGCCAAATATATTATTTTAAAAAGGGGAATTTCATGCACCAGTCTTTTTGAGAGTAATCTGCTTATACAATTTCTGGACTCTTAGATCATTTTCCAGCATTTGTGGTACAGCAGAATAAAGATCATGTTTTATTCCAGTTATGAGATTTTAGCTATATATTATTAAAGACTATAAAAGTAGTTTTACATACTTGTAACCAGAATGTGGGCCAAAAGGAGTAATGTTTTGCCATTTCTGCTACTTCAGAAAAAGTGATCTTAACTTCAGAACCAGCAGTGATATTACATCTTATATCTTCAAAGGAAACTTGGTCTCTTGTGGCTGTGCTAGAAAACTGATACATTTTCTGTTTGCTCTTATAGGCAGAATTTCAGTCACCTTGGCTTTCTCTTTTTCTGCATAATAAATGTCATTCAAGGGTTGGTATTTTTTTTCTTATTCATAAATAAGAAATCTCATCCTCATTTGGGGTACAAACGCTTCAGATGCTTTACTAACATTTTATTGTCTGTCTCACTAACAAATACGCTGTCTACTCAGAAACACTGTGGCTTCCCTTAGATTGTTCTATTCCTTTGATTCAAGTGGACAATAAAACATGCTGAATGACAGTGTCACTGATTAATAGGGAGCTTTAAAGGAAAACCATTCTGCCTTCTGCCTTTTCACTGGTTTTCACATATCTGAATGTACCCTGCACACACACACTCTATTTTAATGGCCTTGTTGATACATTTCTGTTAATTTTCAGTGATTAAAAAATTAGCAAAAATAGGTACCCAGATGATGAAGATTAATAAAAAAACTGCTATAGAGCAATGTTGGTTACATGTGTTTTTGGTTAATTATTCTGCAGTATTGGAAAACAGGAAAACTGAGGGAGGTCCATTAAAAGGAAAAAAAATTATATATATTTGTCCATCTTCTCTGGGCATAGATGAAAGAGATGACTGAGAAGTTCGAGTCTGTGGCTTGTATCAGGGTGTGAGTTGGTGGAATACCTGGACTGGTAACAAAAGACATTTGTTCCTCTCAGGTTGGAGTTTGGCATGTTGCAGAGCCTGGTACAAAGCCAGCACTTCTTGTGTTCCCTTTTGGCTCCCACAGTGCACAGGCCTCATGTGCTGCACAGGGATAAGGTGGTATTTACATTTGTTTTTCTTTTTTCACTCTTCCTAGTCAAGCAGAGGTGTAAGTGATGGTAATTCCTCAATTCCTCTCTCCATTAACTAGATGTGACACTTCAGCAACTTTTGCCTGGCATACATCTGGTTTTCTGGAGCCCTTATCCTGAGGGATCTACTGGACCTTCAGATGCCCTTCAGGCATTAGATACCCATTGTGTGACTTTCAAGGTAACTCAGGAAATAGTTCTTTCTTCCTGAAATGCAGGTAGGGTTTTTTTCCTTTTTATCACATATTCAGGCACTACAAGATGGGTATGGTGTGAAATAGAGATGCATTGGGAAGCAGCAATGATGGCAACACAGGCAAGGTAATGAAATTAATTATGTTGGAGAGGGGTGACACTGGATGCTCAGAATGTTACAGCTCTCCACCTCTTAAAATTACATACACTATTTACAACACCTCTTGGTTGAGTAAGAGTTTATTTGTGTTGCTGCTTGTGCAGCTGAATGTTAACTATGATGTCATGCAGCACTGCTCTGTCTCTGGGTGAAGGTGTGAGTGGAAAGACGTGCAGAACTTCCTCCTGTGACATTCCCATCTCCAGATACACAGGAACTGATAGAAATAACCTTTCGTAATACTCACCATTTTCTGTAGTTCTAATTTTTATTGTGCCTGCTGCCTGAAAGATGATAAGACTTATTCATAAATTCACACTCCAGTGGTTTGATAAATATATAACAGTCTGAAAAGGAGTTTCTTGGTGCAGTGCATGTTATTTATCAGGTCTCAGTTTTCCTTGGGTTTGGCCCTAAGGTTTGTTGTTGGTTTTTTGTGGGGTGTTTTTTTTTTTTATTTTGATATTTTTGGCTGACTTCTCTGATCCTTTTCTTACTGAGAGCCACAAGGAAAAATAGCACTTGGGACAACTAAAACTAAATTCATCGTGACAAAAAATTTGTTTATATACGTTTATTATATTATCTCTTCCTCTCTATCTGATAAATGAGGAGGCGAGAATATTGTAAAGTGATATTCTGTAGCAGGCACAACGCTTATCAGTTACTTTCCTTTGACCTTCTGCCTTAGAAAATTAATTCACTTGAGCTGTTCGTACACTAGAACATTAGGAAAAAAATAATGTTAGCACTGGTGAATATAATCTCTGCAGGAAAGCTGGGCAATTATTCAATGGTCTAATCTTATCTCTTGTTTCATTTTTATATGGCAAGTCTACATTTAAAGTATTAGATATACTGTGCTTCTGCTCAGTACCATCAAACCCCGGTAAATAAACGCTGCTAAGTGCCACCATGAGTGAAGGAGCTTATAATGAGAAGTGTGAGCAGCCCTGTGCACCATTCATCATTCTGTTCAGGCCCATATTGGGGCTCTTTTTATCAGCACTATTCGGAGCAGTGTCATCACCTCTGGTATAAATCTTCTGTCAGTTTCTGTCGTCCCCGTGCCCTATTAAACTCATGCTCTCACATAATCACCAAATGACCTTTGGATGTCTTTCATTAACCTCTGACCTGAACCCTGCTGCCTTCCAGTTGGTAGGTAAATCTATAACATGACATTTGCTTATGACTCAACCTTTATCCTTGCTTAATAGTTGTGCCTTTCCATTTTTTTGGGTTTTTTTTTTTTTTGTTCTGGAGCAAAAAGATAGTTACAATCTTAAGGCACAGCTTGGATTTTAAAGGTTGGAACACAATATTCACCTAAGTGTCTCCTAATAGACTTTCTAATATTTTTCCACTGCTGCATATTGAATCTTATCAGTTGTAAGCTGATGCAGAATGTTAGCCTCTCAAGTAATAATTTCATTTCTGACAGAAGTTTTCTTTCCCTCAGATATTTTCTTCTTGCTCTGTTTATCTAATCAGGGATTAAAGATTGATTAATTCAAATTCAATTGTGCAGCTGTGCCGCAGTTTAGCCTAAAATTTCTGATCCTGCAGATGAGGGTAGCTACTAGAAAAGAATAATGATAATAAAAATAAGGCAAAATTTTGTTCCCATGAGGTTCAAGTGGGCTGGAAAGTAGTTCCTGCAGTGCTCTCTCTGTGTTGCCGATGTCTTACTGCAAAGCCTTGGTCAAGCTACTTGCTTTTCCTATGACTCATTTACCTCACTTGTAAAACAGGCCTTGGTAAAACTGTGCCTGCAGAATAAAACATGAAAAATGGCTTCTATTTAGCTCTTTTGTGGTCGGGAGCCAGGCTGATGCTCTTATTAACCCTGCTCAGCTAAGTGTGTGTACAGAGTTGAAAGCATACTGAATTATATTTCTCCCCCTTCAGCCCTCCCTCCCCCCTGTGAGTGAGCCTCTAGTTACTCTTAACTATAATTAGTACCAATTAACTAAAATTCTTAGCAACTGTAGTGCTGCAAAGCCATTGATAAAAGGGATTCTTGGCAGTGAAGAGGAAAGGAAGCAATTGGGGTTTGTGGAAAAGGCAGGAGTGGCTGCTGTTCCCTTGGCAAGGGTTGGAGTCATGGGCTCAGCCTCTGATGGGAAAAGGGAGACAGGGAATGGATGTGGGTCCAGAGGAGCTCAGGGAGCACAAATGCAGGTATTAAGGGTGAGTGAGATTTTGGGGAGAGAGCAGGGTGGATGGGTGTGATGGGGGTCTGTCTGCCAGGTGCTGTGGTGCTCCTTCAGTCTTTGCAGTGACCACAGAGAAGAGCACGGGGCTTCCTGTGGGGAAATGAGGGTGAAAATATGAGTGAATGTACTTGGATGGCTTTTGTAATTCTCTGCTAAAGTGCTGTAAATCATCCTGAAGCAATGGTAAAGTAAGAAGAGATTAGATGGCTTTATCTTCTCCTGAATTTCACACATAACTTAAATAAGAATATTTTAGCAGAATTGTGTACATAAAAAAATTTCAACTAATTTATGTAATGGTGACAGTGTTTCCTGCTCCCTATAATACACACACTCTCATTATTAAATCTGTCTTGATTTTGCTATGCAGGAAGCTAAAACAAAATGCCAGCAGTTTGTTCCTGAATTTTTTTTTTTACTGTATTCAGGAATGGCAAGTAGGTTATGCTTCTCTTTCCTGTTTTGGTATGAGGCTGTCTCCTCACAGCTGGAAGGCCCATCTCTTCTCAGCTTGTGATCAAGCACCATCAAAATTCAGGGAATTGGGAATGAACAGATAAGCAATTTGTCTCTTTTTTTCACTTACAGTGTTTTGATCTAGCATTTCTCCCTGGTTTTATCAGTGTTGCCCTCATTCCTCCTTTTTCTCTCTCATTTTCTTCTTTGCTTGGGTTTTTGTTTTTTTGATATTAAGGGCAAAGAACCCCAGTGCTGGTATTTTTCACTTCATAAAATACCTGGAAATGGATTACAGGGGTAGCAAAGGAAACGGTAACAAAGCCCAGCTGTGAGCAGGTACCCATCCCTGGTGTTGGCTGACAGCTGTAACTCCTCTGCCTCTCTTTGCAGAGAGGCTGGTCTTGGCATCAGCCATCTCCACTGGAAGGTGACAACACCACCTGTGTGCCTGGGACCAGTGGCCCCTGAACGATTTGGGCGTGGTCTGAAACAGCATCAGGCTCCTCGAGGTGTCTGAACTCTGGGTATGGGAGGTACCAGGGCTGTGGCTGCAGAGGTGACAGTGCCAGTGCACAGAGCTCACTGCCACTTCTGGAGCTCAGGAGGGCTCAGGGAAACACTGAGGAGTGCAGTGGAGGTGGTGGTAAATTAAACCACGAGCTGGTGAGATGGCAGTTCCAAAACAGTGCCCACAAATGTCCTGAGAAGAGGCTGTTGCTAGGTCAATCTGCTCTCGTTGGCAAGAGGGAAAAAGCCTGGCAGCACACTGTGTGATACCTGTCCCTGGGCCATTAGGGCCTCTTAATGCCCTTGGGACACTGACCCAAAGCCCTGCAGCGACAGGGAGGTAGGAGCAGGGAGCAGGGAACCACAGGAAATGTGATGGAAAGGTCATTTCCCTCATATGTGCCTAGTGCCAGTCTTCACCTGAGCCCAGCATCCCTGGGGGTGCCCATGATGTGACCCTGGTTCCTGGGCACAGGGTTACTGGACAGGGATCTGTTCTATCAGGTTTCATTGGAACTGTTATAACTCCAAATTGGTGACACTAGTGACAATAGCAAAAAGGTACAACAGTACTCTGCAGCTCCAGCTCTGGATCAGAATTATATTGGGCTCGGCACAGCAGGGCCCTTTCCATCCCTCCTGGAGAGTGGGATGAATAAAATCACAAAAGCATGGGAATAGAATTAGAAAGTAAAGGATTGTCTCTCTCTACTTTTTATTTGGATTTACAAATACATTTGGAAATGGTTGTAAGGGTCGAATTTGGCAAAATGAAGTTGAGAACCTCTGGAAAAAAATGTATTTTGAGGAGAAATGTACAAAGTAAGTCTCTTAGATGGCTCAGTCCAATGAACCTGAGTGTGCTTTTGATCTGGCCATGGCAAAGCAGAAGATTTTTAACAGATGACAACAACTGAGAGGATTTTGGATGACAGCAGCAAAGAAACAAAAAGAGGTGGTTAATTGTGTGACCCACAGGGAGCACTGGAAGACATTAATGGGTATAAAGAGGCCATATTTCCATAAGTGACCATTAGTCTTCTGCAAATGTTCCCTGAAATATAAAGGAATGGTTTTCTCTCTCCAATTAATCATCCTAGAAATCCTCCTTCGTGTAATCTTGAAAACACGGGAGAGAACTTACTATCAGTAAATGTTGCCAGATGTACAAAATGGCAGAGTAATGTGTTGTATAAAATGATTTTGGGTGGCAGAAACTGGATAGGAAGCCAAGAATACTGCACCAACATTTAAGCTTTTCTGCAAGAGGCGTTGCCAGCCTTGGGAGGGAGCACTGGATAATTTATAGGTTAACATTTTCTTTTTATGTGAATAGCATTTTTTCTCATTTATAGTTAATTAGGTTAAGCATGCATGGGGAGTGAGGGAGGAAAGACTTTCAGAGAGAATCTAAACGATTAGTAATTTGAATGAAGTAAAAGAATCTGCTAGAGGATGTAGCTCTGGAATTAAATATGTTGCTGTAACAAGTGTAAGTATCAGATAGGAATTTTAAAGGTTCTTACATTAATTATAACAGCAGCATAAAAAGAGGTAGAGTATATTTACAGATTTGGCACATGGATTTTTTTCCCTATCAGTTGGTGTTTCATTCTATTAGGGGAGGAGAAACTATTTGTCCCACCATTTCACAGGTTTATATCTTTTGCACACATTTCTTGTCTTGGAGGTTTTGGTTCACATACAGGATCAGTTAAGGTGAATTACAAAGTAAAATGAACATTCCCTTAACCACTGAGTTTCTTCAAATCTTTTTTCCTGTATAAAACACTCTTGAAACTTTCTGGTTGGATGAATATTTTTTTTGGCAGAGACTGTGTCCATCTCTACTCAGGGACAGGAAGAGTTTCATCTGGATCCCTCTAAAAATTTTGTGCCATATCTAGTCTGGGACAAACTTTTAGACAGACATTCAAATGGCTCAGAGTATTGAAATCAGCTGGGCTGCAGTTTGTTTTTTGGTGCACAGACCTGTCAAATCCAGCATGTTGGTGAGGGTTACACTGTGGGCTGGCATGTCCCACCATGAGGGTGGTGCTGTTCTCCTTTGCTGCTCTGCATCACAGGCTCTGTCCCATCCTGATGTCCCATTTCCCTGGAACACCAGGCTGGTTTCAACCCCAAGCCTGGCTTTTTCACTCTCTGCCTCTGTTGAGTGATCCAGAGAATAGATGCTATGGTCAGACACAGGATTTTGTGTTCCAGGATATCTGTGATGAGCATTTTCACCTGGAATGCCTTCCACTGTGTAATTTTTGAAAATGCTCAAAAAAGCTTTTAAATAATTTTTAGTACTCTTAAATGTTGGGTGGAGTTTTTAAATGTAAGCATATAAGTTCAAATTTTAGCACTTTCATCCAAGGGATCTGATGTACAAATTGTCCCAGCTGAAGAGTGTGCAGTACTTCTGACAGCCAGGCAGAACTTTGAGTTAGACACTAAATATAGATTTAACAGTTTATCCTTTGACACTCAAATAATTCAAAAGGTGAATGATTTATGATTTCAAGAAATGAGTGATTATTTATACTGGAAAACACTGCCATTTTTATTGCACATGAGCAGTTCCACATGGAGAGTTATTCAAAGTAGTTAATTATTTGTGCTGTGCCCATAAATGCCAATTTCTTTTTCTAGACAAGGATCTTTAAAATATCCTAAAGGAATTGAATGAAAGTCAGGGAGAGATAAATGCTGAATTCCCTAATTTTAAAAGATCCCAGTGTTTACTGGCTTACCCCCAGCTGAGACAAGCACATTTTAGGATATATTTTGGGTTCTTCTAACATGACAAGTATGGTGCAATGAGTTTAAATGCCCTGCCTTGGGTGAACCAGGGAAGCAGAAACAGTAGAACAGAGACACCTGACTCAGAGCCCATTCACCTCCTGAACCACAGGGCTTCTCTCACAAGCCAAGAAGATTCTTTCACACATGCAAGGAGAAATGTCAGACAAAACAGCAGTTCTGCCAAGCTCATTGTGGGTTTGGATAAGTAGGTTTTGGCCAAGCAGCCCATGCTGAGGAGCAGAGCCCAGACCATTGAGTTTCCTTCCTGGCTAACTGCACCTGTGCCTCTGGTGGCTCCTGGCAGGGCCTTCAGCCCGAAAATCTGAGCAGAAATGACTTACTGAGTGGAGAATTAGCTAACTAACACTGTGCAAGAGCTCTGCCAGGGAGCTGCTCTGCCCTCAGTGAGGGAGCTGAGCCATGTGCTGTCTCCAGCCTCTTGCAGGGTAGGATTGAGTTGCACCAGGGCTCAGCTGTTGCTGCTGAGGTCATTGGGAGCTATTTTGATGCACCCTTTAGCCCCGTGCACTTGCCCAGGCAGCCCCATGGACTGAAGCTGACTGAGACTGGTGTAGTTTGGGTGTTTTGAGCATCAACCAATTCCTACAGAGCAGCTCAAAGAAAGAGTTGCAGTGATCACTGCTGCCTGTGGAGCAGCACCAGATCTGAGGGCCAGCATGAGCTCTGCCACACCTGACTGCTGAACCTCTAAAGCATGTCCACAGCTCTCCATGAAGAGATTCCAGCACAGTTAAAGTGTTTACAGGACTTCTCCCTCTGCCATGTGTTGCTGCTCATGTGTGGTAGGAATGATCACAGCAGAAGGATCCAGGTAAGGAACCACAAGGCTCTTTATTTCCTGGCATCCCCTTTTCTTAGAGGTTCAGGCCAGTTTGCAGGGGGACAGCTTTGGGATTAGATAGGCGGACTCTGCAGCTGCTGCTTTGTTTGTCCCAGCAGCATCAAATGTCTCCTCTCTTCATCTGAGAAAAGAAGAAAGAGAGGTAAACATATTTTAACAGTGGTAAAAATGGTAATATCCAAGGAGAGGGATCAAGGAGAGATAAGAAGGACTGGTGTGGCATCTCTTCAAGATCACACCACTGGCAGGTGAAATGCTTCTCCTTGGACCAGTTGGTTTTTCCATCTTTGGGAATGGCTCCTTCCCTTGCACCTGGGCTTTGTCTCTTCTCCACTTCTATTCTTGATCGCCAGGGCAGTGGGAGGTTCTGGGTGCACTAAAAGTGCCTGGAGAACTGCATAGCTCTGGATGGCTTTTGCTGTTTCCTTGTGAAATCTATCCTGGAGCCTGTGCCAGTGGATGTTCCAGGGCTTGGCTCATAGTAACATTCCTTTGAGATGTAATGGTTTCACTGGGAGAAGTTGCTGGTACATTAAAAATGTAAGAAGGACAGTGTTTATTTTTCATATAAACACTTGCTGTCAGTATGGATAATGAGCTATGTGCTGCTGGTTTCCTTCTTGGGGTGGGAGACAAAGGAGAACTGGGCTTTGTGCTGAATGGATGCTTGTGAGAAGCTGGCACTATTCAGTGATTCACAAGCAGCTTGCAGATATCAGGAGTAAAGGTTCGTTACATCTCTAATTTTTTTCTTCCTTTGGGCAGGTGGCCTAACAGCCCAACAGCTGATCCTACGTTTTAAATTTAATTTTAATTGAATGCACTGTTAGAGATGCCTTAAATTGACTCTTTTTGTTGGAATTTCCTAAGGGAGTTTGCCCCAAGACCTCTATCCTAGTGATAACTTATTCTGGCCAATGGAGCCAGTGTGTATTTATTGTACAGCTCTCTGTCCCCTCTCTGGCTTCTGCTCCCATGAACACTGCAGTTGCTGATGACTAGAAAATTACTCAAGTGTGAACTGTTTCACTGTCTGTCACTTTGCTCATTAGGCTAGTGAGAAAATGTATCTGTGGCTCTGTCACACACAGCCCTCATTAGGTTAGCAGCACATTGAGATCATTGCCTTTTTTAAAGATGGCTGCAGGAAAATGGCTGGGTAGTTTGATGCTCCTCAGTAATAAGTGGAAGTAGCAAAACCAGGGCTCGCTGCATTCCCTTCTGAGATAATTGCATTGTTTGCAGAGCCTGATCCATGGAATGAAGTGATACTGCTGGGCAAGGCAGCATAACCCCACTTCTTACTCTGAGTGGAAGGGGCAGGAGGTGCTCAAGATAATTCAGTGTGCAAAAGAGATTGAAGACAAGGACACTCCATTTTTTGCATCAGCTTCTCCTTGTGCCTGGTAAACTGGAGGAGCCCCACTGAGGGTGCTGTGCTGTTATTTGTATCAGAATGAGCAGAGTTTAGGTCTATCAGCTATCTAACTGGCTATGAGGACTACCAGGGGTTTCTCCTTCCTGCCTCCAGCAATTAGCCAAAGTAGGACTAATCAGTGTGGAACCATTTTAGCCATTCCTAGAAGGCTGCATTTAGACACTCTCACTGGCAAATGTCTGTGCTGTTCTTCTGCTGGAAAATATGTGTTAAACAACCACATGCCTTCTCTCTAATTAGTGCTTTCCTTCTCCTTTACTTCTTTTCCTAAGCAAGGAGTGCCAGAGTGCCACTAACTTGCACAGTGGCATTTCCCCTGAGGCTGGTCCATTAGCTGTTATGTGCTCTGGAGAGGCAGGTACCTGTTTGCTCCAGCCACCAGGGCAGTAGGACCTGCAGCAGGAGCACAGTGTAGGATGGGACCATTGTACTGATGGGAACTGCTGCTTGCTCTGCTGCCAAGGGTGATCCTGGCAGCTGCAGCACAGCCTTTTCTGCCGTGGCTTTGGTGAGGACAAAGTCCAGCTCACCATCTTGCTGGATGCTGTTAGTGCTGGTAGGTGATGGTTTGCATGTCCCTACCATTGCTCAGAAAAGTAATTGTACATGAGGAATTTCTTCTGTTCTTTCACTGTAAAATATTTATACTGGTGATTTGCTTCTGTGTGGTGATCCCAAAGACCTGAAAAAGAGTTTACACACAAACGTTTGCATCAATGAATTTTTGTAGAGATGTGTGCAGCAGTGTCTGGTTGCTCCACTGGACCTGCAGTGCTGATGATCCCTCTCTATTCCACCACAGGAATGTTCATTAGAGGATCTGTGGTGTTCTGTAGCTGATTAGGTTTGTAGCAGATATGTATCCCCTAGAGATAAGATGATGAAAAAAACTCAAGGCCTTTTGCTTATTTAAAGTTGATCCAACTCCAAGTTAAATTGGATATCAAGTACTTGACTTGCTCTGCATATATTCTCTTCAGTTCCATATACATAGGATTCTTCTCATTATCTGCATTTACACATTCAAAGGCAATTAGCTCTAAAATAGCTAGAAATGTAGAGAAAGAAATGTTAGAATTTTTTATTTCCCATAAAGTTCACATTTTCTTTTTCATTTAAGTGGAACTTTAATGTCTTTTGAAGCACATAAGACAAGTGTTAAAAAAAAAAAAAAAAAAGAAAAAAGCAAGTCCCTCATGGGACAGGAAGCTGAAAAGGACCATTATCATGAGATAGAATATTTGCTTCCCAGGCTGGTGATTCAAATACTCTGAGAGACTGAGCTATATCCACATGTTGAGAGTTGTGGTGCTGGGATGGCTGGGCTCTGGTGTTTTGTCTCTCCTGGCAGCTGAAGCTGGGCTGGGGGCAATGCTGGGTGTTCCTAGAGGCCAGCCTGGTCTGTCCCAGCCTCCAAGGTCACCACAAGGCACAGCCCAAGCTGCAGCACCACACCCTCTGCTGTGTCCAGCTCTTCCCTGCCGTGGGCTGGCATTCCCCTGGCCCTGCCATCCCCTGTAGGAGCTCAAACTGCTGTCCAAGCCAGGCTCTGGATCTACCTGTGCAGGAATACCTGTGTCCAGCCAGAGGCTGAGCGGGTGTTAGGAACGTGGGAGCAGAAGAAAGGGCCCAAACTCTCCTTTAAGACATAATCCTGGTGTAGCCCATGTGAAATAGGCCACTCCAGTTCCAAAGGAATTGCTGTCCCTGTACTAAGGATGAGCAGACAGAGAAAACTTGGCTCTCATGAACCCTGGCCCTAAGCAGCCATAGGATAGGAGCCAATTTGTTGGATTTTAAATTTGTTCTGGAATGGAACCAGTGTGGTGAACAGGAAAGCCTCAGCTGTGGCTGCAGAGCCTGGGCAGGGGACAGCTCTGGGGACTGTCCCCAGCCCTGTGCCTCCACTGCATTCCCTGCAGCCCAGGCTGTCCAGCCCTGCAGGCTTTCACCTGGCCACTGGGAACGACAGCTTCATGCTCTCTGTTGATTTTACAGTTGTCTTCAGTTTTATATTAGTATTTAAGTTTCCTTCTCACACATAACTTCAGACACATCAGCTTTTCATGAAAGTAATTAATTTACAGGAATATTACTTAGTTCATCCAGCTGGCTGGTTGTGCCTTATTAGTGCTTAAGAACAAGACTGGGTTTTTTCTTCTTTCTGACAGGGATTCTCGGAGCCTCAATGAGCAATTAGTTTAAAAAAGCTGTCCTGGGGAGACAGAATTAGTACTAAAAAGGCCCAAGACCTAACTTGAAAATCTTTAGATGTCTGCAATTTTGTTATTCTTTTATTCATCAAAGGATACATTATTAACTTCCCCAAATACAGATCACCTCTTAAAATAACAACTTTTTTAAGGTTTACAAGTTAATTTTAATGGTTTTAATTTTAAGGAAAAATATAACATCATATTCAAAGAGATGAATGAGTGTCCTGCTGAACAGATGATGCTTCAAGTGTTGTTTGGGGTTTTTTGTAGAATG
This sequence comes from Thryothorus ludovicianus, assembly GCA_013397245.1. NCBI lineage: Eukaryota > Metazoa > Chordata > Aves > Passeriformes > Certhiidae > Thryothorus > Thryothorus ludovicianus. Next base: position 139,787 of record VZTB01014628.1, on the reverse strand, counting down.
ACATTTTTATAAAGAAACTTCCCAGAGCAGAACTACTGCAGGAGTTGACTTTCAAAGGACAGTCGGTGGCATCAGTTTCTTTTTACTGGAGCTGGTGAGACCCAAGACAACACTGTAGACTTTTTAACTTCTGTAAACTCTGCAATATCTGCTGCAGTAGGAAAATAAATATCCAACAGCAATGCATGAAGACATTATAGGTAACATGGCCTGAACTAGTACCTCACTAATGTGTACATAACCTGCTTTATAAAACCATATCTTATCCAGGCTAAGGACTTAATTATTATTGATTAGTTCTGCCCACTCTTCCAATATCAGTCATTATTGAAATAATCTCCATATCCCTCATTAAACATGCATCTGTTTCCATGGGAATGCATTTTTAAATAAGAAGTGCTATTTGAATATTCTTGGTTTCACTGGTTGTTCAGGCACTTGGTACTGTGGTTGCCCAATCTGTCATAGTTAATCAACTCTCATCTCTTAACACTGGCTGCAGTTATCAATGAGTTGAGGATTAATATTCTGGGCGAAGCAGATGATAAATCATTTGTATATAATTAGTGTACAGCAAGGTTACAGCTGACATGAATTTTTATCTTAATTATGAGAGAAATTTGTTCCATTAATTTAATTTAGTTTGCATGAGTGGCTAGACACCTAACAAAGTTAATCTTACACCTGTCATTACAGCAGTAAGGAGAGGCTCATTTTCAAGCTGTAGACACAGAAACTCTGGTATATAAGGATAATGTTGCTCATTCTGATGTGAAAATAGATGATCGTAGACAGAAGATACAGAACCTACTCTCTTTAAAGGCTTCCCAAAGGATTTATGTGTGAATATTACAGGGATTCAAATCTGGTTGCTTCTGTACTGAGCAGACTAATTTTCCTCCATTCTCCCTCTGTACCTCTTCACGGGAGAAGCATGCAGTGCCTACAAAGGCAAAGATTGCCCCTTTATTTTCATTTTAATTGTTTTAACTATATACATATAGTTAACATGTGACAATACCATAGTCCTTGTATGACATAATATCTGCATTAATAGCCACGGGTAAGGAAATTGTGCTGCCTGCAATCCAGCCTTCATATTTATGTGAAAAAGGAATTATTCATAACTTCATCTACTACACAAATGGCAATTATGCAGGCATTTCTGAGGTTTCAGCAGACTGAATAAACCTAAATTCTGTGTTAATTATCCAAGCAATTATCAAGTCTGATAAATCATACGTGATTGATAGATAAGGTGGGGCTGTTTGGGTAACAGGATATGGTGTTAGTTATTTTGCTGATAATTAACCAAGCACCGAAATGAAAGAAGACTATTTGTGGCATCTCTTATAAAAATGTTTATCCTTATAGATTTGTTGATTATAGTTATTTTATTCTGGTAGGATGGCATGGAAAAAGAAAAGCCAATACCTGAGTCTTTTTACAGCTAATGAGATGAGACTGAACACAGTGGAGAGAGAAATATAAGTGAAAATTGCATTCTGCACTAGCTCAAGTCCAAATACATATTTGTAATACAAGCCACAGTCTCCTTCACATTTGCAGCATAAAAATAACCCTCAAACAGAAACATTAATTGAACAGTAACTCAGATTAATGTTTTGTAATATTAGTTCACAATTATTACTCTCAGCTAAGGTCAAGAAGTATATAGTTGGATATTCACAAAGAAATGACTGATTTAAAAACAAAGAGCTCTAATGGAATTCAATAGTGCTTTTCAGTCATTCCAGTTGGCATCTCTATTACCTGAAATGATTCACAGTCCATTATGGGAGCTTCCATGCTAATAGAATGTCTATCTTCTGTAATACAGACACATCAGGGCACTAACTGAGAATCTGTCACAATGAATTTCATCTAGATTTCACTTCATCTCTTCATGGACTGTAAAATTTGCTCTTGTACAATGCCTAAATTTACTGTGGGTAATTGAGAGAGATCTATAGATGCAGCACACAGTAAAAAGCAGTTTTCCAAAGATCTATTGTAAATTGTGCAGATTTGGTTCAGTTGGGAAAAGATTATGAAATGCTGGACACCACTGGATGCTAATTAAATGTTTTTGGTGAGCTCTGAAAATATTTTGAATGGATCATGGTGAATAGAAAAGTGAAAACAGCAGCCTGGGTAAAATATCTCTCTTGCAGCTAGAAAGGCAATGAAAAAGCTTTTGAAATCTAAGAAATCCAAAAAAAGGGGTAGGCAAATGAGTAAAAGTAAGCTCCATTACCCCTTGTAAGACTTATGGATCATATCAAGTAGACCTATGATATTTTTTCTCTCTCTTGTGTTTACATAGTGCAAAGTGGGATATTATCTACTTAATCTGACTTCTTCTAGTTCTTTAGAAAATCCTTCTTAAATAGGGCAGGCAACTCCATTTTATTTTTGCAACTGAGAATATCCATCCTATCTGAAAATGTTGCTGTCAAGTTCTATGCATGGATTCTTGATAAAAAATTAAAATAACATTTAATGCGTGGCTCATTTTTTTTTCCCAGATGAATTCTTGCTCCTCTGCTCATGAAATAGATATCCTGAGCATTTTCAACCATTTCTGTCTAATTTTTTTTTTAATTTTATTTTTTTCCATTAATAGCTAAACAAAGTTATTGGTATTCTTACTGATCACAGACTTTAATATTTGCTAGCCAATTGCAATTGTGATATATTCTATGGCTTTTTTTCCTAAGCCACAAACAGAATAATAGCATCACGCTTCACTGCAAGTGAAGTGATCTCAGCCTTTACATTAGGAGAAAATCAGAATGGTATGACTGCAGTTCATTACTGAAATAGGTAACTGATGAACTGAAAAGACAAAGGGCATTGTTAAATGAAATGTCATTATTAGAGCTGCTCATGTTTAACAAATGTACTGTAAGTTAATTCAGTGGTGTTTTCTCCAAAGTTCTCTGTAGGACGTTCACCATTCATGCTTATGTCTTCACATGTTCAAAGTATTTTTATTTTCTTTGTGGAAATAAACACTAACTAAATCTTAAGCAAACACCAGTTAAACTGTTGTAAAAAAAGCTACATCGATTTTTGTCCAAGGTTTACTTCCAGAGCTATGGCTCACCCACTGAGCTCTGAAATACAAGCATTTGTGAATGTTTCTGAATGTTTATGTCTATTATGTTTGAATAAATGCCTTGTTTTCCTGGAAGGAAAACAGAAGGTAAATCCAGAATTTCATAGGAAAAAGATTTAGTCTTTAGGCTCCAATTCAGCAATTTGAGACTATGCAACAAAGCACTTTGGCACGTGTTTAATGTCAGGACCTGAAGCATATGTTTTAATATGTTGCTGAATTGGGGCCTTAAAGCAAAAGCAGAATCCTGGACCTTGTATTTTAAGAGCTGTGTAAAAGTGGTGTTCTGATATCAAATAAAAAACATATCATACTTTCAGCATCTGTGGGAAACTGTTTGCATTGCTCCAGAGGTGATAAAAATAATTTATGGACTCAGTATTTTTCACAACAAGGAAATGACCTCAGCTTTGGCAATCTGAGGTAGTTAGTGAAGCTTTTCTGCTACATTTATAGATTTACTTGAGCTACATATTCTTTGACCTGTATTTGAGATTTATTGGCAGATACATAAGTCACAGTGAATAACCTAAAAAGAAATTGATGCTCCGTGCATTTTGTGCATGGATTGACTGACAGATTATGAAGGGCTGCTTCTTCACAAGTGATTGAGACCTGTGCCCTTGCTTGTTATAAATATGTCTGCTAGGGTGTCATGTGAATTTTTTAACTAAAATTTTAATACAATGGGAAGATTAAAAGCATATTGAGACTATAGGATGTGTGAATATGAGCTTGAAAAGAAAATATATGCTATGGATGTCACGATAAGGCATCAAACCATCAAACTCCTGGAGCATCCCTCTCTTCTCTGGGCAGTCCCACTGGCCTGGCACCTCTGTTAAGAGCAGGAAAGCAGAGTCCAAGTCTGTGTTGCAGAGCATATTAGTGATCCAAAAGAGCAGGGCAAGAAGGTTCCTCTGGTTCCTCTGCTCCTGCTGTCCAAGAAGTGACACTCAGGTCAGTGCTGAGAACGGCCAAGGCTTCACCCAGAGCCTGCTTTGTCCTGAATGGGTTTTGAAATGAAGTTCTGGGCCTTCAAGGTACATATTCAAGGTACATATTCAAGGCACTCCTCAGTTCTTTACACAGCCCTACAGGACTGAGTGCTTACCTTGGTATGTGAGGGAGGGAGAGTCCTCCTGGGTTTCCTCAGGTGGATTCAGCACTGAGCAGTAAATAAGGGAAATAGATGCTCTACTCATGGACTAGCATCTGACTGGAAATCACACAAGCATGTAGTTTCATGATACTGCCATGGAACTAAGCTATTAATGACATTATGTAGATATCCCTAATATCTTTTCATCCCTTTTTCACTTTAGGCAACAAACTTAGAAGTTGCAATCAAATATCTGTACTGACAACTCCACCATTTGCCTGATGGAGATTGGAAAAAAAAAACAGCCCCCTCTCCCATCCTTCCACAAAAAGTGAGACTAATTTAAAGTGTAAGGCAAGACTGTAAAAGTTTACTCTCAATCTCTGTTCTTGTGGCCTTAATAACCCTTTCACTCAGTTTTTTGGCAGCAAAAAATAATTGGCAATATAAGTTTTAAAGCAACCCATGGTGCTGTATCTTCATTGTCTCAGGGGAAGCAAAAGACACATAATAGAGTAAAAGTTTACTCACTTGAAACCGAGCTTCATCCTCATCTGTTCAGCTGTGCATAGATTTTAAATGTATGAAAGAAGGATGTAAGAAAGAAATAATAACAGATTCTGTCTGTTCTGCTGTTTCTGTCATCAAAGACATCACGAACAAACATGACTTGGACTACAAACAGCTATGGATAAATTAATATTTTCTGACTCCTGAATGTGCTATAGGAGATCTCTGCATTGGAAATGAGCCTTGCACTGTCTGAATGTGCTCAGAGCTCTCTGAGCTATCTGCAGCAACACCAGCCACCAGGCAGAACATATTTTCTTGACTTATTTCCACTCATTTGTTTAACTTCACTGCCATCTGCTGTTACGGAAGAGAACCTGGCCTGCAGGGCTGGGAAATAGCTGTGATGTGCCCAGGCGTGGCTTGCCAAAGCACTCCCAGCTCTTACACAATTTTACTGTGTTGTAAAGGACAGGAAGGAAATAGTTGTTCATAAGATTTGTGTCCTGTGCATCCTTCCCTCATCCAAGGGAGTGTTTTATCCCTGTCACACCTTGTGAAGACTCCAGCAACACCAGCCTAAGTAATGCCACCATCCTTTTGGGCACATTTTCCTTCTGCATCTTCCTCCCACTTCTGCTCATGTTGTTTTTGACAGCACTATTGCCCTATTTTCCTTCAAATGGATCCTGAAAAATCCCATCTTTTCCACCCAGTACATAGAATAAGGGCTTGAAAAGTAATCTAATTATAACATCTCTCGTTTTGTACTATGGAAACACCATCAGTTTATCAGGCAGAGAGCACCAGAGCAGATGGATCATGAGCTCTTGTCATTCCATATGCCAGGAAGTTCCTTCCAGTCTAGTTACTTGATGCTGGCATTTTCACTGCATCTAACAAACAACACTCAGTGTGGATAATGGGTTGTATCCAGAAAAAAAAGAAAGAAAAAGACACTCAACCAACTGAATAGCATGCTTTCAAAGAAACCCTAGAAATATATATATATATTTAGGCTATGAATCGGAAAAATAGTTTGCTTACGGAAAAAGATATCAAAAGTAGAATATATTCTGCTACTGATGGGTGCAGTTAGAGATAGGAAGTCTGTAAATGCATGACATTTTCTATTACTTCTATGTACATGTTTCCAGCTTTGACTCAATGATTAATTCTTTGTCCTGATTCAATACAAAACAACAAAACTTTCCTTTGACCACAGCAGGCTTTGGCTGAGACTGCCAGCAAAATTACAGAGGAAGATAAAGTGATATTTTAAGATTAACATAAATGTTGTGTTTAGATACTCAGTCTAATGGCCTTGAAAGGTAAATGATACTACAGTTATATACGTTTATTAAAACAGTGTATTTTTACTCTGCAGTGTCAGGAATAGGCTCTTGTCAGTGGCAGTTTACTACTCTGGTATTAAATCTTTCCTCATGACAATGCTTTCAATCTCCTTTTCTGAATTATTTTTTTTTTTAATTACTAAAAGAGCTGATAGTCAGTACAGCTGTAGAAAAAGCAAGGTATAGTCTATGTCTTCTTAAGTCCAAACAATAAAATTACATTTCAGTCCTGATCTCAGGATATCTGTCACTATCAAGGCTAAGTTATGAACTATATGGCTGCAAAAACGTATTTCAATTTTCAGATACTGTGTTAAGTGCAGACCTGGCAGTTGGAAAAATTTCATTCGGCCTTATAAATGAGGTGAATTTGATATGGAGTTCAGTGAAGAAGCATCAGAATGGAACACCAGCATTCTGGTTCCTTAGTAGAACAACATCCCTCAGGGCAACAAGATGTATGTGAAAAAGTCTTGTCCAGCATTTGGTAACCTGTTAGCACAGGTGGGCAGAATGTAGTGACAGTCAAACTCATGTCCAGATCTCTGAAAAACTTCAGTATGAGACATGGAACAAAAGACTCTGAAAATGAAAGGGTTACATAAAACACTTCGCAAAAAATAGTCGGGCTAGAGTTGACCATGGTCTAAGGCCAGAGATGCTGCTTTTTTTTTTTCTTGATGCTTTATTTCCACAAAAAATATTTTAAGTACTTGTTCTGAGTCCAACCCTTTCCCAAGCATTTCTTCGTTTTCTCAGTTTCTCCTATTAAACAAAGAGATGCTCTCCTGAGAACATCCACTCTTCTGCACAGCCACCCAGCATATGTGGAGGAAAACTTCATGAACTAAAATCTCTTCAGAACTGGCTCAACACTTGAAATTCTGCGTGTTGGCAAGTTCATAGAAAAGAAATCACTGGTACTTGGTAGTTCTGACTTACTGCATGGCACAAGAGCCACTGCTGTCCTTCTCACTTTGGATCTCCCAGTTCACTTTGTCTTCCTGAAAGCAGGCTTGGCTGTTCTGTTTCTCACAGACCAGCACAGATCTGTTCTCTCTGAGCCACTGTGAAACATGCTGCTTCAGTTCATACACACTTCCAGAAATAAAGTCCTGATGTGATGTTCTGATAGAGCATATGCACTCAATTCACCCTACTTTCTAAATCAGAAAACTGCAGGATTTTTTTTGGCTATACAAAGGGAAGAGTATAGTTGATGGATTGACTACACGACAGCCTATGGAAGCAAAGACTGACAAAAAAGAAAATGCACTGTCAGATTTTTCTTTAAATCTGCAGTAAAAAGGGAACTGGGAGACAGTTTCAGCAGAAGAGATGAAGATAGAGAAATGGCATTAAGCTCAGTAGAACAGTAGGCAAGGTAGCCAAAGGTTAATTATTCCTTTGGTAGAAGTTATAGTCCCTGAATTAATGGGAGCAACTTCATCTCCTCCCTAGAAGTAGTTCCTGGATTCAGTCATTTCTGCTCCCCATGGCTCCAGTTACAGCACTGCTCTGTGCTCACTGCTCAGCTTCCCACCAGCCCCAGGCTTCCCAAAGTGGAAGGAAGTAATTTCTGCTGAGTCCATCTGTAGGAAATGAAGAGTTTGGCCTGGCTTTTTATTTTACAAAAAGTCTGAATAAGAGAAGCAACACATATCTGCAACTGCAGGACATCACAGCCTGCAGCATGGTAAGGTGTCAGAGATGGGAAGCTGGAAGAGGTTTATTCCCTCACAGAGACAGATTTAGGAAACAGGGTGTAGCTGCATGTCTATTTGTTATCGTGACTAAAACTAATGCAGATCCCAAAAAAGAAGGCAGCAGCAATGGCAGCAGAGCTTGCTGGAGTTTTCAACACTTGTTTTGTGAATGAGCTGCAGCTTTAACAGCTGTACCAAACAAACTACACTGGACAGCCTATGGCTTACCCCAGGTGTTTGTGTACCTGGAGGAACTTTCCTCCTCATTCCAAAAGTCATGGAAGTTACAAGACATCCTTTCCCACCTTGTTTCTAGAAGGCAAGAGGGCACACTTTGGAAATAAGCAGTGTAAGTCCAAACATATTACTTCCATCCTTTCAAAATCACAAGGATATGAACTACTGGAGACCATGGAGAAATTGCTTAGAGAATTCTACAACAAAAAACTTCATTAGCCTTGAACTGTAAAAAAAAATCCAGCACAGTCACTGGAGTCAGCCATGCTGCTGCTTTTGAGGTGGCTGATAAGAAAAATGCTGACAGTCTCAGAGGTAAATCTTTCTCCTGAGTGGCCCTGCATAAAGGATGTGAAGTTGCATAACAAGCCATTGACAATTCTTATTTTTATTATGAGCCTTGCAATATTTGATGTTTGTTTATAGCCTAGCTCCCAGAATCAAGGGATTAGGTGGAAGTCTCTGTTTTAATTAAGAAACAATGGTTTTCTTGAGAAGATTTTTCAGCCCACTGTTGCGAGATGCTGTGAGGAAGCACAACATATCACTTTTCTTTCATAGTAATCATGAGATGCTCTGTGCTGACTTATTCAGACATGCTACTCAGTTTTATGCTAGGTGACATCCTGCTGATTAACTTTACACTTTGGAGATGTAATGCTGTATTATCTTACTAAATAAAAGATTAAATCAGTATTATGTGGACCAGATTTATATGATAAATTAAAAAATTATTTGGTAATTACATGACCATTTTTTCATGAATTACATACTTGAGTTAATTACAGTTAAGAACTTCCATGGTTTCAAAATTTTGACCTTTACCTAATTTTTGGCAAGGTTCCCTGATATTTAGGGGCTTTGCACAGCTTCTGAACTGTGAGACTGTCAGTCTGCACAAACCCCAGCCTTAGAAAACCAGTTCTTTGCAGACTAAAAATTCCAGAAAATGTTTTTTAAAATACTATAAACAGTAACTGCTTTATTAACTCCTAATGAAGCTCACATTAGATTGCCCTTGAATTTTAATGAAATTAGTGCCATCAGCATTGTGAAGAACCCATTCAGAAAAATCATATATTTTATTTGTTAGCATATTGGGGCTGTATTTATGCTGAAATGAGCTATGATTTGCAAATAATAGGTTATGATCCATCCTTTTTCCTTACCTCTGAATAGCTAGAACAGCAAAAGTTCATTTATTTTTCTTAATAATTGCTTCTGTGGAAAAAGAAAATCATTGAAAAGACAGTTCAGCCAAGTTTCTTGAACACTGTAAAAAAATACTTGGATCACGCTCTGAAAAGCCTTGAACTGTCCAGTGCAATAAAACTTGGGACTGCATTTCATGGTGCCCATAAAAACTGCTCCAAAGCCTCCTAAAAAATGTCTCAGAACAATTCAGAAAATGTTTGTTTCAAATTACAAGAACTCAGTGATTTAAGGGACAGAAGTAAGGTCACTGTCATCCCTGATTTGTTTCCAGGACGCTCACTCTGGTACTCCTTATGCAGAACTGAATAATGAGCTAAAACAGCCACATCTGGGCGGCTTTCCAGAGCACAGCCCGGGCTCCGGGAATGGATTTCCTGCGGCAGCAGGACACAGCTGTGCCTGGTGTCACCAGAGGGTGCTCTTCCACCGTTTGTCAAAGTGTCTCCCTGAGTGTAAGGATTTGATTCTTCAAAATTTGACACGTGGTTCTGGCAGTTTTGCATTAAGCCAGAATCCCCCGCTTAGAAGCCGTCTGAAATGGGGGCAGTAGTGGTGAATGGCAGCGAAGTTTGATTTCATTTAGGGTTAAGTGGCAGTCAGGCTAAAACTCCTAGAAAACATTGCTTGGTGGGACTGTTTCATTTCGAAACGCACACATGTACAAATTACTGAAGTTGGATGTCTGTCCAGATGACACACAGCCTTTTTTTTTTTTTTCCTGCAGGCTATTTTCTTTTTTGCTTAGCTCTGTTCAAAGTTACACTTCCAATGCTCACCTCGAATCTCTACAGTTCTGTCTTTTTTACCTCTACATCACTGATATTTTATCATGCTTTTCTCACCACTTGTCTGCCGTTTGAATTCTCTTTCAAAAAATCGACATGGAAGAAGAAAAGACAAAAAACCACCTCCTCCATCTTAGATCATCATTCTCTCGGGAGTGAGGTGTACCTGTGAGAAATCTGTTTCAGTTTCACTCTCTCACTCCATTGGGAAATTAACTGTTCATTCTTACAACTATCTTAAGTGAAGGATGTGTCATAGTATTATGGCATGTAGAAGGTAAAGTCTAAATCCATATATTTTGCCAAAGAATGCCACAGTGAAAAGATACACCTCTCTGTCCCTTTGTAAGGACTTGTAAATCAGTAATCCAACAACCTATAGTCTCTTGTTCTTTGAACACCGAGTAAATCTTACTAGTGATTCTGTTTGGAGAAGTTTTACCTTTCACAAATATATTATAAGTTCCAGGGCATTTTGTTTTCCAACAATTCCATATCAGGTTTGCTCAGTCTAAATATAAAAATGAAGGAAAACCTTTCTTCACTGTGTGAGCACACGGAGCTGTGATCTGAAATTTAATATCCTGGCCCAAATCAAGGAGTCTGTGATGCACTTACAGTGCAAAGGTTCTCATTTTGTTTGTTCCTTCTCAGGTCAAGGCTCAGTGAATCAGATTTAATTAGTTGTTCCATGGATGATACGTGAGTTAGAAAGACCTGCTTCATTCTCCTGGAGATTAATTTCTTTTGAGCATAACAGCTACAGGTGACCTGAGACTTTCAGAAGAGAAGATGGGCAAAGGCACTGTCCCAAACCAACCTCTCTGTGGGTGACTGCTGTGTCAAGGTGTGCTGTGCCTGTCCTTGCCTGGGCTTTGCAATGTGAACCCACATAGAAACTGAGAAACTCCTCAGCAGCGTGATTTTCAAAGAGGGTACAGTATCACTCTCTGAAAATCCAGCCTCTCAAAAATTGAAAAATTGATAAATTGAAATACTCAGAATGATTGGCTACTTGCACATTGTGACTACAGCCTTTAACTCCTGCAATCCAAATCATGACACTGTAGAAAGTTTATATTCATCACATACTTAGTTATAATATTCTCACTACTCTCCAGACAGACTTCTAGACCTGGCACAGATGAAATTGTACAGAGGACTGGCCACCAATTTTGTCAACTTCTGTCATGTAGACCATGAGGGAATTGTGATTTATTTTCTTATTAGAATATCAAAATTTCCACTATCAGATTACCTTTTCCTCTACAAATTCCACAGGCCATAAAGTCTTTCCTCTTCCAAATAAGTGAGCTAAAAATGTTCGTGTTCATATTGCCAATCTTACAAAACAATACTAAAAATTACATGAACATAATTTTCAAGAAAAAAATGTCTTTTTGTCTGCCTGTATGTTTTAAACTATTAAGTGGTGAAAATAGGAATCTTTCAGAGGAGAGACTGAACAGGATCTTGGCTGGCCTGGACCTTCTAAATGTCACCCATGGGTATGACAGCGAGCATGTTTAAAACACCATTATTTCCTGTTATATAGGAGTGCTGGAAGGGCACAACACCTTGCAAAGAATATCAGCTGGTGTGATGGGATGCTGCAGCCCCTAACACAGTGGCCACTGTAACAGTCTGTGACTTTTTCATTTCACAGTGCACAGTCTCACTTCCACTGACGATAATTGGGAATTTGCAATTGCCCACTGAATGGTTCTCTACACCTACTACATCTCAGAAAAGAGATGAAAAGGAATTGAGTAACTGTAAGGAGATGTGATACAACCAAGACAACAAATTAAAAGAGTAAATGCATGCAGAGGAAGACACTTGTGCTGTAGCCAATAGAATTGCTGATTCCAGAAACCTGGATGAAAACCTTCATCACAGGAATCATTTCATTAGTGATCAGGATGGAAATGATCTCTGTGCTGGAGCTGCCAGGCAACAAAATGGGTTGAAAAAAGAGCCCACCCAAGATCTGAGCCACAAAAAAACAGGTGAAATCTGATACTGAGTTTGGAATGCTGGGGCTTGGTTCCCTGCAAGTGGCTTCAGCTTCTCCTGTAAGGAGGAGTCCAACTGGGAAGATGCAGTCATGGCAGAACCGAGGTACATGGCCTGATGCAACCACTGAAATCCATTCCATTTACTCCAAGATCTGTCCATGACACTTTGTTTTATGCATATTGCACCCTAACAAGAAGATGCTGTACAAAGGACCATTGCATAGGAAGGTATACATACTTTATTTTATCTATCATGAAAAATGGAAATAAATCTCTTTTAAGCCTTCTTGGAATAGAGAGCATTGGAAAGTTACTTAAGTTACTTTGTTTATCTAACTGTGTCTGCTCTACAAAGAGTGGAGCCCTTGCTGTCTCTGTTACAACTCCATCTCCCATTTTCATTCTTATTACAAGAAGAAACAAATACGTGCTAAAAGATACAGTGAGACCTACTGCTACATTTTCAGCGGTGAAGGAGTTTAATGTTGTCACAAGTCCAGGCCGAACAGCAAAATGAATCACATGGCTATATAAAAAATGAGGAAGCTCTTTAGCTCAGCTTTGTGGGATCAAGATTAATGAAATAGAAGAAACAAGACAGGATTGTTGAAAGCAGCTGCACCAAGAACCAGAGCTCACTTACCTTCACAGAAATAAGGCAGAGAAGGAAAACTAAGTCTAAATTGAATCCACTAGAGATTTGCAAGCAAAAAATCTAAAAATCTGAAGGAAAGGAGGTTTTTCTTTTTTAGATGGTACCCCTCCTGGGACCTTTTAAAAACTAATTGTATATAGAAGATTGATTATCCAAATGTCATAGGGGACAACAGCTCTGTCTGGGTAACTGAGTGAATTTGCATCACAATTAGGTGTTGGGAAGCAATGCTTTTGCAAAGTATTTTATTGAGGTTCAAGTGATCCAAAATGAGTTGTAATGACCATAGATTTTTTTATTTACATGCCTTTCTCTTTTCTTTCCTGACTACATACCAGATGAAGGAAAATACCAGCCTATAAAGGAGAAAAATATTTCCAGTCCTTGTGGTATCATAGACATAGAGCAAATTAAAAGAACCTAGTACATTTCTGTAAGTACATCATTTCAAGCCAGCTTTGTGATTTTGGGGGCCAACTGCATGAGTTTTAAAGTTCATAGGAGTTAATGAGCCCTGTCTCCCTCCTTTGCCTTACTGCACTTTAAAAACCAGGAGAAACAGTTCCATTTCCCAGGGTAGGTTAGTGGCCTCCCTTGTCTGATACTCAGTTACTACTTAAGTCCCTAGTTCATACTACCTTTGGCTTTTTATTTATAATTTTTTCTTTATTGTGTTTCTTTGAAAAGGAATTTTCTGACCATATTTTTTTTTAAGTTGATATTTCTTCTCAGCAGCTACCTTACAGCCTGCACTTGGTGCTGCATCTGAAGGTCATCTACATCCCTTCCTAACACTCTCCTGTTTCAACCCTTCTCTTTGTCCCTGCTTTTTGTGGGCTTCAGTCTTCCTCTGCGTGGCAATCAAATTAGAGCCAGACAGTTCTCTGTGAGGAGACAAAACACAGAAAGCCCATATTGCTGTGGTGACCACATCAGCCTCTGCAGCTCTAATTACGATGTGGCCTGTGGTTACACCTGTATATGGCCTGAGCTGGTCTGGCCTATTTTTGCTGCTATTATTACTATTATTATTCTTTATTATTATTATTTTGATCACTCTGTCAGGGCAGCAGTCAGAATGGCCTGGCTCATGCATGCTCTGCTGCCCTCCAAAGGATGGGAATGCTGCACTCCTGTTCCTCCACCTTATTGAGGTGCTTCCAGCCACAGCTGAGTGCAAGGTTATTTTTTTACTATTCTGTGTGTGGCAAAGGATCTGGAAACAGAACACCTGTGATAGACTTGAAAAGACACCCTGTCAGGTATTTTCTGAAGGCATCGCCAACAGGAACGCTGCCCATGAAATGCTGCCATGGTTTGGAATGAAGGCTTAGGGAAAGCCGTGGAGTCAGCATCCCTGGAAGTGTTTAAGGAAAGCCTGGAAATGGCCCTTGGTGCCATGGTCCAGTTGACATGGTAGTGTTCCATACTGGACCTGCTGATCTCAGAGGTCTTTTCCAATCTAATTGACTCAGTGATTCTGTGACCTGTGTGCAGGGGAGAAAAACCAGAATTAACCCCCACTGCAGCTGTTAGGCCACCAAAGGAAACACGGCAGGCAACGAGAAGTGTCAGCGCCCAGCGGGCCATGAGCGGCCGTGAGGTGCCCCGCAGTCCGAGCACTCAGTAACTTGTCCTCCATGCTGGCGGGAGGCCTCAGGACCCCTTGCAAAAGGGGAAAAGCAGAAAAGAGCGGCGGGCGAAGCGCAGAGCGGCCCCGGGGAAGCGGCGGCGGGGCGGAGCCGCGCTCTGAGGGGCCGCGGGCTCGGGGCACCGCGGGCGGGCGGGGCCGCGGCCGCTGCGCTCCGCGCACAGCCAGTCANGCGGCGGCGGGCAGCGGACGTGACAGCGGCGCGGCCGGCGGCGGAGGGCGATGGGGGTCCCGCGGGGACAGGAGCGCCAGGCCCCGCAGGAGGTACCGGAGCCGCGTCTCTCCCAGCCCCCCGTGCCCCCGGGCGCTGCCGAGGCGCGGCCGCTGCTCCTCCGGCCCCGCGGCACCGGTGTCCCCGGGATCGCCGCCTGCTCCTTCCCCTCGTTCCCGGTGGCCGCGGGGCGGGCGGGCCGCGGGGAGGCCTGCGGGGCTGCCGGCAGCGCTGCGCGGGTCACCTTCGGAGCTCCATCGCCTTCCCGTGTGCGCGCTGCGAGCCCGGCTCGCCGGGTTCCCGTGGGAGGGAGCGGGCAGGACGAGGGTGCCCGCAGCTTTGGAGGTGGGAGGGCGCGCAGGTGGGTCCCCGCAGCCCCTCGGGCAGAGCTGCAGCCCCGTTACCGTCTCTCCGGCCTAGGGCCGAGGGCTGTGGGAGCTCGGTGTCTTTAGGAAATCACGTGCGGCCCGGGGGTTCCATCTCGGGCGGTGGGGACAAAAGCCCTGGATCGGGCTGGCGGGGCTGCTGAGGCTGTCCCGGCTGCCCGTCACACTTTACTTTTGTTACTGTTGTGCTTTGAAATCGCTCTGCCCAAGAAGTGGAATTCCATGTGAGTGCTTCCTCCTGTTTTTGTAGAAAGATTAGAGAAGCGTGTCCTGGTTTCGGCTGGGATGGAGGTTAAATTGAGGTGTGTGATTTTATGAACCCTGAAATTGAAAGAAATGTGTGAAATGGAGAAGAAATTAACTGGCTTATGGCAACAGGACAATCTCAGTAGCTGGAGGCAAGCATGGACC
Source organism: Thryothorus ludovicianus (assembly GCA_013397245.1). Classification (NCBI taxonomy): domain Eukaryota; kingdom Metazoa; phylum Chordata; class Aves; order Passeriformes; family Certhiidae; genus Thryothorus; species Thryothorus ludovicianus. The sequence continues at coordinate 124,424 of VZTB01014628.1, read as the reverse complement.
TGGAGTTGGAACAGCAAAAGCATATTAAACTATTTTACTGGATGAAAATATGTGATGTTAAGTCCACATAGAAATGTGTTACCTGTTTCTTTAATATCTTTCAATTTAACAACCAAGTTGCTAACAGAAGACAGGTTTTCCCTGATACATAGTCTGTGCCAGGGTTAGGCTCAGAAAATGCTCGTTCCTCAAATGAATGAGAAAAGCTGAATTAGTATTTTGCTGTTTGTTTGTCAGGTTGAAACAAGAGAAGATGAGGAACAAAACATCAAGTTGGCTGAAATCTTGGAACTGTTGGTGGCTGCTGGGTATTTTCGAGCAAGAATCAAGGGGTTATCACCCTTTGACAAGGTGAGGCCAGTACAATATTTTTAAACCTCTCTTTTAAATATAAGAGGCGTATATGTTTTGCTGATTTGCTTAGAAATTCTAGGTGACTTTATAAAAGACTGTTGCAGTCTATGATGCTTCCCTGCGTGAATAATTCTGCAAATGACCTAGTTTCAGACAGACAGGACCTCCTCAGTCTTGGAAGACAATTTTGAGCAGCAAGGCCTGTTTTAGAGGAGACAATTGGATGCAGACTAACTGCTGTCTGCTTTATTGTGGGTGCTATGGCCTGTGCTAGAGTTGTGTACAGGGAATTTTTCTCCCTCTCCCAACAGCAGTTAGAATAGCTAGTCTTTGGATACTTGGAGATAGCATGTTAATTTTAAAAACAACATTGATGAGAAATGAGGAAGTGTCTGTGTAAGAATGGAGTAGTTAGCCTGGTGAGATTATTTTGGGGCTGTTTTTACATATCTTTAGAATGTCATATTTGTTAACCTTTCATTGTCCTAGACAGGAAGTGTGTGATACTAACAGTGAGCAAAGTTCAGGCTGAAGAGAGATTTCTGAATTGCTTTAATGCTGACACTGTGAGAAATTCCTGAACCAAGGTTTGAAAACACGGAACTACAGCAGCCTTGAAATGGATTCTTCTGTTTTCTGCTCTTTCTTTGATCATAGCACAGCCTCATTTTGCAATGCAATTTTATTTTATTCAAAAATCCTTGGTATTGCTAGGAGTTGCTGCTCAGGAGTCTGTGCTCACAGAGTAGTTTCAAGGAGACTGCCTTAGGATGTAACAGTGTTGAATTATGTGCAGAAATAATTTATAGTTACTTAAATACAATTGCAAAGTTACCATTTCATGACAGTGCCCAACCTCACCTAAATGAGCCTTGCTACTGAAAATGATCACTCTGCTGATGCAAAAGGGATATGTAGGTTATCAGCTCCAGAGGGAGTGTGAGAGGGGTAATATGTCAGAAACCTTGTTAGAAACCAGCATTCCTAATTTACTGCATGATGTTGGCAAGTTACTCCACATTTTAATCTGTTTTTCTCTTCTTTGCCTTTGCATTCATGTAGGTTGTCTTGCACATGTTTATGCAAGGATGTATTTAAATATTTATATAGAGTTGATGAAATGGCTTAGCAGTTTAAATATGCCTGTGTCAGAGTGGAGTCTGAAATAGAGATTTCTGCAGAGCTGGGGGTTTCCATTTGCTGTGCTGATACTGTGTCTAGCACTTTGTGTTGCATGTGTCAGCAAGCAAGAAGTAAGAGTAAGAAAGATGTATACAAAAATGTAAATATAAGACCGCAGTAATTATGATCCTGGATAAAATTTTGATATGGTCACTCTTTAGAGGTCATGACATTTAACATACTGTTTTGTTTTATCCAATTTTTTTTGTTTGGTTTTATTTTTTCAATCTGAGAACTGTTTCAAAATTAATATATAAAGCAAAGAGAGGAATTTAGATTTAGTCAGTAACTGCTGGGTTGGTTTCTGTCTTCTTGTACGTGTGTATCGTGTGTTTGTGACATGGTTACATTACCTGGTCTAGAGCAGAGAGGATAGTGAGATTACTGAGATGTAGTTTCTAAAATAAATAAAGCCTTCAAGATGTATTTGGGTGTCCTCTTCAGTTTGAAGTGGCCCTGACCCTGCTGTTGCTCCTTTGCCAGGTGGTGGGAGGCATGACGTGGTGTATCACTACCTGCAACTTTGATATCGACGTGGATTTATTATTTCAGGAAAACTCTACCATTGGTCAAAAAATGTGAGTTGACTAAATGGCAAATGGGGGATTTTTCTTCTTCTTCTTCTTAGAAAATAAAAAGTGGGTGGGGAGGGGGAAGTTACCTGCTGTTTCTAAGAAAGAGTTTTAGTTCAAGTTTCCTGCTTTTGAGGACTGCCTGTTTACAAAACATTGCACAGGTTTCTGGGTTTCTCAGACTGTGGTTCCACAAATTTTAAATCCAGAAAGAAGCTTATTTCAAAAAAGGCAGGGCTGTTCCCTTTGGGCTGCCATGTTCTTATATCTCTGCTAAGCACTGAAAGCATTTATGTGGCTCCACACTGAACTGAACTGGAAACTGATCCAGATTAAAACCTACCAACAAAACCCAAAAAAAAAAACCAAAAGAAAAAAAAAGAAAATAGTTTTAACATGAATGAATTCCTGGATTCAGTTCTCTGTGCAGCTGCACAGATGCTTGTGCTGGCACAAGGGGATGATGCAGAGGCCAAAGCAAAGGGCAGAGGGAGACCACGCTGCTGGAAGCTGGAGTGCAACATTAGAAGACCTTCCCTGAGTTCCCTGTGTCTGCAGTTCTGCTGTGTAAATAACCTCTGACTCCCTTTTATGGTTCTGGGTTGGAATTGCAGGCATCAGCAAACAGAATTTAAAACATGTCACTGTTGCCAGAATAATTACCTGACCCAGACTGAGGAGGAGGATTTCCTTCCTCAGGGTGACCCAATGAGAACATTTTGTTTTCATTCATTTCTTATGCATGGAATTTGCTTATAAGCCAGCTAATTCCTGTACCAGGGAGGTTATAAACATTGTTTATGCTTGGAAAGGGAACACATTCTAAACTCCATTATTTCTTTATGTGTATCTGTGATAAAAGAGCCATAATTAAAATTTGCAGGAAATAAGATTAGCCTGACACGTTACAGTGGCTTGAAGAGACTTATTTCCTCAGTGTAGTTAAAAAGAACATCTTTCTATGTCTTCTTGAAAGTCATAGAGCATTGGCAAGGCTTTTCAGAATAAATATTTATGGGTATTGCAATTGCAACTGGGACACTCAAATCATCATCATAGATAACTAACTGCATAAAGCATTGCCGAGTGCAAAGAACTGAGTAGAGACTAGGAATGAAAATGGTGGGGCTTGTCTTTTATCTTTGTTATCCTAAAAACAACAGGATAGGAAGTAGTTAAGTTGTTCTCAAAATGTTCTGTTATTTTTCCAGCTGACTGCATGCAAACCTGGCAAAACAAAAACCAGGCTCCTCTCCCAAAACAGCAACAATGATTTATTTGTAAATCTAAAGTGTTCAGAATCATAGGAGCATAGGCTGTTCTGATGTCCATGTAATGTTTGTGTTAGTTCAGGCTCAGGGCTTCTGTGGTGCTTTCAAGATAAAGAAAAGTTAAACTGTGTTTTCTCAGTGTTATTCCAAAGTGTTGGTGTTACACCATTGTGATGAGTGCCCTCTTATTTAATTGCTGGGCTGAAATAAATATGGAAACGTACATGAGGAGAGGATCTTGGATCTGTTGGATAAATAGCTTTTGTTTTTATTGCATTTGCTTTGATTGTCCTTCACTTCCCTTCAGGAAGTACAATGTTACAGGCTCTATTCCCAGATTTTGGTCACTGTCTCATATCCCTTGATTCCCCTTTTGCTCTTCCAAGACAGCACTAAATATCATTGAGGTCAGTACTGGACCTGTTAATTTTTTTCCTTTATGGCAAATAGCTTTCCCCATGAAGAAAAGCAGGTAAAGTTTTCATCCTCAATGGTTACACCTGCTTTAGAAATGTACTTGCCAACACTGACAGCAAAAAAAATTCTTGCCCTAAAATTAGGTATTCAGTGGAAACAGGATGGATTTCTTGCAGATGGATCCCTTGTGGCAGGGTAATCCTTTCCCATAACCAGCTCTTACTGAGCTCTAGAATGAGATTGCTGCCAGCAAATTCAGTTTTAGTCACTTGAAAAGTATGTGAAGTGTGCTGTGTATTTAGCTTTTAAGTGCAGCGTGAATTTAAATTCATAAAGTTCCGGGAGTAACATCAAGATATATTTTGAGGGTTCTATTAAATAAAGTTTTAAGTAATTTCATTTGATTCTGGACTTCCTTGGAGTGCACATCTCTTACTTAATGTAACTGTTCTTGAAGCTAGTGTCTCTGCATGTTGAGTGTACACTGTAACATGCAGAGGTGTTTGTAGATGTACCTTATATGGGGATTTTATCTGTCCAGACGTGCAGATCTTGAAATTTTCTGCAATAGTTAAATGAATTTCCAAGGTAGGTGCCTGTAAGTGGGGCTTAATCACCTCTCACAGACTGATGATATAAATAGTACCTGTAAAAGCTGTTTTGTAAATGAGTTTGATTGCTTCTCATTATATATAGTGGAAGTCACTAAAGGGAATCTTTGAACTACTGTTTGCAAAAATAATCTGTAATTTACAAAAGAAAATTATAGCATATATATATCTATCTATCTTTTTGTTGTTTTTATAATAGTGCCTTAACTGAAAAAATCGTGTCAGTATTACCAAAAATGAAGTGTCCACATCGTTTGGAACCACATCAGATCCAGGGACTGGATTTCATTCATATATTTCCTGTTATACAGGTAATAATTTCATGGTGTATTGATACTTTGCTGAAAAAGGCCATAAAACTTGCATAAAAAAATAGAACAAAGCTTTGAGTTATTGTTTGGCTCTTTATTTAACTTTGGAATAAATAAGCACAGAGAAGTAGTTTGGATTAATGTTTTTAAAGAATGAAGTGACATTATGGATGATAGAATTTTTAAGTATTATTTAATCCACATTTAGAAAGTAAACAAAATAAACTCTGAATTCTTTGCAATGGAGTCAGGTTGTGCCTATTGTGGAATGCCTACTTAAGGAAACTGAATTTTAATCTTGTTGTGGATCTGATAGGAAATAGAACAAATGCCTCACAGTGTGTGTTTAAGCTTATGGAGGAAGTTATGCAGATAGACCTTGAATCAGAAGGGTATGAATAAGGAGAAAGCCACTGGGGTCATTTCTTTAAGTATTATTAATCCTTATTTCTTATCACTTAAAAACTGTGCTCTGACAAGTGATCCTCTTACTGTGTATTTGTTGAGCACCACTAACTCACCATTGCATCATTCCCAAGTTTATTAAGATTTAAGCTAACACTTGATATGTTCCAGTTATATGTGGTATTTTGAGAATCCTTGGCATGTTGTTATCATTTTTTGATTCTCCTTTCATCTGCACACAGAAGGGTGTCTTTGACAGATAGGGAAAATGAAGACTCTTAAGCAAGCTTCTTTTTCCATTAAATATCTCCTTACCTCATGCTTGTGAAGGTATTTAGCAAGTAAGAATTGAATCTAAATTTCAGTCTACAAGAAGTGGGGAAAACTTCCTGGTGCTCTTTCCTATTATCCTGTAGTTGGAGGCTCCTGAGGAAAACCACACTTAACTGCACTCCCCACAAAACATTCTTACACAGCTTTCAGGCTGTGGTGATGCTGTTTAAGGTGGACAGCTTGTATCTTGCTAGTGTGAGTTTTTTGCTTCTGAACCCTTATTTCCTACAAAAAAAAAAAAAAAAAATTAAACCCAGGTGAGTTTCTTGCCCTGGTCACTTGATGGCAATGAATGGTTACATTTATCAAACACAAAGCTGCTTTCATAGGAAATATATTCCTCCTCCTGTAAAAGCAACAGCACTAGGCTATTTTCTCTCACCTGCTTTGTCCCAAGTCCAAGGTTCTGGAAGGAGAAATACTAATTCTAAACAGGGAGGAAATGCACTTCTGGGTCTTTCCAAGAGCAGTGACTCTCAGTATTTATAGCTGGCCAGTAGGTGGTGGAGCTGACCCATACTTGGTGATGAAATCTCTTTAGATGGGCTTTTGGTATGTAGAGGATCTTTTTTAAAAATTGTGGCTTTCTGTCAGATCCCTGTGAAGTTCTGCCTGCTACACATACTTCAGGCTCCTCATTTCATCCCAGCCAAGACAGACTTTCAAGAAAACTTGTTAGTGTCACCAGAATAATGTGCTCTGGAAAAGACCATGCAAAATATAATATGTCAACTACACTGTGTAGGAATTATGTATTTGGTAATGGCACTTTATTCAATGTTCTGTTAAACTCAAGATTCCACTTGCTAATCTTAAATCTCAAATCAGTTTCCAAATAATACAAAAGCTTGCTCTTAAGCTTGCCATTGGCTCTTGCATGGTGCAAGAATTTAGATGGATCCTTCCCTCCAGGAAGAAATTTGGCTGAGTTGGCTCACTGCCATAGTCTGTAGCAAAACTTAAAAAAAAAAAAAAAATCTAACAAATATTCCATTGGGCAGAAATGTCATTGTTCTTCCTGATAAATTCTGCATATGATCACAGGCAAAACTGTGTACACAGTCTTGTGTTGAGATGTGCTTGGTATTTAATAGTCTTCATTTTCATCTCTTGTTGTCATCATGTTCCCCTCGCTTTCCAGGGGTTCATGGTTATAGCACAGGAAACAGTTGCTGGTTCAAACTTGGATCTCACAATTGATCTCATCTCTTCTCTGACCTCCTGCACAGGCTGTCAACAGCCCGCAAGATTTATCTGCCCCAGCATTGTTTAAAATGTACTTCAATATTTTGTGGCTTTTTGTGTGGTCTTATAAATGTCAGAAGAAGTCTTTTGTCTTGCACAGGCATGTGGTTCTTCATGAACACTTCACAGGCTTGAAGATACATCTTTTCATGGTGGAGCTGTAGTCTTTTAAACCAGTGAGTGATGTATTGTAGGAGAATTTCATAGAAGAAACATACACACAGAAGAAGAAAATGTTTATAAAGTTGCAAGTACTGACACATTTTGTTAGGATTTGGGCAAAGAGTTGTCATGTTTAGAAATAAATCACCTTCTTGTTTCCATGCTTAAAAATGTGCTTTTAGTTTTTATGATGTGTTAAAAAAATAAGCAGTAGTTTGGGGCTTGCTGCTGTTATTCTTTTGTTTTCAGCTGATATAATTTTTTTTTCAGTGGCTGGTGAAACGTGCAATAGAAACAAGGGAAGAAATGGGAGATTATGTCCGTTCTTACTCTATATCACAGTTTCAAAAAACTCACAGACTGCCAGAGGTAAGATCAAGGCAGTTCTTGTTTCTGTTGTCAGATGTTCAGTTGCAGTATCAGCCTCACAGCTCTGAAATCCACACACTTTACCACAGTTGCTCTTGCCATCATTTTATGAATGAGTCCTAAAGGAATCCCCTACAAAAAAATGAAGAAATGAATTATCGTGACAGAAATTTTGTAGATTCTGGTTAACTTTTACCTAATGATTGTCTTAGTTTTTCTGCAGTATTTGATATTTTTGTGTCAATCTAGCTGTTCAGAAACACTCAGCATGCTGTGGAGAAGCTAACATAGCTAATTAAGAATTAATTTGCTCTTAATACTTTATAATTTGGAGTTTCTTTCAGAGTGCTGAAAGGCAGCTCTTGTCTTGCTAGATCCAGCCCCCAAAACTTGTTCTTGAATACTGTGTTTGTAAAAAAACTTCATTCAGTAACTGACCTGTTCTTCAGCAATGAGATGAAGTTTCCTTGGTAGAGGAGGAGAGATTGAATGAGCTTGGATGTGTGCCTGTAGTGCAAAGTCATCAGTTCTGTTCATACATATCACAAGGCAATTCCATTTTTAACATTTAGAACCCAAGTTTTGTCCCTTAGTAACAGGATTAAAGGTAGATGTCCCTAGTATTGGGATTGACAGATCTTATTAACGTGGAGTGGTTATGATTTTGATTTTTAAAGAAATTATTATCTTTAACGCTTAGAAACTAAAATAACACTAGAGGAAACTTCTCCTTTCCACATCAAGTCTATCCCAGCTTCATTTCTTGATAGTGTAGTACAGGGTGAGATCCCAGTGTGGCTGGAATTGCTTTGTGTCAGGTACTGCCTAAGCAGAGAGCAGCCAGGCTGCTGATCTGGACACAGTTTTGATGACCCATCTCCCATCTGATGGCAGAAGCCAGTGCTTCTCTGTGTTACAGCAAATCACTGACATTTCACCAAACCTTTGGGCACCTCAGAAACTGTTTGACAGCTTTGATTCACAGACTCATTGGAATGTTTGAGGTTTAGTCACCACTCCTGGTATTTTTAATTACCTCCACTCACTAATGTCTTTCAGGATGATGAATTCATGCAAAGAAAAGAGAAGGCACTCAAAACAGTTACTGATATCTTTGTAAGTATGCTAGATTTCTTTTTTTTTATGGCCAAGTGAGTGATGTTAGTAATGGAATGGAGGTGGTTAATTCTGTTTTATGCAGCCCGTCCTGGGTTTCCTCATGGGATGATCCCAATTAAGTTGCATGTTGATCTTCATTCTGGAGACAGGCCTCAAATGCCAGTGTATCAGATTGACAGGTGTGCATTGTGTGAGGAGATAAACCATATCCACTGCCTGCACGGGGTGTGTGGCATCCCACACAATCAAACAAAAATCACAGGGTAGGTTATAGACTATTAAACCCTCAACAGACTTAAATGTGTGTTTGAAGCTATCAGCAGCTGGGCTGTTTGTCTTGAAATTAGTTAATATGGTGATGATCTCAATTATCTGCATTTTAGAACTTTACTTTTTTACTTCCTACAGTGAAAGTACACACCCTACTTCAGAAATGCTTTCTTCAAGTAGCAGATGTTGGCTAGGAAAGGTGATCTCACCTGCGTTCTCCCTGTTCACAAGCAAATCTTCTAACTCTTGGATAAACTGTATATATTTTTTGAAAGCTTGTTCATGAATGCTACAGAGAGTGGCTCATAAAATACCTAGGCTCTCTCACTGTCACACCTGAATTCAGCTGTCTGGCTGGAGTTTCTGTCCTTGCATTCTAATTTCTCCCCTTGCTTGGGACCATCAGTTCACCATTTCTGTCTCACAGCAGTTTGCTACTGATTTGGGGTTTTTTTGGACCATCTTGATGAATGGGTTTGATTTGAATGGGACATTTCCAAGGCTCTTCAGCAGAAGGTGAAACCCTGCTCTCCTGAGAAAATCACTGTTTTTTCAGTCAGCTTTAGCCAGGCACCCTGAGCCCTTTGTGCATGGAATGATGGAGGTGCTCAGTGCTGGTGTAAGGAGCCACATGAGAGGTTCTGGAAGGGGCCAGACAAGACACACCTTGCTCCTTGGCCAGGTTTTGGAGGGAGGTAGTTGTTTTTCTGTACAATTGACCTGAGTGCTGCTGAACCTAATACGTGTGGTTGAATTACAGCATGTGTTTGTAGAATAACATTGGAATGAAAGTCTCCAGGTGATGACCAGTGTAACTCCTTTGTTAATCTATTTGAATAATTGTCCTTGCTTTGGAAATCTCAGTTTCAGTCTCTAAAGTGTTGTTCCCCATTATTTGATTGGGTTTTTTAATTATTAGCAGACTTACAATGAGTCTTTTACTCAAACTAGAAACACTTGTCTTTACATGTATTCTGTTTTACAAGTTAGCTCACCCTTGACTGAGGTATCATTGCATCATTTATGCACCTGTATAGCCCTTTAAGCTGAGAGACAATGCAAACCTGGGTGAGAAAGCAAATTTCAAATGTATGTTCTGTCAAGTGGCACTTGAAACTCATTTGGCTTCTGCTTATTTTCAATTTTCAGAGTAATTGTCCTGATTTTTCAAGTGTGCCCTAAAACTGCATTGTCTTTAAATAGCACTAAAGAGTCTGTATCCAAGAGGCTGATCTTGACCTTGTCACTGAAGAGGCAGAAACAAAATAATCACAATACTGTTATGGGATACCAGTACCTAAAATTTTCAGTGTAATTTAAAAAAAATAAAGAGGATATATGATTAACAGTGATGAAGGGTTGCCTTTGGTTACTGGGAACCAGAAGTGTTTGCAGGACTTAGTGTTTATATTCTATTAATTTGTGTTCTGTCTTCTACTCTGTCTCACAGATCTCTAGTTTCTAGATGCATTTTCATGGTAAAGTTTTTACATTTGTTCATCATTGCTTAGAGTGCCATTAGCCAAACACCTTTTCCTTAAATAGATGAGTTCTGTCAGGATCATGTCTTCTACAGCTGGCACCTGATCTTCTCAATGGAAGATTAGTTCATGAGATCCCCTAAGGCATTTAGGCATGAGTGCAGTCTGGAACACACAGAATGAATTTTCAGGGCAGAATGTGCATGAGCTTTCCTATCCATCCAGAGGAACTGGAAGGAGGAGAAGGTGGCCATTAGATGAAGGTTCTTTTGCAGGTCACCTTTAAGTCATTGTGCATTGGAATTGGAAGAGAAATCCACTCTCCTAAAGGAGGACCAGCAGGTGTGAAAGATTAGTCTGTTGTGGGAATTCATTGTTGTAACTGATCTAAGGGCCTTTTCCTCAAGGGGACAGGACACTGAGAGTCATGGCCATGATCTAAGGGCAGGAAAATGGAATGTTGAATATCAGTGATGGTCCCTGGAATAGGGACTGCTGCTGCTGAAAGCTGAATTGAGGTTATCTTGCAGTGGTTTCCTCCAACCACTCAATTACCTGCTGCCAAGACTAATGTTTATGGTATGATGTCTACAATTCATATAGCACAGGTGTAAAACAGAATGTCATCATAAAAGCTGTAATTATCTTTATGACTTACTTTGCCTTTTTTACTCATGAAAGTACATTTAGTGGGAGATCCTTGGTCATAAAAAGCTTTTTCATGTGCCAGTCAAAAATGTAGCAAGATTGAATTGCTGCAAGCAAAGATGACAGAAATTAAGATTATAAACAAAGTAAAAATTGTAAAGAGCAACTGACAAATTCAGGAGAATCTTGCCAAGGAATATTGTCAATTTTCACTCGTTTGAAATCTCCACTTTGGGATTATATCTTTGAAAAAGATGGAGAGCCATTTCAGCAGTGTTATGGTGCAGGAATTGTTTGTTGAAAATAATAGTTTGTGTGGTACAGAAAGTCAGATCAAAAAAGAAATTGGATCCCTTTTGTTTGTAAATTTGGAAGCAGCTCTATCAGTACAAAATAGTAATTGTGAATTCTTGTTTTATTTGATGGGCTGTTGTTGAGCTATTGGGTTACACTTGGAGAGCAGGAGATTAAAGTCATTTTACTACCAAACTTCTAGAGACATTTTTATTCCTTAAATTGTAATAAAATCTGCATTAATTCCATTGTAACCTGTAATCATTGAATAAATAATAATTGCATTTATCAGAGTTTAAAAGTAGAATTTACTTATAAAGAAGGTAGCATTTCTATAACTGTTATTAGCCAAATCATTTCAATAGATGTTGAATGTGTTACTTCTTACTCTTCTTTCAAACATGACAGAGGAGATGGTTGAGACATTGTTTCATGTTAAATACTCATTTAGAATGATTTTTAAACAGGCAATTTCTATAGCAAATTGCTTAGAAATTAATTCAGTAAAGTTTTATAATGTAATTCCAAGAAGAGAAAGTGAAGGATGTTTATTGGGTAAGTATATTGATTGGAAGGCACAGTGTGTGTACCACTTCAGATAACAATTCCTCATTTATTTTGGAAAATCCTTTTCCAAGCTCTGAACTCTGTCACTGTCTTGCAGGAGGTTTACAAACCCCAGAGAAAATACAAACGTCAGGCAGGGGCTGAGGAGCTGCTGGATGAGGAGTCAAAGGTTCATGCTACACTTCTGGAATATGGCAGGTGAAAGGCTTCATGTAGCTGTCTCTGGGTTTTGCAGTACAGATAAAATCTGCACTGTGGTGGGGTTTTTCCTACTTCAGAATTGAACTATTTCAGATTTACTCCAGTTTGGTTTTAGATTTTGTTTCCTTACCCTGTAAATTCTCTGGGGACTGGACAGTCCTCGTATTTGTGAACCATATTTTGTACAACAGGAGACCAGGTTTTATGGTCCTTCTAGGGTGTGATTTTTTTAACATGCTTATCTTTTATAAAAATGACTTAGACTACCTGGAAGGATGATGTATTTGTGTCAATCAATATTGTTTTTTTGCAAGGAAGCCACTGAAAATTTGGTGAAAAAGGACCTGCAGGTGCTGTTGCTTCTTTTTCTAGTTCTCATGTGGCTGCTGCAGCAGGAGGCTGAATCATGGTTAAATGTTTTGTCTTCTCACTTTCCTGCCAACCTTTATTCAGAGCCAGAGTTACCAAGGCTTTCACTTTTCCATTATTTCTGAAAGTCTCTCTGGTTTACTGAGAGGTCTCCCAACACATAAAAATGAAGTTTCAGAGCTTCTATTTCTAGTTTCTATTTCCAGTTTTCTTTTCACAGTTTAGTTGTAAGGACATCTTGTCTGCTGTCTGAGCTCTTAATACTTAATGAGTGTAGATGACATCTGAATTCCATTTTGTATCTTCTAGAGCTTCCTTTCCCCCAAAGCCATAGATTTTTGGATTTTTTTGTCTCACTGTATTGAGTAGTTTCCTTTTAACAGTGACATAGACTGCAGTGTAGTGGCTCAGGATTAGCTTTCAAATGGAAAGAGGGCATTGCTTTTTCCTTTCATGAGCTTTACATGACAGTATTTTATGGGAAGTCAAGACCTGCAAATCTTCATGGAAGGAATATGGAATATTCAGATGATGGATCTGGAACTATTCTGTAAATGTGCTCCAGTACCTGCTTGTTTAGTTTACTTGAAACATTTCAAAACTAATTTGATCCTCGCTCTTGGTGCATATCTTATGTTGAAAATTGATAAAAACTTAATGTATTTGTGAAAGTCATAAACAACAGCATTTTTCTTTATGTTACTATTGTTCTTTTAGGAGATACGGATTTAGCAGACAAGCAGGAAAAACAGAACAGGTAAAAATACACTAATTTAAAATGCTCAAATTGTGGAAAAAACTGCATTATTGAAGTGTTGGTTACTTTTAAATCTTAATAGAATACAGCAGAATAAACAGCTTTAACATCTATTATTAGCAGATCTTAAAAATGGCTAACTGGAACTAAAAATCTGCATGCCATGAAAGGTGGAATTGATTACCCTTTTTAAAGGATTTCCTCCATCTCTGCTCACATATCACATTTTTCAAGCTTCTTTGTTTAGAAGGAAGAGGATTTGAGCATTGTGTTTGTTTTGGTTTGACTGTTAGATAATGACATATCTTGTCTGTTTAGTATCTTTTAATTGAGTGTTCCATAATGCAATCATTAAAGGGTTTTTCTTTTTAAAGACCCATTCAACTTGGTAAGAAACATTGTAGACATTTATTACAAAACACTTTGTTTAATGTGATAGAGAAACCTGATACCATGCCCTAAATAAATAATTGTCCTTCTTCAAAATTGGCATCCTTGCTGTGCTTTTGATGATTATGGAATCTTAAAATGTCCATAAAATGCAGAGTAACTGCAGTTTTGTTATTTCAGTGCAGATATTAATTTGGCTACAAGTTTTTATTACAGACAGAGATAATGAAGATAATGCATTAAACATGTCATGGATCCAACAATACATCAAGTAGATTAAAGTTGTTCTTCTTCATTATCTCAATATTCCACATACAAATGTCACATTTAATTTTTTATAAATGGAGATATTTCCCAATCTAGGCATGCCTGTTTTCCCCTCAGAGTAACCACTGGTCATGTTTGTAGAGTTCATTTTGTTTCTTCAAAAATTCTGTTGCCTTTGGGATGTTGTATGTGAGATATTCATTGTGATTGTTGTGGGAGCTGAGTCCCCAGCAAGGCAGAAGTGGACAGTGAAATATTTTAGTGGTGCAGAAGGGTGACCTAGAAATTGAGTCTAGCTGTCCCCAGTTCTCTTTACTTCAGTGGTAAAAATTCTGACTGAACAGTTTGCACTTTTTATGTTGTATGTTTGTTACACCAATACTCAGTTGCAAAAACGATTTGTATAAAAGAAAGATTCAGTCTTGTCCTGTGTAGTAGGCATCATATTCTAGATTGTCTCCTGAGGCTGGCAGCTCTTAGGAGGCTGTGGAATGAGGAATCTTTGGACCAGATAAGTCCATGGGAAGCCAGAGACACAGTTGGAATACTTGTGAGAAATCAGGAAGGCTTGCAGTTGGCATGATTTGGAGTGTGAGGATGTTCCAGTAACTGAAATGTATTCATATAAACAGAACAGCTGCATTCCAGTTTTCTCCTTGATGTCTTTCTTAACACTTTAGAATATTGGAACTAGGTATAATCATGTCTTAATTTTTCTTTAGAAGGCTGAAGATAAAAAGGCAGTGCTACCTCCAGGGCTTGCAGCAGCAGGGAAAGCTGAGCCTTGTGATGAAGATGACCTCCAGGCAGCTGAAGAGGTGAGCCCCAGGCACAGCAGGAATGAGGGTTACTAACTTGGGGGAGAGCAGCAATTTTTGCTGCTCCAATTTCTCCAAAAGAAGGAAAATTTCCCTGGTTAGTTGAAGTGAGAGTTGCTTCCCATACAATAATACAGACCTGAAATTGATGCACAAAATTAATACTTGTTGATGTTTAATACCTAAAAACTTTTTTTTTTATTTTTTAAAATCTGAGCATTTTTTTAAAAGGCTAATTTTTGGTTGACAGTGGGAGCTGAATAATTTGAGTGAATGTTTACTGTTACAAGAAATTTTCCTTACACTTGGTAACTTTAGCCACCTCTTCTTTTCACAGACCTAGTGCCCCATTACATGTTTTAAAATACACATTATATGGTACTAAAACTCTTCTTTTCACAGACCTAGTGCCCCATTACATGTTTTAAAATACACATTATATGATACTGATTATATGTATGTGTCCCTGGCAGAAAAAAGCTAAACAATGGAAGTTAAATTGTTATGTATAATTCTTCATATTTTGCTCTAGCTTCGCATTAAAACTCTGATGACTGGAATGGCTGCAATGGCAACAGAAGAGGTCAGTAGCATTTGTTTAAATTATGGTTGATTGTGGTAATTATTCTTAAAATCAGGCTGCTGGTTCAGGTCTGAAGTCTTGGAATGACTGTGTTTAAATTTTCAGAAGGAGACTGCATAAAAAATGGTTGAATTAGGAGGAAGACAGTAAATTTTACAAGGCTAGTTAGTTCATCATTTGCCTTGAAATGATAATGACAATATAAATAAATGCCTCTTTCAAATGTTTTCTACAAGAATTTCAGGGGAAAGACATCACTGCAGCTACCCAAGATGGACTATCTTACTTTATTCATCTTGTGCAGTTATTCAGAGGATTCTGGGGGGAGTGCTGGAAAACTGTGCCTTTCAAGGTTCTTTTCAAAGCACTTATAAATAAACAACATTGGTCTAAGACACAAAAAACACTGGATATGTATCTTCTTTTCTTTATTAGTTGTGTTTAATGATATAATAGAGCTTGTAGTCTGTTCTTTGCTTTCTAGGTGAAAGGACTGGGAATAAAATATTGTTTCTGTTTATGCTGGAATCTTGAAAGAAAAGGTGATAATTAGTCTAATCTCAGAGTTGGTTACATTCTTCCTACTGAAATCCATTGCAGAATTCAGTTCTGTTTGAAAACTGGTTTTACATATGTATGCAGTCTAAAGGTGAATTCTTGCATATGCCTGCATGCTTAGAGGTTTATTAAGCAAATGCAAAATTCAGTATAAAGAATAAAAATTAAGTTTCTGAAATATGAATAAAAATTTGCTAGAAGGACTTAAGTGAGAAATTTTTGTCTGCAAAATTAGATTTGGAGGTTGGAATGTTTCCTGGAATTTTCGTAAGATGAAATATTTTTACTCATTGTGCAAATTTCTGTTTAAAATTAGAACTTACCATGTAAAAGTACAGGCAGTTCCAAAACTACAAGCATTTTCTTGATACAATTACAGGGCAAACTGACAGCAAGCACAGTTGGCCAGATTGTTGGACTCCAGTCAGATGAGATCAAGCAAATTGTGTCAGAATATGCTGAGAAGGTAAGTGTGGTACCTGAGTGGGTTTGGCCACGTGGTGTTTGATAGTTTGTTAATTTAGGCTTTAAGCTGCCAACTTCATTGCCATGATTCTCTTGAAACACATTTTTTAATGCATGCTGTGGGCAGCAGCACAACCAGAGTTCAGGAGAGGACTTTAAAGAGACTTAAACATGGCCAGGCTTTTGGTGTGACTGTACACATCCCTGAACTGCATTTGTGACTAATTTGGGCTTAAGCACCTCCCTAAATGCTTTCATGAACGAAGAGGGGCCTGAGTCTATTCAAACTATAGGCCTCAATTCTTGATATTTAAAATGTTCAATGTTAAGCACAGAAATACAGTTCTGTGAACCTGCTCAGAGAAAAGTCCAGGCCTCCTCCACTCAGATTTCCAGATATTTGCACTGGAATCCACTTCTCAGCCATGCCCTGGATCTCAAGTTTTGAATCTCATCTCATCAAACCCAAAGCTTTGCTGCATTGAGAAGTCAAAGCAATTAAATGTGTGTGTTTGCTCCAGTTACTGTGTTCAGCTGTGATTGTTTCTTGCAGTAATGTGAAAAGAAAATCTGTCTCTTCAAGCAATTAATGCACACAATACATCACTGCCAGATATGAGTTATAGGTCGCTCTTACTTGTCCAATAGTCTTCTCATATTTCTTCCTTTTTGTTGACACATTTGAGGTATGCAGCTTTCCCATTTTGGAGATAAACCCTATAGCTCAACAGCAAATTCTTGGCCTCTCTTTGTTATAAAAGATTGGAAGAACTGAAGCTCAAGGGTCATATTTCAATGTTACATTTCTTCTGTTCTGAGAGAAAGAAGCAGGACCTTGACTATTATAGTAGAACAATGATTAATACTCTGAAAAGTAAGAACTGATTCAAGTCAAACCAAAAATAGATCACTTTTCAAATCTATGAGATGTGATTTAAAAAAAAAACAGAATTTCTGTGCACGTGTGCATGCACCAGGAAAAGAATTAAGGATGTTATCAAAGAGTTTATCAAAGCATCAGCAATGTTTGTATATAATTTTAATAGCCTGGTAACTGTACATAACCTGAGAAACACAGCAGTGCTTATTTGTTTGCCAGAGTCTTAAAAGAATCCACAAGCCCAGTGAAGACACCTGAGAAGCCAAATTCTAGGTGTGGTGTTGCCATGGGCCAGGGCCTTTCTTACAAGAGGCTTTTTTGCAGAAGACCAGTGCTTACAGTTTTCTGCAGTCTGCTGCCATGTTAACTTGCTGAGTGAACTGGAGGAAGGGTTGTAGTTAGTGTCATTCTCACCTTCTAAAAAGACTGGTAGAAAATTATTAATGAGTAGCAAATTCATCTTCAAACAGTAAGAGACATGAGTGCTCAAATACAGCTTCCCAAGCTGTGTTCATAAGAAAGCTGTAGTAAGAGATCAGGTGACAGAAAGGTCAAAACCAAAGTGGTTTCTGTAATTTGTGCTTTCTTTCTTTCTTGTGCTGAAAGATGGATCTTTCTTCACAAATTGGAACCCAGATCTTTAATGACTCTAAAGCTACAGTGTTACTGCAAAGTGGATCCTTAGCTCAGTGTCTGCATAATGCTCACCCTGCCCTGTCTTTTTCAGTTGCAGACCAGAATTTCTCTGCAGAAACCTCTGTGTTATAGCAATGGTTCTTCTCCATTTTTAAAAAGCAAACTGTAAAGTTCACTTCTTGAAATATGATCCACTTTTTTTTTTTAATGCCAAAGCTGTACAATATGGATTTTCACTATTTTTGCAAACATCAGTCTCAGACTGGTTTAGCTCATGTTTCTTTTGCATTTCCATTTTTCTCCATTTGTATCTCACGCATGTAAGAGGCTAAATGTGTGGTGAGAAGGATGAGGGTTTGGAATGTATAATATAATGAAGGAATGTGATTTGACTAAATAATGAGAGGAATAAGTAAGACTGAGTGTGTATTTGTTGAGTAGTTCAGGATCACAGGTCTTGCTTAGAGGCACTTCTTCCTTTCCTAAGAACAAAAGCAAAGAAAGCCTGTGAATTGTTGGGTTAAGCCATCAGAATTGGTCTCTTTTTGCTGTGGATGTAAAAACATAACAGATCATTAAGCTGCTCTTCAATATGAATAGAAAATGGAGAGGAGGAAGACAGGTTTTGCTTCTTATTTTCATTTAAAATTAAGCTGCTTATCCATCTGCCTAGAGTGGGACCAGGAGCAAATATGAGTGAAGAGTATATCACATTTCATGTAGCATTCTAGCTGATTATGCATAGTAGCAGTTGTCAACATTTGGTAATTATTCAAAAAACACTTAGTATTGAAGTCTTTGACAGGCTGTAAATTAGCACTTGAGGTACTTGAAAATTAACTGGTTTTCTAGTGAAATATTGGAAAATGGATTATGTGAAAAAAAGAAGTCTGAGTCCATGAAGCAAATTACCAAAACAGATGGATTTTAGTATTAAAGTGAAGACTTTGAAAAGGTACAAATAATTTTTAGGCAAATAATCCCTTAGCAATCAAGATATCACTGGTTTTTAATGATTCTTTTGTCTACTGCAAATAAACAATTTCTATTATAGATGTTGTTTTTGATAAAGAATGTTTCTGTCAGCTTTGCTTTCACAATTCAGAGAGAAGAGGAGACTGGATCCAGATTGAATTTATGAGACACTCTTGGCAATGCATGCTGGATTGAGTAGTTCTCAAAGGCTGCTGTCAGCAGTGCACGTGCACACACAAAAAACCCCAAAAATCCAGAGTGGTAAATGCATCTACCACACTGTCATTCAGCATGAAGATGCATCCAAGCCTCTATTTCAGAACTCACTATTGTTCAAGGCTTCTGAAAATTCTGGAGTTACTTGTTGGGGTGTGGGACATCTCTGATTCAACAAGTTCAATGAATAACACAGCTTAAGGTGTTTTTTAGTACTCTTGTATTTTTTCCATTGCAGAACTCTACTAGATTCTTATGGTTTTCTAACCATAATGCTGATGCAAAAAAAAAATTATCTGTCTTCTAGTACACTGTAGTTTTTTCTACCTGTCCTAGGGCACCTGACTTTTTTAGCTTACTTTGCTTGTAAATTTTGGAATACAATTCAGTTGTTCAGCTGCTTCCTTATTTTGAGGTGAGGTAAAGCAGTAAGTCATTCTTTTGGATAGTGGGACCCAGTTCTTGATAAGGAATATCTTAGGTGTGTCCCACTTTGGTATTTCCTGAGCTTCTGAAGAAGCAGAAAGCAATGTTGAGAGGTGCAAAAGGCTGTTGTTTGTTTTTTCAGCAATCTGAGCTTTCTGCTGAGGAGAGACCAGAAAGGCTTGGAGCTGCCCAGCAGCACAGAAGGAAGGTGGCATCTCTCAACAAGCAGATTTTGCAAAAAACCAAACTCCTCGAAGAGGTAAGTGTTGTGTGTGTAGTAAAGAAAACACTGATAAAAGTGTTTGATCACAAAGTTTTTGCCATCCAGAAAATACCTGCAGGTTTTCTTCTGCACCAGCAATTTGTCATGCTGAACACTGATTTCCCTGAATGTCTTGCTTGCATTGCCCTTGGATTGTGAGCACAGTGAGAACACTGGGGGCAGTTAGCTCAGCCTTCATTTTGGGGAGGACTATGCTTTTGCCATTTAACAGTTGAGGGCCCTTTAATTCTGTGTAGCTTATTTTCAGTACATAACAATCTCAGTGCTGTTTTTATATGGGGAAAAAATGTACTGACAGCTGTAAGCCAAATATAATCCTTTTATCACTTTACTAAAGTAAAAATTTCCTGGCTGAATTTTATTTACCACTTGCCAAAAGCAGCTTTTGAAATCAGTGACAGTCAAGAACCTTGCCTTTTAAAAAATATTTATGGAGTTCTGGCTTCAATACTGCAGTAAGTTTTGGCAAGATTTCTCAAAACTAACAATTCGTGTCAGTTTTCGTGACATGTGGACTGCAGGCTTATTTTTTTTTTTTTTAGTTAATTAGAATAGACTAATTGGTGAAAAATTATGAAAAACTATAAAAAGCTTTCCTTTTATAAATTTGGCTGTGGAAAGAGAAGAGTGGATCATTAAGTCACAGCTCTGTCTTGAACAGCAAACTAAAGCAGTATGAAAGGAAGTGGAACTGAGCTAAATGTGCATTTTTTGTTTGCTCTCTTTTGCACCACTTTTGTAAACCCTATCCTATTTTTGTTGTTACTGTTTGCAATTTTATCTTAAATCATGAGGAGTTTAATGAAGGATGTTCTTCTAAAATCAGCCTCTGTAAATTAATTGACAAGTGAAACACCTAGTATTTGTTTATAATACATATTTTGCTAACTGCCTCATTAGACTTTGCACAGTGACATGGAAGAAAACCATAAAGCATCTTGGTTATTTGGTGTGGAAATGTCTGTGGTTTGGTGCCATGGTGCTTCTGTGCAAGTCTTGAATTGCCCTCACTTATTTGGAGAAGTAAAAAATGGAACTCATTCTTAGCCTGGAGTGAAACTAGGCCAGTACAACCAGGCTTGAAAAGTTGGAGCAATTTAGCAGACATTCTGTCCAATAA
Organism: Thryothorus ludovicianus; assembly: GCA_013397245.1. Lineage (NCBI taxonomy): Eukaryota > Metazoa > Chordata > Aves > Passeriformes > Certhiidae > Thryothorus > Thryothorus ludovicianus. Next base: position 103,869 of record VZTB01014628.1, on the reverse strand, counting down.
GTCACCATTCTGTTGGCCTCTCTTTTGTAAAAGCTGTTGTTTATTCTGGGACTTTTTACACCTAAAAGATCAGGTGGTAAATGTTTGCTGTCAGTAATTAAATATTCAATCAGAATTCTTGCAGTCAGATGCAGGAGTAGCTGACAAGAAAAGACAGTGTTTGTTATGCTTGGCCTGCTGTTTGACAGACAACCATTATGAACAGCTCAAATATTCTCTGTTCTCCATTACAGGTGTAATTAGTGTGAATATAGAATCCAACTCTTTTTTTCTCTTTCATAACAGTTGCAAGCTAAATGTGCTGATCTGCAGGCAAAATGTACTGAAGCAAAAAAGACATTAACAGAGGTAATCTTTGGTTTTTTTCTGTGCTGCTTGTAGTTGAAACTTTTTTGAGAAATTCTGTATGTGAAGGGATGTATTAGACAGTGAAGGTGTTTGCCAGATTAACTCACTGATCTCATGGTGTGGGAAAGGCAATTTATTATTTATCAATTTATTATTAATTGTAACCCTTAGGTTAAGAGTTACAGTGAAAAGCTGGACAAGGAATTGGCAGCCTTAGAAACAATAGAATCTCAAGCAGATTCTAGGTAAGTTTCTTCCTTTGTTACCTTTGAAATTCTGAAAAATAATGGGTTTAAAATGAATCATTCAATATTTCTTGCTCTGTTAACCTAAACAAAAAACTAAAATTAAAAAATTAAATAATTCTCCAACTAGCTTTCCAAAGACAGGGAAATATTGCAGTGGATTCAGTCAGAATGAAAAGTGTCAGTCTGTAGTTCAAAATAATTGTAGGTGTTTAAAGCAGAGGAACCCTAGACACATCTGACAAGTAAATGAAGCCTTCTTGATTTATTTTGTTCATGTTTGAAGCCTTCATTTCACATAAATGAAATAGAAGTCTCAAAATTTTCACAGTAATGAGGTTAAAACATAGCAAAGCCATCAGAATCCCCAGTGTAACACTCCTTTATTTTGACCTTGGTTTATCAGTGCTGATACTTGGTGTTTTAGTTTACCCAGGTTTTATTGTAAATTTATTTAGAACTAAGCTTGTTTTAGTATATGTTAATTGTCCACCTGTTTAAATTAGAAACTAAAAATCTAACACAGTTTACTGGATCTTCAAATTTAGCATGTTACAGAGTCTGCGAGCACTGGTGGCCATGAATGAAAACCTAAAAAGCCAGGAGCAAGAGTTCAAAGCACATTGTAGGGTAAGTTCCAGTGTCTCCTAAAAGGACTAATTTAAGACTTGGTAAATAAACACTTTAGTGGTGTGTTGTTGTGCTGTGTGTCCCTGTCTTTCATCTGTCCCACACCCCCAGGTACTGCTAACTCCAGCTTTATATTGAATATAAATATCTGGAGCAGATAGGAAGGATCTGAGTTGGTGTGGCCTTCTCAGGGCAGGGCAGGTCCTGGACACCACACCTGCCCTGCTGGTCACAGCTGTGGCTCTTGGGGCTCCTCTCCCTCCCATTCCCATTCTGCTGAAATGGGAGTGTGGCCTTGGGATGTCCTGGACACCCCCTGGGCTGTCACAGCCTTCCTTGGGTCACCTCTCCTGGGGAATGCCCCAGCAGTGACCTGAGGGGTCAGCCAGGCCCTGCCTTTGGAGAAAGCCACCAAAAAGAGACAAGAATGAGATGGAGCTATGGCAGCTTTCAGAGCCTGTTGGAGTTTTACTGGAATGAGATGGAGCTATGGCAGCTTTCAGAGCCTGTTGGAGTTTTACTGCTTCAGTGCTGTGTTTGGTGTCCTGCTGCTGCTGTGTCTGTGGACTGCCCAGAGACTGGATCAGAGAGAAGTGTGTTCATTTTCTGTTCAAACAATAGTGGATGCAGTTTAATAGAATAAAAAGTAACTAGTGTTCTAAGGCCTAGACTTGTTTTCCCACACCTACTCCTTTGGGAAGCTCTAAAGGATTGTACTGGAAACTTCCTTGCAGGGAACTTCAAGTTCATTCATTTCTCCAAATGCCATCCATCACTTTCCCATGTCACACTGTTGTAATGGTGATTTGCTTCTTCAGTTTCATTTCCCATGTCACTCATTAGTTGTCTTAGCTGAATCTGGTATATTTGCAAGTAAGAAATAAATCTGTTCCAGTGTTTGATAAAAGCAGACAGTTTAATGTAATGAATATTAATGGATGCCTTACCTTTAAGCAGGGAATGCTGTTTAATCTTCCAAATTTAAATATTATGTGTGTGGTCAGCTCTGACATTTTGTTAGAATATGTGTTGTCAAGATCCTTCTCTCTTAAGAGGTCTCAGTTAAAAAAAAAGTCAACTTTTGTTTGTTTTAAAGGAAGAAATGGAGAGACTACAACAAAATATTGAGACTTTGAAAGCTGAAGCAGTGGAAGATGGGGAGGAACAGGTAATAGCAAAAGTCTAAGTTCTTGTTTTGAAATTTTTTAAGTCTTTCCGACTTCTGGGACATTCTTGTAAGCATTAAAGTATCTGCTGGAATATCTAAAAAGCTCTGTAAAGCCCCAGTTCAGGCTAATAATCTTAGAAATACAGGATTCTGAAAACAGCAGCAGCATTATCTGTTATTTTTGCAGAATCCATGGGGCTCTGCTCATAGACACTTTTGTGCCTTTCGCTTCTTTCTTTGTAGTACCAGAGAGGAATCTCTGGGTTTTGTGCTAAGAGCTGTGCCTATCTCTGACAGAAACTGGTCTTCCTCAGAAAGAATGTCTGGTTTGGTTGTTTTTTTCTCAGAAGTGGGGTTTTCTGAAGGATGAAAGCACGAGCTTTCAGTGGCTCAGTGCACTGCATGCAGTGAGCAGCTGTCAGAAGTTAGGCTTTAACACAAGTGCATCCAGACTGATGGCAATGAATAATGAATGAACAGAAAAGGAAAAGCTTCAATGACTTTATTTTCAGTGGGTAAACTTTTGATGCATTCATGCCTCTGGAACAAGGCAGATTACAACTTCTATAATGCTGCTCTCCTCCTTAACACAGCATGAAAAAATTAAAGTGCAAACTGAAATGCTAAATTTTTTAGCAAGAAAAAGTTACCTTGAAGTCCACACTGCAGGAAGTCTAGAACACATCTGAGGGTTTATGTTATGTTCAGGTGCCTTGTTTATTCTTAACCCCACTCCTGAATCAAAGTATAAAAACTCAGACAAGATATACTGACAGTCTGGATTTGTATCTTCATTTAAAGTGTGATGGTTGCAAAGCAGTGCAAAAACTATTGATAACTCCTAAAAACAAAAATATCAAAAACTTAAAATACTTAAAATACTTAAAATATTTAAAACTAAATACTTAAAATACTTAAAACTAAAATATCAAAACTTAAAAGCTATCTAAGCCCTTGTTTAGAGTAAATCATGTCAAGCTTTTAATACAGATAATGAATTACTACTTAAAAAAAACCCAAACAATGAATGGTGATGTTATTGTGGGAGCCAAAGATGGGCAAAACCAGAGAACAAACCCAGTGTGCCCATTTTTGCACTGCAGCTCTTGTATGCTACTGTAACACACAATTGTTTTGGGTTCTGAACTTCCAGGAGCCAAATAAGATTATAGAACAGCAGTACAAAGCTGAGAAAGAGAAACTTCAAAAGATCCGCCTGCTACTGGTGAGTAACTCTTTGTGTTCTTACTTGGACAAAATTGTTGATGTTTGTCTTATCTTGTAACTTGTAATACTTCATTTTGTTGTTCTAATTTTAACAAGTGTTTCTGTTACAAATCAATTGCAAAAAAAAAATATAAATTGATCCTCAGCCAATGCTTTTTGTTTTTAAAATAAATTATTTAATAACCAAGTATTGCTGGGGGGGCTTCATCCATTTGAAGAAGAGAACAAGAAGAGGCTTTGTTTTCTCCCCCCCTAACTTTCATTCAGGCACGAAGGAACAGAGAAATAGCCATTTTACAACGCAAGATTGATGAAGTACCCAGCCGAGCTGAGCTCACACAGTATCAGAAGAGATTTATTGAACTTTACAGTCAGGGTATGTATATCAAGCAGGACCAACCTGCTGGAGGCTAAAGCCCTGGAAGGAGGGCATTTGCATTTTAAGCACATGGCATGTAACAGCAGCACCTACTGATTTGGTGGTATTTTCAAGGTTTTTGGTAATCATGTTACACATTATATTTTTGAGGTTTTTTTATAGGCCAGGCTTTAAGAATTTTCCTGAGCGTGAAACTCAATGCACAAGATCTCTGGACTAAATTTTGTCTGCAGCAGGTTCTTTCATTTAGGTTAATGACCAGTATGTTTTGAAAGTCCTTAATTCACCATTTACAAATGAGCTTGCTGTAAGTGAATTGTGTTTAATTGATTTACCTTACTATTAGATTGCTTTTATTGTTTCCACTGACTTGCCATAACTGGTTCTGAACCAAAGTATGTCAAGAATTACAAAGTAAAAACAGTCTCTTGAGAGGATTGGTTTCTTTCATTTTTTATTAACCCAATCCTGCAATATCTTGGAAGGAGCAGAATACAAATTGTCTTTAGCTTTTATGGTCAGAAATTTTAAAACTGGAAAAGGTGTAAATGGAATAAAAATCCAAAGTTGTTCCATTACACTGATAACAGACCAGTATGCTTACTGGTGTATATTTAACTAGCTTGTGTGTTAGCATAAGAAAGCCTGGCTAAGGGTTCAGAGGTATTCTGCATTTATTAAACATACGTGTGAACCAAGCTCTGGGAGGGTGAGCAGTTCCAGACTGGTTATCTGGGTGTGATCCAAATGCCTTGCCCTGGTGAGGCATCTCCTGTGGTCCAGCTCAACACATGGAATAGATGTGAGTACAACTCCAGTGCTTCCTCCCTCTTAGCTGTGCCTTGCAGTTTGTTTAATCAAATCCAGCTATAAAGAACTTTGTTTTGCATTACATTTTTGCAGATTCTCTGTCATGTCTAATGCAAAGTCAGCTCCCTGCTCAGAAGATGGAGCTTCCTTTGTATCAGAAGTACAGAAAGATTAGAATCAGAGACTTGTGCAGCTTTGGGTGTAGCTTAAAGATGCTTTGAATTTTATGGGACTTTGTTTTCTGAAGTACAAAGTAGGAGTAGTATCTCAGGATAACACACTGCTCAGTCGTGGTTGGGAACCTGTGTGGTACTGGCTAAGCTTCTAGAGAAATGGAAATCTCTAGCCAGTTTTTCTGTGAATTGTGGTATTTTTAGAGGTACTTGGAGGCTTTTCATTTAGCCAAGTTCAGGTGACCTTCAGTTGCCAAAATGTGGGGTTTTTTGAACTTTGATTCAAAGGGTTTTAGACAAGATAATCTTCAGCACTTACTTCAAACCTTAGTGGTTTTGTGATTTTTTTTTGTACCAGAATCCTTTACAATTCCTTTACAAAACAGTGCTTTGGTTTTGACCTAACTGAGCCTCTTCCACTGAAAACCTTCAAGACAATCAATGAGCCAGTTGGTTCCCTCTCCTCTTCCCCCTTTGTTTTACCCTGCATGGGTTCTGGTGTGTGCCCATAGGGCTCCATAATTCGGCACAACTTTCCAACACAGGTGAAATCTTGAAAGGTTTTCTGAGTTATGTGGAATCCACTAATGAAAGACTTGTGAGTACCAGAGCTGCTGGAAGAACAGAAAGAGTTACCTGAAGGAAATGATTTGGGAAAGGCCTCTTTCATTTGGCAGCAGTTCTGCAAATCCCAGACTAATGAGCATGATTTCACAGAGGTTTTATCATTTTTAACTCATACGTTTTTTTTCAGCTTCTGGTTTCTAGCCAGAATTACTTTTGCTGCCTGTTGAACTTTTTCCTTGGGAGTCACAAATATCTTGGATTTCCTTAGACGAGAGGAGCACTCAGCAGATTTCAGAATCATCTTTAGGCCCAAAGGGAAGGCATGTCTGAGCCTTGCCTTCCCAGCTGAGCTCTCACCAATATCTGCAGTAACCACCTAAACCAGAAAGTATTATTTAGTTCTGCACCATGCATAGATTATAAGAAGATAAAAAAGACTTTAGAAGAGCAAAAGCTTTTTTGGGTATCTTGCACATGTGTAGTTGGACATTAATAGTTCAATGCAGTTTTTTTTTTCCACACAGTAATTGTGTTTATCTGCTCTTCCCTGTCCCTGCTGAGCCTGTGCCCCTCCAACACCACAGGCAAGGCCCCTGTGAGAGCAGAGCTGCCTGGGTGTGTCAGGGTAAAGCTTGGAAGGAAGCACCAACAGGCAGCTGCTGGTGCCAACGTGGGCTGCCAGCAAGGGCTGTCAGCAGCTGGGGCCTAATTTAGACCCTGAGCTGTGTTCCTGTAAGAGATGAGAGCTGGCAACCCTGCTGAGAGAACCCTGGAAGGATGTTCCCTCTGCATGTGCATCAGTGAGTGTGTTCCATAGTGGAAAATATGTTATATAGAGCCTACAGAGTACTTTTACAGATTCCATTTTACCTCATGTTCTTTTATTATTCTACCCCCTTTTTTTTGTTTGCAGTCTCAGCAACTCACAAAGAAACGAAGCAGTTTTTTACTCTTTATAATACACTGGATGATAAGAAAGTATATTTGGAAAAGGAGGTAAGAAGATGTTATTTCTGTTTTCTGTTTTCAGCCTGTGGGGAAGGAAATAAAGATTTTACTTGGCTTTCACCATATTCATTCCTGTCAGAGCAGAGGTAGTGGTCTTTGTAAACAAAAATGGAACAACTGATTCATAAGAATATTTGTAATCTTGGAGGGGAAATTGTGTTGTGAAAGAACTGCTGTTAGTGCAGCATGTTTAAACCACCCACTGTGCTCCCAAAACATGAGTAACATTTGATCAGCAAGTACCTCTGTCTTGCTATCACAGCACCAAATCACCTTTTTCTCTTTTTTTAGCCAATACCTTTTATTATGAACTCACACCACAGCAAATTCCAGCTGCTGTCAGCAACATCAGATTTACTTCTCAGGGTCTGAGCTGCCTACACTTAATTTTCTGGTGATTTTACTGGGACAGAAGAGTAGTTTTCATTAAAGAATTTTTTTTTTCCCCTCCTCTTTCCCATCTCTTTCTTGGGCATAACTGAATGATTTCAGTCTTTTTTTGCAATGATAAATATCTGATTTCAGTAAAGATGGAGAAACAGGAGGAAACAAGAGGAGATAAATATTATGACTTTACTTTTAAAATACAAAATGTTTTGATACCTCAGGTTTTTCTGTTTATTCTAATAAAATAAGAGCAGATTAGTGAGTTTTGCACTATTTAGATGTATTTCTTTAGTTTGTGGGACAAACAGTGGTCAAATTTCTGACTATGTAAAGACACTTTTCAGTGTCCTTTCACATCCTCTTTTGGACATCATGAGCAACCATTTCCTTCCCTTAAGCAGCTGATTCTAGTCCACATTAGGTAGTTTCCATTTTTTCATTCAGAAAAGACAGATACCATACTTTAAAAAATTAATGAAGTAGAAGCTATATTAACATTAATTTAACTTCTCCCCTACATTAGCATTTAATACAGATTTGTTTAGGGTTTTTGTTTTATTTTTTGTTTCTTTTTGGAGTAAACCTGAAAATTTAAAAATTATAGAGAAACTGTTTTTGAAATGAGGACATAAAAAGCAGATTATAGAGAATATAGAAACAGAATGGAATATAGACCAGATTTATTTCACTGTTGTATAAACTGGGAGTACTCTTGCCAAAATAATTCAGTGCCTTTTGTGGGTTCACAGAGGGAATTCTGAATGTTTTTTGATGCCATCTTAACTCAGTTAAATGTATAATATCATTGAGATTGCCTTGAGATGATTTAATCATGGAACCAAGGTTTCAGCAAGTAAATACTGTATATACTGTATATACTGTAAACAGTGTATAAAAAATGTTTTTGGCATTTGTGCCTCACAAAGATTTCTGGAATATATTTGTGCTTTGTCTTGTTCCTGGGTTTTGGGGAGATTTTTTTCCCCTTTTTCCTCCCCAAAGCAGCCCTTTTGTAAAACACGCTGAGCATCATTGCTTTAAAACAACAATTGTAAGAATTGCTGTACAGGGAATTTTGGCTGCGAGGGTTTTAGTTCTGACATGGAAGGTCTCTGTAGTCATGGCTCATATTTAACCCTATTTTGAGAAAGATGCATTTTTTTAAAAGGCTTTAAAAGGCTGGGTTTGTTAATAATGTCTTTCAGTTTTGGGGTGTGTTTGCTGATCACATCCACACTGTTCCTGTGCAGTGGCTGTGCAGCACTGCTGTGCAGGGTTACTGCTCCTGGCTTGAAGGTGCTGTGGTATAAAATGTAATTATGTTCTCAGGCTTAGTGGAAATGTCTTGAGGCAAGGATGTGAACACAGCAAATACTGATGAGCAATGCAGTAATTTCACTGCTGTAAATAACAGGAATTCTTAAGCATCTTGGCTGCCTGGGAGTCTGTTCAGAATTTGTTTGAATTTTCCAAGGGAAGGTCAGGAACACCTGCAGATTCTGCCATGCCTGCTTATTGCTGTCTCATTCAGGTGGAAGATTTTAGATTTAGGAGAGATGAGCTCAGTTCTCTGTGGCAGTGGGGCAGGTGATTCTGTCTGCAGCCCTTGGGTTTGTTTAGTGCAGAACCCTTCAAATACTCATCAAAAGGAGAAACTGCTTGGAAGGCTTCTAACCACAGGAGACCTGCAAGATGTGTTCAAAGCTGAGAGAAAGGATCACATTAATTGCCAGCTGTTGAATTTTAATGCTCTCAGCAATATGTAAAAAACAGGAAAAAAAATCAAAGGCAGTTACACAGGATGTATTCCATATAGTTTTATTAGCTGGGAGAATTTATACAAGCAGCAGAATATTCCTGGGATGCTTTTATAAATGCCTATTTCTGTCTTCCTTCAGTGCAGTCACTGTCTTGCAAGAGAAGCCACACCTCTGAAATGCCATTCTGTACTTTTTACAAGTTCACTTTTTAGCAGCCAGTAAAATACACATGAGCAAAGTGAGTGATGATGCATGGCTGGTAGGAAACTGTAAACCTCATGTGCACAATGGAAGCAGTGCAGAGCTCACCTATTTATTATTTGTGATGTGCTTGGGCACAGTCACTGCTGAACACTGGACCAGGATCTGCAAGGTGCTTTTATGTCAAATTTCAACACATGTTGAACGTGTACAGGCCATTTTACTTTATTGCTTTAGTTTGGGAAGGCATTGTGCTGGAAAACTCTCAGTGGTGTAACTGAGTGCCAGTAAAATTAAAAATCTCAGTTGTGGTCCAACACTTCTGTCATTCCACCAGGGGGACAGATTTCAGTAACCAAAAGGATTGTGGTTTATCTTCTTAAAGAAAACTCATGGTGATTTTTGTACATCTCTGCTTTTGAAGGCATTATCTATATAGTAACTTTTTAACACTAAAATTCATCTTTATTGTCTGTGAAAACTCACAGCAGAAAAGACAAATGTGTATTGTCTTCATTTTTTTTTTCAACTCACAGGTTAACTTACTGAATTCTATCCATGACAACTTCCACCAGTAAGTTATGGTTCTTTACCTTTCAGTAGTTGCAAAGAGTGGTAGAGTTGGTTGGATATATGGGAGTGGGCATCAGTTATAAAGACTAGAAGTTTCTTAGGAGATTTTATAGTCATAAACTGATTTATAGAACAGTTTATTAACTTTGTTTAAGCCAGTTTGGGGAATCACAGACTTGGAATTACGTAACTTTTATAGCCACCATATGTTTTTAATAGCTGACTCTTTATATGTGGAAATTCAGTCGTAATTTTCCTGGAATTAATTTAAATCTTTTCCTCCCTTTTGTGGAGTTGTGGTTATTACATTATGTACAAAACATTACAGTGGGACATATTTCAGACATGTTTATTATAAACTACCTCTGTATTTGAAGATTTTGATATAGTATGGAGTCTAGGTAAGTCTGTGGTTGCCTTGGAAGTTCATGCTCAAGTATCAGTCTGTGAATCAGCCAGTGTTTTTTCTCTAATGATTTCAAGGTCTGAAATGACTTCTAGGCTTTCCCTATCACACTGTGAAATTATCTTGTACAACATTTCCCGTTCTCCTCAACCTCTATTCACCTTCTTACTGTTCACAACAGAGGCTTTTCTTAAAAAACTATATTTTTATTTAGTTATTAGCAGTTGATTTCTGTGCAGCACATGAGAGCAAGGAACAGACTTGAGCTGACAGGGAGAGCACCTGTGATGGGTCTGAGCTCTCTCTGTGGCTTACACCAGCTGAAGATCACTGCCAGTGGTACAGTGATGAAAAGGACGAATTTTTACACAGAACACTAAGCAGTGAGAGCTCTGGACATGGGCAGATGTGCAGCTGCCACCGTGTCCCACATGCCTGCCTGGTGTTCCATCCTCTTCCCTGCAGAGCCATGGCATCGTCCGGATCGCGGGAGCAGTTTCTGCGGCAGATGGAGCAGATCGTAGAAGGCATCAAACAGAACCGAATGAAGGTCAGGCTCCTCTCACTGTTTGCCAGAACACGGGAATTATCTCAGCAAAGCCTCTTGGATAATAATTGGGCATAGAAAGATCCATTACATGAGGTGCAAATTAGGCAAGCAACTAACAAGTATTCTTTCTTTTTGCATTCGTCAGAAACTTCTCACCAGTAAATGTCAATTAATAGAGTGTGGCAGAGGTGTTACAACACCTCTGTTCTGACAGGAATCTTACAGCCCTCAGCTTCATTACTGGCACTGTAGTGATTTAAATGTCTAGGCAGCTGAATGCCACTGAAATCAGTGAGAACTCTTCTGTTTGGACTGTGTGGGTGCAGTCCTGCACCTCAGGCACGGCTTCTCAGACTGTGGGAGATGACTGAAGCTCTTTCTGCTGCTGAAGAGGGTCAGCAGCACCTCAGAGTCCCAACCACCATGTGCCCTTGTCCCAGCTGCACCTACAGTGCCACTGGTATTGAGACTTCAGCATTAGGCTTTTAAGAGCTGACCTAAAGGTTCACTGCATTTCAAGCACGAGCTGGGGTATCCTTTATGAAGCATCTGTCTCCCCTTGTGTGTTATAGATAGTTGTTCCCTATGTCCATGAGTATCCCATACATATGATCTCTACCCTTCCTGCATTCCAACAGATGGAAAAGAAGAAGCAAGAAAACAAAATGAGAAGAGACCAGTTGAATGATGAATACTTAGAGCTTCTAGAGAAACAGAGGCTTTACTTCAAAACAGTGAAAGAATTTAAAGAGGTAAGAATACTTTTGCTGTGTTCAACTGTCATGTGTTCAGGGACCCATTTTGATGTGACTAGGGCATTAATATATGCACAAGATTTCATGATATGATGCTTATCATACCACGTTCGTGATGTTGTTTTCTTATTCTTGGTTGTTTTCTCCATGTGAATCTTGGACTCTGAATTTGATTTTGGGAGTTCTTTCCCTGCTAGATTGGCACCTCTCCATGTTACAGGGAGAGGTTATCAAGCATTGGTGTTTTTAGGTTTTCTAGAGGAATCTCTTGAAGATCTGTGGGCAAAGAGGGGTGTGGAAATGTGTGTGAATAAGGAGGAAATGCAGGGTCTTGGTCATTAATCTTCAGGAACCAGCCTTGTTGCCTAAGGGCTGTGAAAGCACTGTGTAACACTTCATTGATTTAGCCTTTCCCAAGCTTTTAATCATCATGGGATTCTGTTACTTGCTGTCTCCATGAGAATGAATGAATGAAAAGGAATGCTGCAGGCAAAATTGTCATTTGGCTTCATATGTTTGAGGAAAAACATCTTTGTGTAATTATTCCTGCTTTGTTCTGAGACAGTTCCTTCCTGTTTCAGTGTACTCCAGCAGAATGACAAGGGCTGTTCAGCTACTTGTCTGACATACAGAATTTTACATCCTATTTGCAGAATTTAGGTGGATTAATTTTTAAGCTTTTTACCTTCTTTTTTTCCATTGACATGTGAGGGAATTTCTGCTTAAGTTTGCTACCCTTAAAATAAAAGAACTCATGGTTGTGGTACTGAACACAGGTGTAGTTATGTAAATACATTTCCTGACTGAGAGCTGTTCCCTGAGCACTGACCCTTCTGCAAACTGTCCTGCAAAGTTCCAGATGACCTACAAGTAATCTCCATTTCAGATTTATTCTCTTCATAAGTAAAAAGCTGAATTTGCTTTAGCTACATGTAACAACTTCAGATGGGTGGTCAAGCAGTGTTCCTTCTGGCTTGCATGCCACAAAGTTTAATGAGTATTGCCACAGGAATAACATTATGGATGAATCAGAATTATCTTCAACTCGCCACCTGCTCCAGGCTGCTTTGGATTTTGGGGATGTTTCAAAATGAAAGAAGGGGTTTGGTTCTGTTGATGTGGAGATGCAGGCAGCAGAGTTAAGAACAATTCTCCCTGTGTGTGCTCTCTGTTACCAGGAATGCCGGAAGAATGAAGTGCTGCTGTCCAAGCTGAAAGCCAGTTCTTCCTGAACAGCTCCAGCTGGGGAAATCTATGGAAGATTGTCCAGTCCATTGAATCTCTTTTGTGAGGTGACAGTTATAACTGCAATGTAGATGTATATATATAGATATATATAAAAATATATATACACACAGCTGTAAAAGTCTGGTTTTTTCCAGTATGTGTTCAGTTTACATTCCCTCATCACATGGCTGTATTATTCATTATTGCCTCCACTACACAGTAAAGAGTTAACACAGTACAGCAAAACAGAAATACTGTCTAATTTTATTTATTTGGGTCTGGGCTTTTTTTTCTACAATAAGGACAGTGGGATTGTTTTTTATTTGGGTTTTAACACTGAAGTAGATGAAAATTCTGGAGTAAGTTTACATGTACTGTGTAGTATGTCCACCACCCCACAGGATGAGCACTGCAGAATGCAGTAGTTTGTTAATTTTGGCCCAAAAACCCCCACAGAATGACATTCTTCAAACTTGCTTTACCAGCTAATAACTTCACATTATTTTCGTTTACACTCTAGCCATAGATAGGATTCCAAAGGATAACAATTAATTTCTAATGGCTAAGAAAATGAAAACTTACCTTGGGTAATTCCTGGTGTAAAATTATAGATCTATATTTTTATAAAGTCTAGCTGTTGTATAAATTTCTTTGAAATTTCATTTTTATATATAGAGAGTGTGCTTGTTAAATTAATAGCTCCAGGAAAAAAACACCTTAATACTAGGATCACCACGTTATCCCTGGCTGGGATGAAAATCAAGGTCTGTCACCTGTAATATAGGAAGATAAAGATTGAGACATTCTGCTCTAATGAACTGATGCTCACCTTTGAAGACAACAGCCTACTTACCCTGCTGAAGATTTGCTCTTGAAAGTTCAGGAACTTTGTGGGACACTTTCTGAGACATTTTTATATCTGTATATACAGTATTTTATAATTCAAACAGTTGCTTTTTGTACTTAACACCAGGATTTTGGACTGACTTCTTAATGTACATGACATCTTCAGGAGAAGAAAACTCGTGTTCCTTTTTCCCACTGACACTGATGACAGTGCTGTTCAATTACTTTCTATGGCAGCAAATATAAAATAAAGAATATTTGGAATCCAGTGACATTCTGCTATCGTGTTTTTAAGGTGGAACTTTCCTTAGAAGTTTTGCCAGGCTCTTGAATTACAAGTGCATTGAAAGATGAATCATGCCCATAGTCAAGAGTCACTGTTTTTGTGATGTCCCATTCATTCAGCACAAACAGAAAGAAAACTTTCCCTCTGAGCCAGCTGGAACCTTGCTCCCCCACACTGGTTAGTGAGGGAATAGATCTGGGCTGCTCCTCTTGCACCAAAAGTCAGTCTGCCCATGGCTAGCAAAATAACAAAGGCAAAATCAGATTCCAAATCCCTTCAAAGAGGGAAAAATTTACATTCAGCATTCCTTCAAAGAAGGAAACCTGCATTTGAGTGCTGCTTGCAGCCTCTCTATAGTCAGCTTTGATATTAGGAGGCATTTCTGTCTACTTTGCCCTCTGTAAAAACTGTAAGGCTCTTTCTAGGTTGTAAATTGAATAACTCAACTTTGGCACCAAGGAGATCTGTTTGGGAATTCTTGTTGAAAGAGAATGGTCTTGCCCTGAATTCATTTGGTGTTACCGGGATGTAAAGTAACATTTACGGGACTTGCAGCGTAACTTAATTTCTTTATCAGGGTTATCAGCATTGTCTGCTCACACTCACCTTCCAAAGCTCTTTTATTTCTCCACATTCTGGGCTCCCACAGCACAGCTGCTGCAGGATGTGACAATGCCCTTCTGCTGAGCAATAGGCTCCAGTAAGTTTTTCTAGGAGCAAATTCAGTGTCAGGAAAGAAAGTTTAAAACAAGTAGTCCACTGATTACAAGCAGAGATGATTGGTGTACTCCAAACTGGCAGCTTCTGTTGGTGAAATAAATGACCATAATAGCTAAACTTGCCAAATGATCTCCCTTTAGAACACCTGCTTTTAATTTTTCNCAGGGTTATCAGCATTGTCTGCTCACACTCACCTTCCAAAGCTCTTTTATTTCTCCACATTCTGGGCTCCCACAGCACAGCTGCTGCAGGATGTGACAATGCCCTTCTGCTGAGCAATAGGCTCCAGTAAGTTTTTCTAGGAGCAAAATCAGTGTCAGGAAATGAAGTTTAAAACAAGTAGTCCACTGATTACAAGCAGAGATGATTGGTGTACTGCAAACTGGCAGCTTCTATTGGAGAAATAAATGACCATATAGCTAAGCTGTGTCAAATTATGTCCCATTAGAATACTTTTTAAATGTTTTTTTCTGCTTGGATAGTCAAGATGCTGTGTCATTTATCTTAGTTCATATGGGAGCATCCAGCAGGTTAGGATACTGACCCACTGATAACATATTTTCTTTGCCCCACAGTAAGCTGTGATTAAACCCCAGAATTCTGAATCCCAAATATGTGCTGCTGCTCTTCTCAATGCAGTCTGCATTTAGAGCCAGTGTGGGGAGCTGATTTTGTTAAGAGCTTTCTAAAGCCACTGTAATGAAATGAAGGCTCTGCTTGTCTCTGTCACCTCTGGGTGTGTGAGCCTGTCACTGTGACACTCACTGCTGGCACAGATGCTCGGGTGGGCAGAGCACTGGCTGCTTATCTTCAGAACTTCTCACAGCAAGGTTCCAGAGGCCCAGCCTCGCCTCCTAAGGGAGCCAAATTCATCCCTGAGGAGGAGGAGAGCTCTGTCAGTGCCCTGCAGGAACTGCACAGGGGCCTTGCAGCTCTGAGGTGTTCCCCCACGTTCCAGAGGCCAAGCCTTGCTGGAAGGTGCCTTCACAGCCTGTGTTGCTTCAGGGAAGGGTTCTGGAACTGGAGCCAGGGCACCAGGGCTGCCACTGGATTTGTGTGATAGTAATGGCTTGGCTTACCAGGCTGAGGGAGCACAGGCACTAAAATTTGTCCAGAACACAGTTACTAGAAATTTCAGCAGTGCCACATGTAGGTTTGTATGCTTTTCAACATCAGCTCAAGGTGGCCTCTGCATTTCCTCCTGCCATGTCATCTGTTTGGATTTTAAAGCTTTTAAAGCAGTGACTCTCTGACGTGAAGAATTCAATTGACTTGAATAATTTGTCAGAGGTTCTGAATGAGGCTGCAGGTTTTAGTAACATTCAGTCTCTTACATATGTGCCTTCCTTCTGGTTTAATTAAGCCTCCAAACACTGGTTTGAATTGTAACTATTCCATATGCAGGCAAGTTGAGAGTCACAAGGGAAAGCTATTTAAATTGGCATTTAAGTCTGAGTCACTAACAACTCTTTGAATTTCTAGGTTATTAAAACTTCTGAATTCCCACTGAAATTGAGAGAAGCAGTCTCTGCAGGAATGCAAGACACACAGGTGGCTGTGGCTGTAGGCACAGCAGGTCACACTGGACTGTCACAGCACTGCAGGTGTGAGGTACAGCTCTGCCTGATCTCACCATACACTCTGCTGAGATGCAGCCAAGCTCCCTTAAGCTTCCTGGGACACTGTCAGTAAAAAGCTGCCATGCTAGAAATACTCTGAGATGCTGTCAGCCCTCCCCCTCAGAGCAGGGGAGGAAGTAAAACCCACCAGAGAAACAAATATGGAGCAAGACAGACTTGATATATATATATAAATATATATATATATATAATTGGGTCAGAGGTGTTTGCCAGATCTTGGGAAAACGATTTAAGGCTTGGGTTTGAGTTCCTTTGGGTTTTGGGGAGTCCTTAGACCTGATGGCATCAACACCTTTGTTACAGTAGGAGGAAGTTGATGCCAGCTAACAAATTGTGGAGTTCAACCAGGTTGGGTGATGAGCACATTTATGGTGCAAGGGCCCCAGACACTGTGCAGGCACTCATCCACCACTGCCAAGCAGCCACACGTTGCTGCCAGCACACCTGGTGTGACTGAACATCACTGGGTTGGTAACACAGATGCCTGCTCAGTTTTATGGTAGCATGAAATATCCATGCATACAGTGCCCACTCACTTGGAGGTGTTGGGGTCTATCTTGAGCTCACTTGGGTTTCATAAAACAGGGGGAGTCTGAGCCTGGCAGAGTGAGAAGAGGACAATACAAGTGAAAAATCTTCACTAGATCCTCCTGTGCAAGCAGTGGGAACTCATCCTCAGGGGCTCTGAATAATTATACACCTGCCTCTTAAGTTTCACTAAACCCCAGGGGACACAGCTGCCTTGTCTGACCAAGCCTGCCCACCAAGCCCTGCTGCTTGCAGAGCACACAGCCCCTCAATCCTGGCACGGTGTGCTGCCCCTCAATCCTGGCAGGGTGTGCTGCCCCTCAATCCTGGCACGGTGTGCTGCCCCTCAATCCTGGCACGGTGTGCTGCTCAGCTGCTTGGTCATCCACTTGAATTTCACATCAGCTCAAGGACTGATTGACTGCAGCACGTTTATTCCCTTCCAAACAAATCTCAAACCCCAAGTTAGAACCCTGCCCATATCACAAACACGTCAGTGCTGCTCAGTTAGCAGCTCCCGCGGGGGCCTTTGCTGATGAGGAAGGAGAGCTGCAGCCGGGCCGGGCCGGGCCGGGCCGGGCTGGGCTGGGCGGGA
>VZTB01014628.1:63576-78141 GCA_013397245.1 Thryothorus ludovicianus | reverse complement strand
CACGCCCATCCCGGGCGGCTGCAGCAGGAGGGAGGCCGGAGAAGGGAGGGAAGCGCGGCGGCAGAGCGGCGGGGCTCCAGCACGGACAGCGAGGGCGGGCGGGCGCCGCTGCCGCCCCGCCCCAGCGGCCGCCTCGGTCCGTGTGGGGCGGCGGGAGGCGCCGCCTCCCCGGCTGCTGCCCGCGGCCCCGTGAGGGGAGAGGGCCGGTGCCCGCGCCATCGCCGAACTGCCGGGGCTCGGAGGGACCCCCGGAGATCATCGCATCCCACCGCCCTGCCCAGGCAGGGTCACCTCGGGCAGGTGTCACGGGAACGCGTCCAGGGGTGTTTGGAATGTCTCCGGAGGGGGAGGCTGCACGCCCTCCCTGGGCAGCTTCTAGTGCGCTGCCACCCTCAGTGTAAAGTTCTTCCTCGTGTTGAGGTTAAACTTCTTGTGTTTTAGTTTATGGCTGCTAGTCCTTGTCCTGTCATTGGGCACCACTGAAGAGAGTCTGGCACCGTCCCCTTGACACCTGCCTTTGGGATGTTAATGTGCATTAATGAGATTCATTCTTGTCTCCAGACTAAACTGGCCCAGCTCCCGCAGTCTCTCATAAGAGAGATGCTCCAGACCCCTCCTCACCTGTGGCCTCTGCTGGACCCTCTCCAGTAGCTCCTTGCCTTTCTCGTCGGAGGAGCCCAGGTTTGGACACGGTGGGGCTGGGTAGACAGCAGTAGTCTGTGTCCCCACACACCCAGGTGGTGACGAGACACCCCCTCCTCCCCATGGACCTCAGGCTACAGGACACCCTCTTCTCATCACAGCCCCTTCCTGCCATGGTCCCTCAGTGCTCCCAACTATCCATTCCATTTCATTGCTCTTAAAATCAGCAATCAAATATGTGACCAAGGGCTTGGAGAAGGACAATAGAATTAACAATGAATACAAGGGAATGCTGTCTTTCCATCTGGATGTTTGGTGCTTTTGAGAAGTCTGAGGGATGCAAAACACAAAAGGGTGGAAAAAAGCGATCTCTTGTGAAACTAAATACTTTACCTCTTCCTTTGCATCTGTTCTCACTTTTCCCTGTTGATGTGAGAATTGAGAGGTGAGGAATTGCAAAACCCATTTCCTAGTCCTCATTACTTTACCAAACATCACTTCAGGACTCTTTAACTGAATCTTTTCGGACTCAGTCTTGTCATAATATTTCTTTCCGTCAGTCTGAATGTTCTTGGCTGGCCCCTCCCTGCACCCTTGTAATTGGTGTCCAAGCTCCCCTTCACTCAGCTGTGCTGGGGCAGTGTCTGTCCCCAGGGAGCAGCTTTGTTACAGCACTCCCAGGGACAGCACACAGCTTAGAACAGCTCTGGAGGGTGATGATTCATCCAGCTGTTACAGAATTCCAACCCATTCTGTGAAGTGATGCCGTATTTTTGTAGCAAATATATAAAATTTAATGTTACATTTTCCAGAAGTTTGTTTTTATCCGTTAGAGGCAGATTATTTTTAGACCATTATAAAGGGACTACACTGAACTTGACTCTTTATTTTCCATTTTTTGTTTTAGATTTGAAAGTGCTGCAAAAGCTTCTAGCAAATGCAGTTTTATTCCATCCTCTTTAATAGAAAATCAGCCTCCTTTCTAAAGCATTTTTTTTAAATCAGTTATATAAGTCCTGCAATTAATTTGAGAAACATATAGAAAATTTCAGCTCAAGACAAAAAACAAACCTTCCAAAGTCCTTTGACAGCTGGCTCCAGTTTTACAATTGAAAATGTGATGGAGAAGCTAGATGTCACATAGATGCCAGCTAGTATTGATTTTATTAATAATAAAAGCATTCATAGGTGATTGCAACCACTCATAGAGGAGCCCAGAAAGCCCTGGGCTCAACATCTTTAGCTGACAGTCAGAGTAGAGAGTTTGGAAGTTTTGTAACTGTTATACAAGATTTTGCAGAGCCTACAATTTTCCTTTTTTTTTTTTTTTTTTCCCTTTAAATTCTGACCAATTGGGAAAAAATAGTAGATGGTTATGTTTTTCAGTGTTGCAGCTTACAAAAGTGTCTGGGAAGATGGACTGCTGTTGAGGGGTATGCTAAGGTTTTGGGGTTTTTTTGAAAAGTGAATGCAGTTCTTAAGCTGGATGACACTGATACAGCAAAGTGAATGTGTTTCTAGACAGAACCCTGATTTTCCATTTGTCTTCCCTTCTAATGGCATCTTTACCACTCCTCAACTCCATATCAAAGGTTTATTGTGGTGGCTAAGAGGAGAAAAAAAGAAAGTAATCTCTTCCCCATGTGGCTGTGCAATAAAGAGATTTGACAGAAATTATGACTTTGATGCAAGGCAGCAGATTTTTTAGCAGCTAAGAGCAGTCCAGTTCAAGAGGCTGGATTCTTATTGTCAGAGCTCAACATCTTCTATAAATCTCAAAGCATCAGACAAACAAAAGCCTCAGTAAGTGTTGCATGAATTTTCCTGTCAGCTAAAATCCTGAGAAAACCAAGCTGATAGAGCAAAAGCCAGGAGCAGTGACAGACTTTATTCTGTATGCTTAGCCCCTTTATTACAGGCTTCTTTCAGCATTACTTTAATTTGAAAAAAAATACCAAACCCAACAACCAATCCACCTTTCAGGGGCTGTTAACTGGCTCTTTTCAGGGCTCTGTAAAATCCCTTCTAAGTTGAAGTGAGTGGACAATCATCTCCTAAACAGAGCACTGGTAGAACTAAAACCAAAAGTCAGCATCGTGTCTTCCTTACAGTCTATCCTGTCAGCATCGTGTCTTCCTTACAGTGGGATCTCTACTAAAACATTCTTTTTTTAAATCACATACTCCTTTTCACCCTTCCTGTGAGCTGCTTTCCCTGAGCCTCAAATCACTGGCTTGAAAGCAAATCATAACTTTGGTAGCTTACTTAAATTGAGTCATCAAATTATACATCAAACAGAAAGGCTGATTGCTGCCAAAATATCAACATACTTCTTTACAGCAGACCTCAGTAGATATCTTACCCAGTCCTCAACTATTGCTCTACACTGTCAATAAAGGTGCCTTTTACCTGTGACATTCACCCTGACAAATTTGATGGCAACACTTTCTGACCAGTTGTGCTTGTCTGTAACTCAGCAGTTTTATGGCACAGGAAACTCTGATCATGACAAGATTTTTCACCATTAGGAGCAGTAACTCGGTGGCAGAGTGCTCCTTTATGGGCCTGTTCCAAGAACTGTCAGAAACATCCTCCAGTTCAAGCAGGACAGTTTTGATCATCCCCTTAAGTGTTTTAAAGAGTCCAATTTCTTTGTCAAGGTTCTCAGAGGAAGAAAGCAATTTCTCAAGGCACACGGTATTAGTCCCCAAGCAATTGGTCACTGTTATGAGACAAGCCTTGAGAGCCTGATGGCTGAGGTCTATTAACTGCTCCCAAGATTGATAACAGGGGAAGCTGCAAAGGAAACCTCAGATTTCCAGTTTGAGAACCTGTTGCACTCCTTGCAATACCACGGTGGAATAGATGCTGCCCAATACGAAGATATTTAATCAGAAACTATTTGTCATTTACAATTTCATAGACAAAGGAAAAGGTAATTGCATCTGAACAAGACAGGAAGCTTTTAATTCCCACTTAGTTCATTAATTTCTCTTCTGCTTAATCAGGAAAGTAGAGCTGACTGTAGATACTACAGGCAGGGTGGAGCCATAACACCTCTATGTTTAAGTAATTGTGTTAATTTTTTTTTTCTTCAGTGTAAGCTACTATTACTCTACAGCAATGCCATCCCATCTTTCTATCTCCTACAGAAATTTGTTTCAAAGATTTCTCTGTATCAGAAAATTAGGAAAATACAGCCCAAGTATCACAGGGAGGAGCTGTGCAGGCTCTTTGTCAGCTTTCCATATATCAGACTTACAGAGTGGCAGGAATTTTGATGCACTTTTAAGCCCAACCAGTTCTGGCCATGAGCACGTGGTCAGACAGGAGGTCACTGACTCCACATCCCAACTTCCTGTTCCAAACCAATACTCCAGACTACTGCAGCCACCACTTGTGCCCACATAACCACCCTGATCTTCACAGTGGTTTAGTGCAGCTTTGCTTACATCTCTTTCCCAGTAATTAATTTTGCAGTTCATCTAATGAGTCCCTCAGCGCTTCTTTTGCTTTAATGAAAGTTAATTCCCATCCAGTAACTGCACAGCTGGCAGGTATAAACAGAAGCCTTAAACTGTATGCTGATGTAGATCTCAGAGAGAACTCCTAAGATGAGCTATTAATAGAGACATGAAAATTACTTTGAAATCTATTATTTATAAATTTATAAGAAATCCCAGAATCAAATATTAGAACTCAGTGAGACAGGGATTATTTTTAGCACTGCCTACACTTTTTGCTATTTTATTGCAAGCTTAGAAGCACAAGACACTCAAATTCTAGTAACAAAATTATTTTAGCATTAAAAATTTTAACAGCCCATTAGGGTCTAAAGTCAGCCATTTCCTAAGAGGGAAAACCAGACAATGCTCAGTTCTGAGTGGTGGAAGCACTGGAAACAGAATGGTTCTATTATTTTTTCCCATCTGCTTTCCCCAAGGATGAAGAGTCCACTGATTTTTTTAAAATTACTTCAATGCACGTATCAGTTTTAAATCTGACATGCTGTATCAGAAGACCTAAGAAATAACAGTCCAATCTATATTGGAATAACTGCTTATGCTTTTGTATTTGTAACTGCTCCTGGGTTACATTTTAAATGCAAATTAAAAGCTGTTTTACTGCAATCACACATGGCCCACATTTCTGGATTTTGTGACATTTTAGTTTTTCTTTGACACATGAACACTTTTTAAACACTTCCCACCAGCACTGTAGCCTCTGCTACAATGGCAGAGATGGAAATAGTATATGGAATACAATTACTCTTTTACCCAACTTGTGTATTCTTGTACTGAAGCCTCCACATTTTTTCCTGTCTGTGATGTGTATTCCACCCTCTTCATTTCAGTTTTTATATTCCTCCTTCAGAGTACCCTTCTAGTATATTTATACCCCATTTCACTTTTTCACTTACTGAGTCTCTCCACCCCCCAGTCCTGTGGCAGTATCTTTGACTTTGCTCATTGCTGATCTGATGTCCTAAGGCTTCAAAGCAATTCACTTCTAAAATTTAAAAGATGCAACTGCAGAACTTCTCACTGCATCAAGGTTATGAAGAGTCTGAAAAAAACTGCTTGGGTTGAGTGATTTAATTTATGTAATCTGCTTTCCTTAATTCTTTGCAGAGTACATTAGATGTCACCAGATTAAT
Organism: Thryothorus ludovicianus; assembly: GCA_013397245.1. Classification (NCBI taxonomy): domain Eukaryota; kingdom Metazoa; phylum Chordata; class Aves; order Passeriformes; family Certhiidae; genus Thryothorus; species Thryothorus ludovicianus. Next base: position 72,842 of record VZTB01014628.1, on the reverse strand, counting down.
AAATTCAGATTTAAACTGAACATGAAGGAAAACCAAACATTTCACTGTATTTTTCCCATTATATCACATTAAATCAGTATTAATCATGTCCCAAAACTGATGTGAGAGATGTTGTTTTATTTTGGACACTACTTGTTATACAGATACCATGTCTGAAATTATTCACAAGCTCATACAGCCTTAATTATTCATCCATGGTTCAGTTCTAAAGGAATCTGCCTATATTCTTCAGCATATTTGATGGCCAAAGCAGAGTTCTGTAGCATTAAAATCCCTTGCAATGATTCATGTGAGCAAAACCTTTTAATCTCACAATGTCCTTATGTTGTCCACTCTAACAATTTTCAGAGGTATAGAAAGAAGGGTAAATGTAAAGCAAATTCTTCTATAAAACCTAAAAGTATTCTTCCTTTCTTTAATAAAAATCTCTGTAATATTGACTTAAAGTAATTTAAACGATCTTCCTTACAAGAATATGGCAAAATTCTCTGGCCATGTTCTCCTTTACCCTCAGTTCTGAAGAGTCCTCCTGAAGTGAAAAAGAAGATATTCCCAGAAAAGAGAAAATCCTTAAAGAGACCTGAAAATGGGAAAGGAGCTGTTTAAATTGGAAGTAACTGCCAGATGGTTTTGATCAAGTTAGGCTGCTCCAAGGCATTTTAATGACCATAATTAACGAGAAAACTGCCGATTGTCAGATTTCTTGCTGATGTGTTTGAAGATTTTTGCTTTGTGGACGTTCTTTGATTTCTGGTAGCCAAATCCCCCACCTCCACCTCTCTTCTGCAGTCTTCTGCCATGGTTGCTGTTCACATCTGAAATTTTTTTGGTTAAAGAACTTCAAAAAGAGTAATTTGAAATATTGCATTTTGGGTTTACTAAGGGTTATTGTGTCAGAAAAAATAGTTACACAAAAAGCTGAGCTGCCTAATTACAGAGAAACCCAGAAATTTGTGCCTGTGGTTCTGAATTCTCATCCAGCTGTCCAATTAAACTGTCCAAGGTACTACTGCTTCAAATCCCCTCCACTGTCAGCTTTGACAGTAATTTAGATAGTCTTCCAGTTCTTGCTCTTCCCTCTCTATGCCAATATTCCATGACTATGATCGCTAAGCAAGTACATTTCAATGAAAATAATTTTGCACGGAGGAACAATACTTTGGAACATGGGTGCATTCCATAATCTGCCCGAGAGCAACTGAAGCCTGTAGAGCATGGACATGTGCTAAAAGAGATGTTTGCAGGCCTTTTTGCAGTTATATGATTTGCAATATTTACATTTGCTTTAATAAAGCACTGTTGGAGCATGATGCATGTTTATGATTATTAGCAGAAAAACTACAAGCTCAACAATAAAACTGCAGAACTTGAGGTACCACAGGAATTCAGCAAGTTGCACTGAACATTTATAATGCAGAAATTCAGCTCTGAAACACTGCAGTAAAAGGATACTGAGGTCAACAAAAGGAGGAACTTTAAAACCAAACGAAAGGCTGACTTTGGGAAGATCCAAATTATTGACATCATAGATCTGCTTCAGAGAATGGGAGTCATAAGCTCTGATGTAAGCTTTGTAAGCCTCCTGGGCTGACTTGTGAAGGAAGTAGTTCTTCTCTATCAGTTTCTCCAGCTGGTCAGGGGAAAAGAAAACCGTAAGAGACATAAACCATTATAGTTGTTAAAAGTCTATACATTATATTTAGACATTTTTTACTGTGACAATGACATTCACTCCTCATTTCAGCAAAACTGCCCTGTGACATCAAAGTGCTCATACAGGTGTAAAAATGCTTTTGTAAACAAAGAGAGGGACAAAAAAGCCTGAAGCTGAGTTCCAGTACAAAGCCTCAGCAATATGACAATTTACAGAATAATTATACTGGGTTGTCCCAAACAAGCTAATCAAGGACAATACACCTGCAGCCACACCATGGTTATGTGTATGAGAATTATTGTCAGCCTGACAAGTGAACTGTGTGATTCCATGCAATTCTGTGCACAGGCTGATCTGTTATGGTGCCAATGCATTGTGAAATCAGCACTATTAATTCTAAACCAAAAATGCAGATACACCAGGGTAGACTAAGACATTTTATTTGATGTGAGCCAAGCTCCCAATATTCATTAGATCCCAGTGTCTCATCTGATGTTTAATGTACATTAATTCAGCATTCTAAAAATAAGCTACATTAGGTGTCATTTCTTCCTGATTATGCTTAATTAGGAACCTCTCTCTGTAAGGACTGTCTTCACTGCTTCCTGTACTTGCTATTTTAAATTGAAGTTACTGCAAAGAAACTTTACAGAACTCTTACCAAAAGAATGATTCAGAGAAGTAATAAACAATAGAAATTCACATCTTCAGAATTATCTATGCTGTTCCACTCAACTCTGTGTTCCTTGGCTATTTTTGTAGCACAGGAACACAAAAGAAGTTCAGCTGATTTAACACCAGCTAATTAAAAATACACATGGGCTTATATATTAACATTCCAAAAAAAGCACATATATTTTTGAGTTGCAATCATTATAGACTGCAACATTCTCCATGCAAATTATAATAAAGGTATTCAAAGTAGTTGAAGTATAAAAACGTGTCATACCTGAGACTGGATGTCTGAGATTTTTGACCAAGAAAATTCAAATTCACTTAGTGGTACCTTAAAAACAAAGGAAGAAATAAAGAATGAAAATTATTTACACTGTGAAAACATAGTGAATGTGTTTAAGACCAAGGACAAACAGAAAATGACCTGCTAGATAACAGATTTTTTTTTTTTTAATACCACAGCTGTATCTGTAAAGTGCCTTTACATCAATATGACAGTATTATCACTTCCTTTAAGCCAGAGTAATAGAGACACTCAGTATGACACCATTTTTTACCACTTTTGCTTTAGAAGTTAAATCACTTTAATTAAAGTCACAAAACAAGACCACAAGAAGAGCAACCAAGAAACTCTGTGCAGTTCTATTAAAATGATTACTTTTAGAAGACTGCGCTTCTTTTGGAATTGAACAAAATAAAACTGATCTTTGAAAAAACCAACTAAACCAAACCAACTGGTTTTGCCTTTAAAAACTGGATATATAGTAAAAAAAAATAAATGTCAGAAATTTACCCTGGCTTGTTTCAGATATCGAAGGAAGCCCAGTTCTTCTGGTCGTAAAATGAGCAGAGCATGTCCTCTACCATTTATTCCTCTGGCAGTCCTACCAACACGATGGATATATTCCTTTTGGAAAGAACAGCAAGCAACATGGTCAGGCAGTCTTAAAAACCAACAAAAAATACACCAAAGTTAACATCAATATAATGAAATCGTTCACTATGGCAAGACTTCTTCTTGGCACTGACACATGGATAAGGGAAAACAAGTGCTGAAGGTGCAAAGCAACATCAGGCTGAGACAGAGCCCCTGGCTAAAACACTCTATCATCTACTGAAGAAAAAAATCTTAGTCTGCAGTAACTGAAAATTAAACCTTGATTTTGGAGGGTTTTGAATCTCCCTTGTTTACAGTAGACTTTTATTCAAGTAAGAATATTATCTTTAAACAAAAAGCAAATTTCAACCGGAAAAGCTCAGAAATGGATACGAAAACTCACACTCCTCTTGAGAAGTGTTTGGTTGTTTAGCTGATTAGATTTTAATTTCACAGCATAAACAATATTTTAAAAAGCAATTCTTAATAAGGCAACAAAGGTCATACTAGGAACAACATTTCCTAGGAGCTGGGGAAGGGCAGTGTAAGAAACCAGCAGCTGAATCTGGCCCTGGCTGAATCCTGACCTCTCTCAAGCAGAAGTTTCAGCTCTTCTCTGCAACTAAATTTGCTGTCAGAATTTGATTTCTTGCTGTGACACTTGTCTATTTCCTTAACTTACCTTTGGATCATCTGGAGGGTCATACTGGACAATCCAGTCAACCTCAGGAATGTCCAATCCTCTGGCAGCCACATCAGTGCACAGCAGTATTCCAGACTCTGCATTACAGAACTGGAAAAACGTTGTAGTACGTTTGGTCTGTTTCTGCTTGCCCTGGAAAGAAACAAACACACTGGGGATGAAATATCAACTGAAAAAATAATAATTTGAAACATCTTTCCAAATTGTGTCTTGTAGAGACCAAGCAGGACCATTCTGCAGTGAAAAGCAAAGAAAAAAATAAATGGCACGGGGTTATAAGTGGCATCCCTCAGAGGTTACAATGTGTTTCTCAAAACATTAAAAACTGCATGAATATTCTTCTCATGAGCACAACATGCATGTTTCAAGTTCAGAAAAAGCACATTTGCAAGCCTAGCAATCTGTTAGACAGATTGCAGGTTAAAAAAGTTAACAACCAAACAAAACTGATACTTGTCACAGTTCTATCTAAAAAAGCAAGAAATTTCCCCCCAAAACAAAATAATGACTTTTAGTTATTTGTAACTGTTTCACAGACTTTCAGTCAATTCTTTGTTCTAAAATGTGCATTTTGTGGTTTCGACAAAAAACTTACAATACTCATCCAAATGGTAAGAATTGGCAAAATAAATCCAAACATCACCCTGGCCTTAGGAAAAGCACCAAACACTTCAGGCATCAGACTCTGGATTTCTCTGACAAGAAATTCATTCCACACATTGAATTTTAGTGCTTGTGAAAGGTAACTTCTTGGAAGAAAACAGAAATGCTGCTACACAGAGAGCATAAATTAATATCAGTGTTCAGCTGGCTCAAAAAATAGCAAGTCTGATTACTGAAGTGTTGTTACATAATCTTTGCTTTATCTCCTTCCTCTACAGACTAACCAAGACCATTATCAGTTTTGTGAGCAGAGTGTTTATTAGAAACTGGACTGAAACAAACCAGTAACAGCTTACAGGTCTTATCAGAATAATTCAAAATAAATCAATTAATAAGACACTTACATGAATGGCCAAAACAGGCAGATCAATGTAGTTGAGTAATTCATAGTGGTACTTCACAGACATACATGAAGAAAAAAATACCATCAGTTTCTTCTTCCTGTTCTTCTTGAGGAATGTGAAGAGCAAAAGGAATCTTTTTTCCGATGGACACACCACATAACCCTGCAAACATTTTTAACATTGTTAAATAAAAGTAGTAAGGAGCAAACTTGTGTTTTAGTAACACAATTACACCAGGGAAGGGTTACTTTATGAAAAAAACCTCATCAAATAAACAGTGAAATACATCTGAAGCATCCCAAGTAAAAAACACAGAGCTTGGTGTGTTCAGAGATCCCAACCCTCCCACTCATGTTTACCTGTTCCAGACCATCCACTGTTGCTGTCTCCTTGTTATCATCAACCCCAACATACAGTGGCTCTTTCTTCAGAGAGATCTTTGCCAGATCTTCGACCTTTCTGGTTTGTGTGGCAGAGAAAAGCATCGTCTGTCTGCGCTCTGGAAAGTGTTTGAAAGACAGCCTCACTTTTTAAAGAATTCATATTAAATTGTAAAATCTCTAACTGCAAACTTCCCTGGGCAAATGTTCCAATTAAATTCTAATATAAACATACTGCTACTGACAAACAAAGAGGTGTAGTTGTACTATGGGTTGTACACCACACTTATTTCAGCTGTCCCCACCCCCAAAATCCTCAATGCTATCAAAAGTGTTCTTTCTCTGCAAAAATGTTAATAATCATTTGCAATCCAATTTAGAGGCAAAACAACAACTTAAATCAGAGAACAAGCTTCTAACTCTAAATTAATTTCCATGAGTACTACAATATTTTTGTTAAAAAAAACAATTCAAATTGTGTTTCATACATCAATTACAAAGTAAATGAAAAATTAGGAAAGAAAAGCAAATATTTCAACTTCTTCAAGACACTGGTATTGGAGGTATCAAAAAAGATTGAAATGCAAGTTAGAAGACCTTTTTCCTTGTATCTAAACCTTATTAGGAAATAATGAATTGTAGGAAATAAAGAGGCAGAGGAAGATGAATGAGAAAATAGAGACATTAAACTGAAAGGATTTTATATGAACAGAATTTTATCTCTGAAGAGCATTTGAAAACTGTTCTTCAGATAAATGATGTTGAACAAGTAATATATACTGGTTAGCAGAATAAAAAAAGAGACTAAGAAAACTACTATGAAGTTCATTTACAGAACTATAAAAATTAATGACTTCTCTTACAATAATTGAGTCAGAAAGTAGACATAATGTTAGCCAAGTGATTTCCAGGAAAGAGATGTATTTTTTTTCTTACTTGGTAAAAGTTTTATGATCTGTTTCATTTCTTCTTCAAATCCAACCTCCAAGATTCGATCTGCCTCATCAATTACCAAACACTGCAAGTTCTTGTACATGAAACCTGGAGTGTTCTAGAAGATTAACAAACTCACAGTCAGACAGGGAAAGGAGTTTTATTATGTTTTAAATGCCAGATTAGACATCAATATTGTACCTACCTGCATATGATCCAGCAGTCTTCCTGGTGTTGCTACAATGATGTTGATTCCATTTCCAAGCTTCTGTGCTTCTGCTGATCTGTTACTGCCCCCCATTATCAGACCATAGGTGTGAACGTGATGATTCATGAGTTCTTTCAGAACGCCGTAGGTTTGCATCGCCAGCTCTCGAGTAGGAGAGAGGATAATAACACCCGTTCCTGAAAAATACACCAGGCAGACAGGAGTCAGTTCCAACTCATCCAGCCCCCTAAATGGCTGCTCTACAGTAAAACTCAGCTGTGAAATGAAGAGCCTTACCATTCCTAGGCATGAATTTCAGCTTGTAGATGAGCTCTACTGCAGGAATGAGAAACGCAAGGGTTTTTCCACTGCCTGTTTTTGCAGCTGCTAAAATATCCCTGTAAGCAGCAATGTTAGAAAATGAAGTATTTAGTTGACCATACTGTGAAAGAACAACAATCTCACTCTGATCCATGCTGACAATATAAAATCCAACATGGCCTGAAGACCAGTGGAGTTGGTACTAGGAGCTTGCTGGCAGAGGAAGGTCAATGAAAGGCTGGACTCCCTGATTGTGGAGGTCTTTCCCAACCTTAACAACTCCATGATTTGATTTAATGATTTGTGTATGTAGCTTGCCAGCAAAATTTACAAAACATCTGGGGTCATTAGAGTGACTAAGAAGCCCTATTCCTTACCTGCCTTCCAGAAGAGGCTTAATACTTTTATGTTGAATTTCAGTCATGTGTGTAAACCCCATGTCGTTTATGCCTTTCAATGTATTCTCACTGACAGAACCAGCCAGGGAAGCAAAGGAATTGTCTTCAAAAGCACCTGAAGTGAGTGGCAAAATGAAAAATATTTAAACTTCTTTTTTCTATTTCCTCTGCTATCTGAGATTAACCAGTTCAAATTGATCTATATGAAAAACAATCTAAGGACTTCTTATTGCATTCTACCACAAAGGCACTGCAAAATGCTCTGTATTAATGAGTTCATAAGAAAACCACAGAATTATTAAGAATGAAGATGAATGCACTGCTTCTTCTGTCAGATTTAGTTCTATAGCTCCAGCTTGCTCTTCATGGACTTCTTCCTTTACAGATAAGCATGTGTGTATACAGGTTCATAGAACACTTTCACTAGCAATGATAGCACCAACAGGTGTGTATATAATGCAAATTTCCAACAGCAGGTGAATGAGAGCTGTACAGCTGCCAGTGTCACATCATGTATTCAATGCTCACTTGAAAACTGCAACTTGCTCTGCAAGGAAAGTGTTAGACCTTGGGATTTTACCTGTGCACAAAAAAGAGAACACAAGATACCTGTTAAACCTAGTGGCAAACTGGGCACTTCATCCTCCTCCTCTTTCACTTCTTTCTCTCCAGAGTCCTGCTTAGCTCCAACTACTACCTCTGCAGATTCATCTTCTTCAGTTTTCACTTTTTTGGTTTCTGTATCTGGAGTGTTATTTTACAGAAGACAAGTCACTTAGAAATACAGAAGTCACGGTTATCATGAAAAGCTGTTCCACAGACTGAATTTCCTTTAGTATGTAAACTGTGTACAAAGATCACGATTTCCCTGGGGTGGAAGGGGGCTGGAGGAGAGACAAGGTTTCTATGGAATTTTCCCCAAAAAATCCCTAAATTCCTTCTACACAACCCACTTTTCATAGTGAAACAATGTAGCTTGATGTATATCATATGACATCTTGTGTGGAAGCAAGATAAATTGTCCTTAAACCAGTTACAAAATTCTTTCCCAATCTGCAGTGCAGACACCAGATTTCCCACACCGTTTATACTCAGGCAGGATATGTGAAACGTTGCATTTCAGGTACCTGAATCTTCAGAGACAAAATTCGCTACTAGTCTGAATTACGAATTCAAATATCGCAGCTGAAGTGAAAAGCTTTAGAACCTCAAGAACTTTAAAACGCACACCTGACCAGCACATGGCATTTCAAACCTTCCCCACGCAGCGGGAACTCTAAGGAAGCCCTTGTTGGGTCTCCCAGACAAACTCAGCCCTGGGAGACACGCTATCTTTGCTAAAAACACGCACCATCTCCTCCATTGGCCACAGCTTTTCTCTTTTTCTTCTTCTTTTTCTTCTTTTCCCCGCTGCGGGGTCCGGCTGCGTCCGCAGGCTCCGCGCCCTCCTCGGCCGCTGGATCCACCTCGGGCACCGCCGCCTCCTCCTCCTCCTCCGGGGGTCCCTGAGAAGCCGCCTCGCTCGGCGAGGGCACTGCACGGCGGAGACAGAGCCAGGAGGAGGACAGAGAGCGGACAGAACACAAAGTTAGTCACGGCTCCGCCGGCGCTCAGCCGGGGAGAGGCTCCGCGGCGCCGCCCGTCCTTACCTGCCCCCTGGGCCGTCCGCAGCTTCAGGTTGCGCTGCCGCAGCTTCAGGTTGCGCTTGTGGATCTTCCTGCGGAGCAGCCGCATGGGCAGATTGCTGGCAGCAGCCGGCACCGACATCGCGGCGGCGGCGGCGGCGGAAACCCCGCGCTCCCGGCACACGTGTGGAGGCAGCCGGGCCCGCCGGAACCGCCGCCGCGGGGCCTCACGGGCACCGGGCAGCGCNGACTCGCCCTGCCTGCCATTCCCGTTTCGATCCCGGTCCCCCTCCTTGCTCTGCTCCCGGCTTCCGTTCCCGAATCACTCTGGCTTCCATTCCCGACTCACCCTGGCTTCCATTCCCGCTCCGATCCCGGCTGCCCTCCCGGCCCCGCGCCTCAGCGGAACACGGCCCATGTTTCCCTGAGGAAGGGGCTCGCCGTGTCCCGCACAGAGCCCCTCAGCCTCACAACACCCGTCTCCC
>VZTB01014628.1:0-63014 GCA_013397245.1 Thryothorus ludovicianus | reverse complement strand
ACCCGTCTGCCCGGTGCTGCTGCCTCCACCCATGGTTACGAGTGTTCAGTGGGAAAAGGAGACAGAATTAAAGTATCACTTAGGGAGGAAAAGATCATCGAGTCCAATCTACGATGGCAGACGGATCCACGCCTACCCCGTGGCGCTGAGTGCCAATGTGCAAGCTTTCCTTTAACACCTCCAAGGAGGGTCACTCCACCACCACCCCCGGCAGTTCATTCCAACGTTCAATCAAAATTTCTGAAGAAATTCCTCATAATAAGCAACCTAAACCTCCCCTGGCGCAACATGAGGCCATGTGCTCCTGTCCTGTCCCTGTAGCGTGGGAGCAGAGCCCAACCTCCCTGTCGGGGAGGTGCAGAGGCAGAAGGGCCCCTGAATCTCCTTTTTTCGGGGCTAAACACCCTCATCCCTGCTCATCAGACTCGTGCTCCAGCCCCTTCCCCAGCCTCGCTGCGGACTCTGCTCCCCCTCCGGCCCCTCGGTGGCCGGGAATCGAGTGCTCCAGAACCGGACAGAGCACTCGTGGTGTGGCAGCAGTGCCCAGTACCGAGGAACAGTCCCATCAGTCGCATCCCTGCCGCTCCCAAAGCGTCATTCCCGAGGGCTGACACGCTGCTTCCCGACAGCAGAGGGCACAGACAGCCCAGGGATGCGCCGCGGCTTTGCCACCTGAAACCAGAAACCAGCGCCTTCCGAGAGACCCGGCAACACAAACTGTGTGAGGCTCAGCCCTTGATACCCTGCTGCAACAGAGAATAAACTGCGGAACTAATTCTACATTAAGTAACGAAAGTAATTTTTCACCATCTGTAATTATTGTTCTGCATAGGTCGTTTGGATCACCAGGATGATTTAATTATTTAAATTTGTCTTGCCAGAGCTTCAGACTGTGAACTATGCTGTCCTGTCTGGACTTTCACAGACTGGATAATGTCTGGCCACTGCTTTAAGAAGTTGAATGGATTATTGCTATTTCCATCAGCTGCATTTGAAACTAAACTGATCCCTCCTCAGCAAGAAAGGCTTCTGGTACAGACTCCAAAGGAACTAATTTTTATCTGCCTAATTTCAGGGAGGTGTAAGTTCCTTACTGCAGCTCACTGTATTTAGGTTCTGTGTGTATTTTCTCCCTGGCTACCTTATATCACATTTGCAGAATGTGTTTTTAAGTAGACATGGGTTTGCTCTTCCTAGTCTGTACTGATTTATATGGATCTAACTAGGTTTACTATTTGGATCCAGATTTGACCTGGGCAGTGCTTCTTTCTGGAATATGGTCATTGTGCAGATGAAATATATGAAGGTCTGGACAGCAGGGAGCACACTGAGGGAGGACAAAGTTGTGTCCTTTGGACATGGCATGGTATTCATGTTCCCATCTTAATCAGTAGTGCCAGGATCATCACTATTTTTCCTTTCACCCACGTCATCACACCCCCAGCTCTGCCAAGAATTAGGATCTGGAAACTCTGTTCAGGTAAAAGCCTTTATAAAGAACCCACCTCAGTGTCCATGCTGGGTTCTGGCTGACTTGGCAAGTCTTTGTGAAATCACATTAGTGTGGCTCAAGGCCCACATTGATAAACTGTCTGAAAAAAGTTATGTCAGATCCCATTGACCTGCTGTGTCTGTTGGCTACAATCAGCATGGCAAACAGGGAAAACTTTATGGACTAAAGATGGTCTTACTTCTGTGTACACAGATGTCAGGGCATTATGTACAAGAATTCAGAAATTACAGATTTTTTTTAGATGGCAGATTATCATGAGCTCCAAAATTGCCTTCTCTCAATATCCTGTAAAACATGTTACTTAGAGTTAACAAACAAATGTGTTTCCCTGGAAATTGCAAAACGTGTTTTTGAGCTTCCTTCTTTTAGCATTTATTTGTTTTTCTTCAAGCTGTTATTGTGGAAAGTTACAGAAAAAAGAAGACTTGGAAGATAATAATGATAATATTATTGTGACAGGCCTGGACAGTAATTTAAACCACTAACTCATGTTAATAGTTTTTCTCTGAATTTTGACATTTCTTAGATAGTGTATGAATCCCCTCTAGCACAAGTGTCATTTTTGTCCAATACATTCATTCCTAATTGCTTGAGTTATCAGGCAATCATTACTACAATAGAATTTTCTCAAATGGTTATTGAGTTGTTGTCAAAATGTCCCAAATTTTCTGCACATGATCTTGCAGGAAGGTTTGTAGGAAAATGTTTTGTGTGAATAAAACCTTTATAGAGCTGAATAAGTTCATATGAGATGCTCTGAATTTGTTTCTGAAGGTGAATAATTTTAGTGGGCTACCAATGTAAGTATTTTATTTAGAGTTAATTCATCCTTAGTGCCAAATTCAGAATATTTGTCCCTACTTACTATAAACTAACTTGTGTTGTTTAAAATGTAACACTGAAGTAGTCATTGATTTCAGTTGCATCATTTCAAGAACAAGGTGGTAATTTATACAAAAGGTGCCAAAATCCCATCTGGAAAAGATTGTGAAACAAAAGCATGTAGTCATTTTTTAATACAGGAGTTCACATGCAGAGCTTAAGAGAATTGAAGAAGAACTAAAGAAGACAAGTTTTATTTTCATAAATCAGAATTTTTGAAAAAATATTTTTTGATGTCTTAGGTTGGACATGAAGAAAATCAACGCTGATGTAATTTATGAACATCTGCACCATTCAACTAAAAGTTTTGAACTAGAAAACTAAAGCTTTCGTTGCTTGCAGCCACAAACTGGAAAACTGTTTAGAGCTGTCTTTTAATTTTTAGCAGATTATTGTTTTCCATGTTAGAGCAAATTGATCTGTCAGACAGTAATACAAAGGATTTGGTTTAAAATCAGTTTTTTTTTTTCAAATGTTTCTACCTTACCAATCTATGTACTTATGCAAATGGTAGATACAAAGGTATCTGCAGAAATAATAAATTTTCTAATTTAGTGGAGATAAATAATTTTGAAATGCGGGCTTTGACAGAGAAAAGTTACCCAAATCTGAACTGATATAAATGGCATAGATACAGATATATTCAGATACATCACACAGAGAATAGATGACATGATTTATAGAACATGTCAATGTTAATGTGAGTTAGAAAGAGCTGGTATAAATCATGTCTTTGTAGGGTATCACTGAGTATCACTGAGCCTGTCAGGGAATTCAAAGTATGGCTTACAAGGTAGGATATCTGTGTTTGGAAAAAGCAAGGTAGGCTATCACAATCACATCTCTTTAGGGGCTTTGTTTAATCCTTCTTTCAGATAACGTCTCCCTTGTGCCATTTGGAAGTCTGGTCTCAGCTATAACTGGCATCAGCAGCACTTGGCAGACATGGCAATAGAGCTGGATTCAAATCACATCTGTGACTTTTTTGGGATATTTCTCATTCAGCCCAGATTTCACAGCTGGAACTGAAACTATCACAAGTGTTCTAATGCATGATCTTCTCTTTGACACACAGAAGACCAAAGTCCAGGAAATTCTGGAGTTCTTCCCTGTAGTAAGAGATTATTTTATGTTTATCACCTACACACTGCAAACAAAAATTCTTCAGGAAAACAAGGTGCTATACACATTTTTATCCTCATAGAGGCAATGAGAGAACAAAAAATGCATAATGCAAGAGCAGTGCAGAATTTGTAATGTACCACTGGCAGGCAGGAGGGTACCATGAGGATAACTGGAGTGCAAAATTATGCAAGGCACACAGCTGAAGAGATTAGAGTCTATTTTATTTTATTTATTTTATTTTTATTTATATTTTTTTCTGACATATGAAATTTAAACTTACAAAATATTTTTGGCGTCCCCAGGAGCTGCTTTTTTGAATCAGATGAAATAATAATAATCAAACTTTTTCTGTTCTATTTTAGGAGGCTGTTTACAGGTTTTTGCTTCCCCTGTTCCACAAACCCTAGCAGGTGTTGATAAATAGCCTGTTTTGCACCTGACAGTGAGCTACGACCACTTTTATTAAGACAGCATGTAAATTCCCAATATTCTTTTTTTGCCTACAAAGATCCAATTTTTAACGTTTTCCTGTTTTAAAAAAATTAGTGAAGGTTTCTCTGAATGCTGCAAATGCTACAAGTAGGATCAAGTGATTTATTAGCAGATTAATCAAACTGCAGGTGTAGGAACTAGTTTATAACTTACTGACTGACAGGTTCATAACCCTTAAAATAATTTTCTCAGGCATAAAAGGCATTCCTTTTATCGTGTCCTCATTAATTTAAAGAATCCTAGTAAATATGTTACTGTCTCCTATTTAGGAGTGTGTCTTTTATATTGCTTTGTCATTTACAGATCTCCATTTAAAATAGCTCTGTTCAAATTATATAATGTCATGATTAAACTCAGTGTATGAAATCTGATACAGTAAGGAAAATAGGAGTTCACTGCTAAAACTCTTTGCTGCTCCTTTGAAGATCAGATTTGAAGGGGAGGGATATTGTGGGTGCATAGCAGCTGGATGGAGGCAGATTAGTGGCAGTTCGTGGCTGGAATGAACACAAGATGTCACCCTCGCTGTGAGAGAGCTCCTCTCCTTTGGTTGGAGAGGAAAGACATGAAGGATTGAGGTTACTTTTTTTGTTTTTTGTTTTAAAGTTGTCCATCACATGTGTTCCTTCATTCACCTATCCTGGAGCACTGTTTCACTGCCAAATTTTCTCCACCTCGCTGAGTGTTTATAAGAAAATTCTCTCATGCCATTTTATCAGTTTTTAAATTGCTTTTTAAAAGTAGGTTCTGAAATTTGGAATCAGGTTTTACTTCCTTGGGTAGTAACCCTATGTTTCTTATACTGTTAGTGAAGAAGATGATGGAGAGAGAACAAAGTGCTATATGTTCCTGTGTTTTCTTCAGTAACACTAATTTTCATACATTTACCCTGTAGTCTTAAAGCCTATAGAAGGATGGAATGGTAACTATTGTGGAAAATTTTCAGAAAACATCATGAGCTGAATTGTCAGTTTTTCCTAAAATGTGTAAACCTTTTTCTGCTGAAGAGTAATATTTTCTGTAGGTAACAGTCTGAAATTCCCTTTACCTTTGTTCTAAAGAATACAAAATTCTTCCTTTGAGGAAGAAAGGGTTTAAAATCTTGAATTAAACAAAACATTGATTAAACAGTGGTATTAGCAATCTTCTAATTATAATTTAACTCCATGAGCCCAGGCCTCTGAATTCAGTAATGCAGACAGCACGCCTATGTTCACAGTGACATCTATGCTTTAAATGTTTGTTTCCTTGAAAACATCCCAAGATGGGACTTGTGAGAACAGACCTCAATGTCTTGTTGAGTTGTAGATGTTCCTGTTACCTTGTGTGGTCGTTCTCGTTTCCTTTATGTCACCCACACAGTGGGAATGTCTTCATCAGTAAGGTGGAGCCATACTTCTTCACTCCCACTGCCTGCTTGTGTTTAGATTGCAAGGCCTTCAAGAAAGAACTATTTAAAAAAAGGTATTTGTATGGGACCTGAAGAGACAGAGTCTGTATTGGACAGAGAAGGCCCTTGTGTACAGGGAGCTCTGGGCACTGTTGTAATATTGATTAAACAACTTGTATGTATCACATACAAGTGATAGTAAAATACTATTTTATTGCAATGCATCTAGTGGGAACAAATTCTCATCAGCCTGGACAGAGGAGAAAACTAAATAGGGAACACAGACCATGTCAATAATCTATGATTAATCTGAGTTGACTGTCATTTTAGCCCATTCTTGAACACCTTCAAGAAAATATCAAGGGTTCATTCTCACATTTTTCTTGGAGTGGCTCAGCCCTCCCTTGCCCAATATCATTATTATGCTCATATTTCCATAGTTTTACAGTAGTCTTGTGCTCTGCATATTTCTGCATGTCCTTAAACCCACTGTAAGTCCCTTTTACTGGTAAGTCCCTTTCAGATTGGCATTTAAAGGAGATTTAATATCCCTGAGAATGAGAATGCCTGGTTCTTATCAACCATTACGTAATATTGCTTTTTCTGGTTGAAAGTCAGCAGAAGATTGGAGAGTCAGCACTCCAGAAGAGAATTGTTTTAGTAGTTTGTGTTACTGGGCTCTGAGCTTTTACGTTTCAGGCCTTTATAAACTGTGTCAAGCTGTGATAGTTATAATTATTGCACACGTTGGCTTAACCTATATCGTGCAGTCATAATGCATTAGCCTTTCCAGCTTTCACTTGCCTGTCCTTTATTAACTGTGACATTTTCCCTTAAAGGTTCGGAACAAGCATGACTTTATGATCAACCATAAGCTTTAACTAAACCAACTCTTTTTTCCAAAGGAAGGCTGTTGTGGAAGAAACCAGGAGATGGCAGTCTTCCTTAATGGATCACGGTTTCATCTGCTGGTGACTTCAATTTCTGTTCTTGTGCCCCAGGATAGGCAAAAAATTTAAAATGAGGTGAAGGAAGGGCCACATTTCTTGTCTTGTTGGCACAGGAAACCATTGCACACTCTGGTATCTTCCAGAGGCTTTTCTTTCCATTGTCAGATCTTGAACTGTCATATAAATCCAGGAGGAACTGTGGTTCACGTTGGCCTTAGTGCAGTTTGCTTACCTGGCTGTCCAACACACCTGAATTACAGTTCTCTGTTCCCTGGTAACACACAGGAGAAGGCAGTGAGTAGCCAGCCTTCCTGAGACTGTGCCCTTGATGTGAAGGAAGGCCATTTCACAGAAAGCCAGCTTAGGAAAAAACCTCAATTCATTTATGTATGTTTAATCAGCAAAAGCACAGTAACCCAGAGAATGTGTGACCAACTCTGTCTCACTGTTAACTTGTGCTTCAATTTATGTGTCACCATTCTTGGACAACTCATGCTTCCTCAGGGGATCAAGATGGTTTTAAGTGGCTGTGGTGCTTTTGATCTCTGTTATGTAATGTGACAAAAGACAGTGTCACATCTGTTCATGACCCAGTGGGATAACACTGTCCTGGTGTGTGATTGTCTGTTCTTACTGGAGAAATAATTGCTGCATGGCAGTATTAGATACCAGCTTATTTTGAGCTGTTGGCTGCAAGCATGAACAGAAACTTCTTAGCTTTCTATTTTAGTTTCTTTACACCTGTCAATAAGCACCAGAGTAAGCACCAGAAAGTGGCACAGGAGAGCACAAACGTGGCTTAAATTAAATCTTTGTCTTTATTGACACAGTGCAACTCAAACAGAGCTTAAGAAAACCATAATCTGTCTTCAATTATTTACTAGAATCTGTGATAGATTTAATTCTAACAAACTAATAATCTTGTATCTCCCCAGTCATCATGGCCTTTGGACTCCCAAAGATGCCTCTCAGCATTAACACTGCTTCCCTTAAATGAGCATGCATGGGAATGGCAAATGAGTAAAGATCAAGAGCAATTATTATTCAAAACCACATCAGGATCATACACTGGATGGACCAACACTTTGTCTTTCGCTGGGGCAAATTCTTGCTTTGCAATTTAAAAATGGTTCATATTCACTTAAACAACACATAACTGACTAATAGAAATATTAACAATAATAAAATGAATACATTCTTTTAGACAGTGTTAAATATGGGGAGCAGATATAGAAGTTAGCTAGTGTGTATTTTCTAATTGCTACCTGAAATTGTTGCAGAATCAAGAAGAGGGAAAACAATACATTGCTCCAAATGTCCAGCTCTATTGTAACTCATCCTATTTATCAGTAGTGTAAGGAAAAGGTTTTGGTTTTTCAAGTTAGTGATAACAGACCTCCAGGTCATGATTTTGTGTACAGGTCCTTAACCTTTCTTCTGCAGCTCACCTTGTTCAGTTTGGTGCACGATACTCAATGTCTTGGCACTGTTTTCCTGAGCATCCATGTCTGTAGACATCCTGCAGATGACTGGTTCTCCCAGCAGAGCCCTGGTTTTAACTTGGCATGCAGGAAGATGATCTGTTCACATCCAGAACACAAATGTCTGGAGTTGCCAGGATTCTGCAGGTGAGAATTGTGTACGTGGTAAAGGGTATCTGGGTACAAGTTTGGAATACTGATAGTTTGGATACACTGAAAGTGTAAAATTCTTTGGTATGGCAAAACTCCTCGACATATGAACGATGCTGAGTGTATATAACAAAGATTGTTATTTTATCTGCGTCACAAAATACCAGAAAGAGTATATGACATTTCAGTTGCTAGGCAGCATCATGCTGCAGGCCTCTAAAAGCCATGTCAAACATCTAGTTTAATCATTTGCCAGAAATGTTTAAAAGCATAATGTCTCATTAATAACTATTAAATCATTGAGTCATTCAAGGAGAGATGTTCCATCTTTACTTTCATAGTGGAAAAACACAGGTCATTTACAGCCTATGTAAGAACACTCCAGGTATTATAATTACAGAGCCTTATTGGAGGAGATGCATGAAACAAAGAAGAAAGTCATGGCATACAACTTAGGTTCTACACTCCCCCATTCTCTGACAACTCAAAACATATAAATTGATAGGTGTGAAGAAACAACATTAATAATATAATCAAATTATTTGTGTGTTGGCTGTAGGACTGGAACTCAGAAAATACATGTGTAGCTTCTGCCTTTGCCAGAGAGATCCTGCATGATTGGAATAAATCATTCATGGTCTCGTTCCTGCCATCTAACCATGGGCACTATCAGAGATCCTGCCTTAGACCCTCACTTCAGGCAGTTCCAGTCACAGGAGCTCCCCAGTGGTGCCTATGGAGTGAACGGGCTCTGAGCACTCCTTCCAAACACTTTGGGAAATCATGCTGGGCATTGTCCTGGGTTTGCAGGCTGTGAGTTTCACCTGGTTGGGTTGAAATGCTGTACTGCCCTAGAGTGATGTTCATACCCTTTGGACAGAGTTCAGTAACTGTAATAATTGCTTATCCATGAAAGGATCAGTCCTTGACTGGGGCCCAGGGCATGTAGAGAATTCTGGACACTCTTGGAGACACTGTTGGAGTCCTGTGTCCTTCTGCTAAGCCCTTGGCCTCTCAGGGATATGTTTTGGCAGTTCAGACTTGGGGCACACACAGTTCTTGGCCTCCTCAGAACAGACACCCCCTTTGAAAACACCATTTTCAGTTGCATTCTATGTACATGATTTTGCAGTACTCTGGCTCTGGCTGATGTTGTACAATTATTTGTTGGTCACTATGAGGCTTTCTCCAGAGTTTGATTACTTGGGATAAGAATTTATCTGCAAAAAGTAAAGACATATGTGTTTATGCCACAGAAATAGTGTTACTTACTTTTTTGTTCTGACAGAAGATAAAGCATTGAGTAAGTCTGGCACAGGAGGTGATGCTGAGAGACACTGGGAGGTGTATCAAATTGAATTCCCTGGCCAGCCTGACTTTAGTGTGGAATATTTACTTCCTCCAGGGAAGCTAAACCTCACCTCACAGTGCATTTCTACACATTTACACCTTCTACAACTTTACACCTTCTAGATAGTTAACTATCTTTAAGAACAATAAACAAACTACTTGTAAATGATTTTTTAATTATATAATTGCCAACATCATATTATATTTCCTTTGAACATCACAGCTTTAGCTGAGACACAGACCTGTGACAGAGCAGCTGTGGATGTGTTGTTTCCTTCACTATTATTATGTGTTTTCATTGATTTTAAGACAGATTCTTTGAGTTTCATACTCAAATCATCTAGTAGATTAGCACACATGATTTTAAGTGTGATTTGAAAGCTCCCAGTGTCTCCATCTGACTTCTGTGATTTTGCCTATGTAGCAGTGAAAGTGCAGAATGAAGACCTGATCCTGCTTCAAAATTCTGCCTCCCTCTTGTTATATTGCACTTAATGGGAAAATGTTTATAATTTCAGCATGTAATTTTCTGCCATTCTCAGACTTAGTGATATCACCTTAGTGATATAAGCAATACTCAGGGTGTGTTTGAGGGACACACTTTCATCAGTAAAGAACAGTCTAGTGAACTAATGTGAAGAACTGTAGAAAGATTAAGATTTTCCTATGCTATTGGAATGGAAATAGACCCTTGAGTAAAATATTTCAGGAAACAAATCCAGTAGGGTCCAATTTAAAGAGAAAGTCCACTTACGTGGATAAGTACAGGTTTCTGACTTTTCCTCTCAGAATTTCCCCCTAAGATATAAAATAAGAGTGATTACTTCAAGCAAATTTTTCTGATCATTTATTCTACTAGGATTTTCTGGAGTACATTTTCAGATCACAGATTATATGTGCATTTCTCATTATCACTAATGAGAATTTCAATGCATGATATAATTTTACTGTGCTATTTTGTCTGACTTGTATTACACCTGTCAGTCTGCTTTCTCATGCTATTTCATTAATATTTAAATATTAATATTTAAAGGTCAAACTTACCCTTCAGTGATATTAAAATATATTATTCAGTTTCATCTGACTTTAGGAGTACATCTCTGGGACAGTTCTCAGTAGATAGGGAAACAGGCAAATCACTATACATTTTGCTACCTTTTTAATCCAAGTTTTTTCTTCTCTTTCTGAAAGGAAATGAAGAGTTTCCATCTCAGAGGGGGAGGAGAGAGGTTTGTAAAGGAATGAAGTGTAATTCACAGTGCAGTGAATGGGATGAGATGCCACTCTTCTTTGTGCCTGGAGAGCCTTGCAATAAAGCAGTTGCAGAACTGAAAAGCTTCACAGGATAATGTTTGTCCAGTAGAGTTTCTCAGAGCACATCTCAACAATATGGCATCCTGGAATAAAAGGAAATGTTCTGTTTTCAGTGCATTGGTGTGAGAAGGACAGTGCTCCAAATTGAGCAGCTCTTTTCTCACAGATGTATAGACAGCTGAACTGTGATGCAAATGTGGGATTTTGCATTTTGAGCAAAACTGTATTATCCCAGAAATACTTTATCTGAGTAAATATTTGTGGTATCAGAATTTAAGGTCATAAAACCAGGTTTGCAAAGAATTATGAGTACAGAATATCCATATAACAATGTTCTTTGACTCAGGACCATGCTAATGCTAATATTTTCACGTGAGTCAACCCCCCTGAAAACACCAAAGATATTGCAAGGCCTTTATGTACTTGTTCTGTTCCAGATGTTAGTCTGGTGCTGCTGAGAAGGTGGAAGAGGTTCAGCAAAGCATGGGATGAATATGCATTATGAAGATCATCTATTCTTCACTTCAGCAAAGCTGCTTCTCCTGTGAATTTCAGGAATTCTGCCATGAGAGGAAGGTAAATGTTGAGCTGTGCATATGGTGTGTGTGTAGATTGTTGCCTACAGCCTGCACTTGCAGGAATCCTTGCAATATTTGTTCATGTGCACACAAAAAGGTCTCAGAAAAGACCCTGTAGATGAGAAGTTTTCTTGAGCTCAACCACTGTTCTAAGAGCAGGTGGGATATGGGCAGCAGACAGCTGAAATGTAGCATATCTGTGCTATCAACTCTGGATATTGATGCAGTTGGACTCGTGCTAAGGGACACCAGGAATCTACATTTTCCCACTGTCTTCCTTCAGTACACATCAAGGGATTATGCAGATTTAAACCCAAATTGTGTCCACAAGATGTGGACACAGTAGTTGTTTGGACTGAGCACAAGTTTGAGCAGATGTTGGTTATAAATAGACACACCTCTGGTGATGGGAAGCTGTGCAGCTTGACACATTTTATTGTAAAAGACTGTCAAACAACAGGGAAACTATTTAGTCAACGTGTCAAATCTCTACCACGGACGTGAAGAGAAACATAATTGTTCACTTCAGTGGAAATAAGATCAATTTCCAAGTGCCTAACAGTGGATAGTCCTGAGCTGCTGTCCAAGCCTGCCCTTGTATTATTTCACCACTGCTGATTGCCAGGCTGTGTTTCTTTTTTTGCTATGGATCTACATATTGTGCCATGTGAGAATATATTCTAATGTAAAAAGATCACAGTCTTTGAGCCTTGGAACCTGCTCACTAATGCCTGGCTGTAACGTGGAAAATTAATGTGGACTCTATTTCTTTTGTCTGCAACTTTTTACCTAATCTGAACATGTTATAATGTAACTTTCCTTGTCTGCAACATAAGTTGGTGGTTACAGCTCTTGCTATCAGACACAAAAGTAAAAATTGTAAATGCATATACCTTTAATTGGAGAAATTATCTTCTACTATATAGCTATTTATCCAAACATTATCTAATGTCATTCTCATCAACTATCTACTTCTAGAGCTATCTACTTCTGAAGGTTTGATGTAAATTATAATTAATTTTATGACTCAGCTTAGTATCATTATTCAGCCTCATTTTCTGACCTAGGCTGGTGCTGGATAATCAAATGTCTTTGCTGTATTTCCAAACACCTCTTTTGAAACACAGAACAGCAATAAGAAAGTACAGTTGTAGACACATTGAAGGAAATGTTAAAAGTGGGATATGATAACAAGTAGCTGATCTTTTATAACTTTTTGCATATTTTCAAAGAATAAAAAGTATTTTTAATAAGCTAAATAATTCTTCATAAATTCAATAGTTGAATAATTCCTCTGGGAGGGTGTTTATGGGGGAAAAAAAACCCTTCCTTTCTGCTGCCATAGAAACCAACCTTTACCAGAATGTTGTAAATAAAAAGAACCTCCTCCTGGTTTCATATTTATTTTGAATACATACTGCTTTTTAAATAGAAAAATAGACAATTTCTCAAGCTGGTAATCTGTTAATACCCCCTTAGATTCATCTATATTTGCAGAAACAAGCTTAAGAAGTGATTTCTGACTTAGACCCTAAAGAGCCTGCAGACTCAGCCTGAGCACCCCTACAGATTTTTGCTGTACAGTCAGAAAGCTCCCACTGCATCTCAGCACGGGGCACAGCAGAGTGCATCTCTCCCCTTGCTGTGCCTTCATCCTTCATCTACCTGTCATGGACAGTGGGTTCTCATCATTTCAAGTACTTTTTGTAATAAATCAAACATTTTCTTAGAGTGGGGCAGCTGACACAGCCGCTTTCCTGTAGCTCAGCTCTGATGTAAAAAGGAGTGACTCAGGCTTTCCACAGAAAGGAGCTCGTTGGTGCTTTGATTGATGAGTGTCCATCTGACAGCAGCATTTGCATTGTAAAGGAGGAAGTTTTATTGAAGTCCACAAGCTAAAATCCCCACAATGAAGGCACTGAAATGACAAATGAAATGCTCCCTCTATGGGCACAGAAATTTTGGCTCATATCAATTGCTTCTTGTTAAAAAAAAAAAAAAAAAAAGATTAACTAGTACATTTTTGAAAAAATCATGTGAAAAGTTGTAAAAAAAATTTCAGTTCATTTTAGTGTTGAATCTATTTTCTAAAATCCCAAACTTTTTTTTTAATGACTGAAATTACCTTTTTTCTCAGCATGATTCTGCTCTACCTCTATATTTCTGGAGACAACTTCAAAATATGCCAGGCAAAACTCTGCAAACTACTAATGCAGCTATGAACTGAATTAACAGCTGGTAATATCTTTCCACATGTTTTGTACATTGTGTGCATATCTGCTTTTGGTGCACTGCAAAATTGCATGTTACAGATAGAAACTCCAGTGCTCTGTTTGCCCTTGACACTGGGGAGATGAGACTGGGCTGGACTGGGAACAGTGGGAAATGCAGGTCCAGCTATTCTGCTCAGGGCAGCTCTCCTTTTCCAGCCATTTATTCGGTTTCTGCATTTTATTCCAGAGAGAATGTATATAATGCTGACAGAGGTTAAAAAGGCTTTAAGCCACTCACTCCTGCTGCTTCAGGAGTGACACCTCTCTGATTGCTGCAACTCTCCAGAGTAAGCTGAAATGCTTATTTTAACATCTAAGGGTGAATCCAAGAAACCTGGCTGGGTATGGCCCATTCTGGAGAGCTAGGGGGACCTTCATATACACATTTTTTGGTGGGCCATATGTAGTCCAGCTACACCATTGTAATGAAGAGACCTGGCAAAAAGCACACTTAGGAAGGATCCTACTCTGTTATCTGCTGTCAATCATACAGAACTTCCACAAGGATAAACAAGTAGGTGAAAGCAGCCAGATCACAGTCTACTTAGCTCTACACATTTTGCATATATAATGGGAGGCAGTCAGCCTCCCACAGGCTGGGTAATGGCAGTGGTTGATTGTCAGTAGATATAAAATATTGTGTCTGTTGCAAGAAATGTATAAATATATCCTGCAGTCACAGCAGGATGAAGCTAACAGCATTCTGTATGGAAATCTGCTGTTCATTTCTGTGGGGTCTGGGTCAGCCATCAAGGCTTTGTGAAGGACTGTGAATGGTTGTTCATTCTGCAAAATAAAGTAATTCATGATAGTCTTGTCTTTTTTGCCATTGCTGGTTTCATTCCAGACAAAGCAGCATTTCTTCTCTGCCTGGTCTTTGTGTTCTCACTTTCAAATACATACTTCTACCTCCTTCCACTGTAGATCAAAAAATATCTGTGTAATGATTGCCTCTTCCTTCTCAACAAGGCTGCACTCAGAGAGTAATACTCACTGGCTAGTGTGACAAGAGACACCTCAGAATGATTTTTCACTGTTAGCACAGTGCCTGTGAGATTTGCTCAGCCAATACCACGAAGAAAAACACTTCTTTCCGTGTCTGTCTTTAGCATCAGATCCATTTGCTGTGCAAACACTCCGACAGCCCGGGTGTTACCCCGGGGAAAGCAGGCACGCCCTGCCACCTCCACAGCCTCCCCCTTGGAGAGAGGCTACAAGAAGAGCAAGCCAGTGCAGGCTTTGGATCTCCCTGCCTGTCTACAGAGCGAGTGTTCTTTCACAGAAAGGCACGGTTCAGTTCAAATCAGAATTAAATGCAGTCTCTGGGCCTTTTCCAGGTGCTAATGGCTGGGGTGTGGCATAGGATGTGGGTGCCAGGGCTGGTGTTTCTCAGGGAGAAGCAAAGTCAGAGATAGCACAAAGGCAGACTGTGGGGAAGGTAAAGAGGTGTTATATCCATTTTATCTCTTTGGTAAATGCTTGTTTGACCCATGGGCTGAGAGTCTTTCAGGGCTCAGTGATGCCTTCTACATTCAGAAGTAATTCAGGCAAACACAGACCCCCATGGCACAGGGCTGTGGGATTAGCAGCTGTGTCCACAGAATGACTAACAAATGACTTTGGGGATGTAAGCTTGGGACAGGTAAAAATTAAATTTATGTTATTTAAATTTATTCCCATTTCAAAATGATGCTTGTCTATACTAACAGTCTGCTTTTTTTTGGAGCAATGAAGTTCATTAAGACAGTTGCTTAGGCTGCAAAATCAAGTGTTTTGAGGCTGAAAATTGCCAGATTTATGGTTTTCCATGCAACATTAACTATATGTCCAGTGTCTTCAATTACGACATCCTGTTTTATTTCTCTGCAGGGTACCTGCCTTATTCAGTGTTCTCCCCCTGAAAGGAATCAGGGCAACTGAACTGGCCTTGACTAATTGCCTTTTGCCCAACTTTGTTCCCAGTATTTCCCATTTCACTTGTTTTTCATTCAATTTATCAGCCACCTAGTGTTAGTCTGGTGACACCAGACTGCCCTTTCTCCTGAAAACTTCAGGACCTTTATAAATGATATGTTACCTTTGCAAGCCTTCTGTAAATCAAATTCTTCATTTTACAAAGGCAGTTAGATACGAAAAAATGAAATTATATACTTGGACCTACAGGAACCTAGACTCAACCCAGAAATATAACCTAGATTTGTGGGCTCCTGACCTTCCATTTTAATAACAAATCTCTTATGTCTTATGCCTAGTTATTGATTTTCAATACAATTGGGAATCAGAAATCTATGGTCCCTTTTAATAGATCTGCAGTAAACTGCTGACATTATATTTTATAAAATTTCGGGTAGGGTTTTTGAAACAGGTAGAAGTAATCAATCAGAACCAGCTGTAGTTGTGCCTGTAGATTGCTAAGTGACAAAATCTGAAAGTGAAATCTCTTGATATATCCAGCAATATTAGTGAGAAAGCAGGCTTACATGGAAATGATTTTTCTTTTCACAGTTACGCCATGTGAAACTACAAGTTGGCACTTTATCTAAACCCATATCTTCATCACAATTCCATCTCTCTGCTTTCTTCTGCAGTGAATGCACTTCCCATTAATCCTTAAGAAGAAATTGTACTGTAAATCCCACCTACCAAATTTTCTGTGAGTCTGTGGGGCTGAAAGTAAGATTGTGACTGCATTCTACCCCAGCAGCCAGCACAGGTTAAGGTGGGACTGGGAAGGCTCTAGATAATTGAAATCCCAGGAGAGCAGGAGGAAATGGGTTGACAGTTCTGTATGGGATTATTCATGGTGACAGTCCAGGTGCTGCGCTGAGCAAGGTGGATTTTTGCTTGGAAAGGTTAGGGATTTATTAAAGGCATAAACTACCAAAATTTTGGCCCAGTTGAAAAAATTTTAAGGATGACAATAAATACATATATTCCTCAAAAAATACATAATGCAAATATATATAAAAAGTCAGCTAGCACCAAAAAAAAGTGGTCTGGCTCTAGGGTGCTGTTAAGAACTCAGATTGTGTTCTTTGATGAAGAAAAGTTGGTGCTGTCTGAGGAGCAGAGAGAGAAGAGAACAACAGTAGAAGTTGTTCTGGCTGTAATGGACACTTTTTTATACTGTGAAGGATATGTTTACATGTCTGTGTGGAATAAGGCTGCTGAAATTCCTGCCAAAGCATAACCACCAAAAATAATCATGCTTGTGTCTTTGGCATTTTCTAAGCCAATTTCTTTACTTAGCGTGAAGTCTGCAAGGGGATATCCATTAACATGAAAACCTACTGTGTAATTTAAGAAATAATATTTCTCCTAATCCTTTTTTCCTTCTGTCTCCTCTCCCTCCCCCTTCCTGTCTCATCCCTGTTGCAGAATGCTGTAGTTCTAGTGAATGCTGATGAGACCACACCAAGCCCAAGCCCAGCCATTCGCTAAGTTGGCAGCATTTGATACTTCTGACAGGGAGGAGATTGGTGGAGAAGGCTAGTCAAGATATTGAATTTTCTAGAAAAAATGTGACTTTGTTTCATTTTAGTTTGTTTTTTAATATATTTATTCAAGTCCTAACTGATTATATTCCCTTCTCACCATGGCAAAGTCTTCCTGTGTTCAATCATCTCAATCCGTTTTCTGAAGGTGCACATGCAGAGAGAAGCCAAGACCTTCTTTCAGCATGCAGGGAGAGATATTTATTGTTCATATTTCCTACTATTTCTGTCCACCTGCATGCTTTAGTTGAAATGTTCTTGATCCAGAAAAGTTTATAGAAGAGACTAGCAGATTCAGAAAGGATACTAGGGCAGAGAAATACCAGAATGGAAGGTGGCATTTTGTAACTCAATATTTGTGCTATTTGAGGCATATATACACTATATTAAAGTAAGATCAATCAGTACAGAAATGCTGTGGAGATCATATTAAAGCTAAGAGGAAGAACAGAGAGGCACTGGTTGCTGTTAAGCAGCCCCTGAATACAAGTGTTTGCCTGTGTGTGAAGCACCTTTTAATGAAAAATACGGATGTATTAGAGGGAAGAAAAGGTGATCCTTGGCTCTGAGGAACAAGTCCCAGAACCTAGGAGCTGTAAGTATAATCAGTAACATGTAAATGCTGGTATCTTTGAATTGGAAGCTTTAAAATATATAAAATATGAGTTACAGTTTCTTTGTGCATTACCAAAGAGGCTGAACTCTTTCATAGACACGTTACTTTGGAAAGAGCAATGGCATCCATTTTTTCAGGTACTTCTGTCTAATAATAGTCCCTAGACAATAGGAGCAGTCACACTAATGCACTGCAATATAGAGTATACTTCAAAACCATTTCCCTGACTGCAGCTGTCAAACACAGCATCAAATGTGTCCTACCTAGTGGCATACACACATTTCTTAAATTAAATAATAGATATCTCACAGTTTTGTTGAACTACCTCACTGAAAAATAGGTAGACAATTAATCAAAATGGTAAATCCCATAACCCCAGAATGGTTGATGGTGGAAGGCCACTCAGGAAATAATCCAATTCAGCTGCCCTTCTGAAAACAGAGGCAGCTAAAGCAGATTGCTCAAGATCCTGTCCAGTCAGGATTGGACTAGCTCCAAGGATGGAGACTTTACAGCCTCTCTGGGAAAACTGTTCCAGAGTACAAGAACTCTCTGAGTGAAAAAGCTTTCTCTTATTTATGTATGTATTTGTATTTCAGTTTTTGGCCATTGCCTATTGCCTGATCACTGGACACTGCTGAGAAGAGTCTGAGTCCATTTTCTTTACTCTCCCATCAGGTATTATTATGCATTGCTGAGACCACCCTAAGTATTCCTTTCTCCAGCCTGAACAGCCTCAGCTCTCTCAGCTTCTACTTGTACCTAAAAGCCCTCAGTAGTCTTTGTGATGATTTGCTGGATAACTATATCACAGATTCAGAGCATCACATGTGCATAACTGGAGAATCCAGAGCTGGACACAGGACTCCAGATGTGTCTCATCAGGACTGAGTGGAAGGGAACCATCAATATAAGTCACAAGTATGCACTGCCCAAAATATGGAGCGTTGCAATCCAGCCTGTCAAGATAACCCAAAATGTAATCCCCTAGTCCTGAAGTGCAAAAAAGTGTGACATGTACCATTCCATGCTTTTCCTTACTGGTAACTCTGGTGTGTGTTCCTCTGTAGCTGTAAGTATGTCTGAGCTTGGTAGCACATTTCATTATCAGAAACGTAGTTTTAGAATGAAATCCAAATAATTTATTGTGGAAAATTCACATTAGGGCAGATCTATGTGTGCTGCCTAATTTGTGGTGTACTGCACTGGTCTATTCAAGGCAGCTGAATTATGTTGAATCAATTCTTATCAGAATGAGATGAGAGTATCCACTCTATTCCTAAGTTTTATGATAATTTGTGTAGAGTTCCTCCAAATAAGAGAACAAGCAGATAGTTGCTTAAGCAACCTGAATTTCTACCTGAGAGGCAAACACTGTGAACCAGATCATCTGTATCTGTTTATATTTTCCTGTTTCCCTGGGTTTTCCTTTTCAAGGAAAGCTTAAATGGTGTGCCTGACACCATGGTGCAAAATGCTTCAGTTGCTTCTGAATCAAAGCTACATTTAGCTCTGGCTGAGGTTTATGAAAAACAGTGTTTACCTTGATCTTTATGCACTACTCACTCGCTGTGGCTGTGGCTGTTTTGCCTCCTGACAGATTTCTCACTAGTCGTGTAAGAAATCTATGGCAAATGATTTGCAGGGCTTTCCTTATAGGTCAGCAGTTTGCAAACACTCTTTCAAAAGTCAATTAAAATGTTCCATTTTCTCATTGGCATGAGGCTAGTAAATGGAAGAATTTCAAGGCTTAATATGTCTCTCTCAGAAACACTGCATCTTGCACAGCTGTGAGCAGAGGGGCTTTATCAGAGATTAGTTTGTTCAGATTTCCTCCTGAAAATTGTTAACAAGGATTCGATTACTGTTGTGAGGAAGGAAGTTAGAAAATAAAGGCAATTACTGGCTATTTGCTGAAGCAATGAGTTAAAGTAATAGTATCAGTTAAAGGGAGTTGGTGCTGCTTTGGAAGTTCCCATTTGTTTAATTGCAATCTTTTCTGATGTAGCATCAGGTAAAAATAGAATTCCAGTATGTCCTGCACATCTGTCTTGTACAAGATCTTATCTGTACTGTCTACAGGGGACATCCAAAATGGGAGGGGTGTGTTTTTGCCTCTCTTCTGCCAGACAAATATTGCTGTGCTGGGCAGTTCAGCACCTTGGAGGGGAAATGCTCCTTTTCTCTGCTCCCTGTCCCACAGCAGCTGTGGGACACGTTTCAGCTCGCAGCCACCCTGTGTCCCTGGCAGCCTCTACAGCTGAACTGCACGTTTTCATCCACTCACAGCTTTGCTGTCAGAACCATGGCTTCATCCAGCAGTATTTATTGCTCTGTGCAGCTAATTCAGACTCAGTCACGCTGCCCTGCAGCACACAAACTGTGCTTTTGCTGAAGAAAAGTTTACATTGAATAGAAAAAAAGAAGTAACTTCCTGCTTTTGTCTGCCCCTCACTGCAAAGTATGGGAGTGCCTCCTGCTTACCCCAGCTCTTTTCAGCCAGATATCAGTGATTTTCATATGGCCTTCCTCAGTTTTGGTACGTTTCACCTCAGGTTGATTATGTTCAGCCTTCCATGGGTATCCCCTGGATTGTTTTCTCCATCAGAGGAATTGTCAAGCTCAACACTTCTTGCTGCTCTGTCTGAACTTTATAATTAGTTCTAAGGGCTTGAGGAGTTCTGCATTTACCAAAGTGGGTTTGCTCTATAGACTAAGTGCAAATTTTCTGAGTCTTTCCTGGTACCCTACCCAGCCTAGCTTATCTTTGCATTGAGATCCCTCATCTATAATTAGTACATGTCAGAGATGAATCTCTGCTATGAAATTTTCTTATGAGGATAAGTTCTTCCATGAAAATATTTATCAAGTTGTGCTCACCTTGACCATAGCAGTGAATTCCTTTGTTCAATTATTCACAGTCCTGTGAAGGACTCAAAAGTTCAAATAGCATTTTAATCATTTTAATCAGATTGGGTGGGATAGGCTTTGTACTTTGAGCCTGTCTTCAGAAGAATTAAAGCATTTTTTAATGGATGTGTTTTGAAGGCCTTATTTTAATTACTTGGAGAAAGTAAGTCAGTACTGCCTCAGAATTATTTCTAAATATGTGAAATTTTGGTTCAGGGATATTAATAAACTGACTTTTCCCACTGTGCTTAGTCTCTGCAGCCTTCATTAACTTCAGAGAGACTTGCAGTCACCTGTACTTCCAGCCATAATTTTTGAAACTTTCTTGACTCATTAGTGACAGAAATGGGAGAATGAGTCATATTTTTTCATTGATGACTGGTGATTTTGAATATATCAAGGCTTTAATTTCCAGAAATCTCTCAAGAACCCTTTACTTTTGCCTGTCTTCCTCCCAGCCTCTCACCTAAACAACATGGTCAAAAATCTTGTTTTGAAAAGTCAAGCTTCTTTATTTCCAGGTTTCAGATTAAAACTGAAAATGCAAAGTTCTGAAAAGCACCTGTCACTCATAAAGGTCCTGGTAATGACCCTCTTCATTTCATCCCCAGCATTTCTCACACTCCACTCTGCCAGTTCTGTGATTCTAGTGTTTCCATCCCATCCTGCTAAATTGAGAAGAATATTTCTATTGATTCTGAAAGCAGGAGGATTAAGCTCTAGTGCATGCTTTGCTCCATTGCTTATAACCAATATCTAGCATATTCAGCTGTGGTTTTCTGAGTGCACTTCCAATATCTAACTGTTTACATCAAGAGTGGCTTTCTGACACAAAGGGTTATTTTACTTGTGTTATAAGTGATACAGTCTTTATGGCAATTAAAATTAAAATATTTTAATATCTGCTGCAGCTGCCTCAGTAAAAACCAATCAGTTTAAGAGCATCTCTCTGACTCACCTGTACAGCTGACAGACCTGTTTTTGGCACAGAGATAGAGCCATAAGGTCATCTGGGTGATCCTCTTCTTCAGTAGGCTGTGCTTGGGGAGCTTGTGCTTACAATTTTCAATATTCTGCCCATTGAAACAGTGGGATATTTGAAGAGCTACTCTCAAACCAATAGGATTAGGTGCAGTGCTTGCTGTTGTATATTTTCTATTAGACTGAGACTGCTCACTGTGCTGTTTCTCAATTCTGAGTTTCTACAGGCTCAGCAACTGAATGAGCAATAAATTGGTCACTCTAATGGTTATTTTTTGAAGGCTGTGATGAAGGATCTTTTCTCAGTTTGGTTATACTTAGCAGTATATATTTAATCCAAGCAAAAATTCAATAGTTCCTTGAGTTTAAGGTAGAATAAGGCTAAATCATCTTAGACACAAAAATATCTTACTCTGTTTGCAAATATTTGGGAAAAAGAGATCTATAAGTGTGAGTCAGCAGCTGTTATTCTCTGTCTTGGGCATGGATTGTCCATCACTGGTGGAAAGGACTTGCAGGTGCTGTTTTATACTTGTTCCTTATGTTGTCTGTTCTCCCTAGTCCATAGGTGTAAAATCCTGGGGAGCTGACAGCCCAGGCCATGGCAATGAGGTTTGGGGTTCAGAACACTGGGCTGGAGGCCTGGGCCTGCCAGGGAGCACTGACACCCTTTCCTTGTAGCCAGCAGGAATATTCCTCTGCTCCTTGGGAAAATGAGGCTGTGTAAGGCATGCAGCCTTAAAAATGTAAATGTACCAGTCCCTCAGCTCAGCACTGGTTGGAATATTCTATGTCCAAGCAAGAGCTGCCAGTTTTCCCTGGCTTGGCATAGGGCTGCTGCATCACTCTGTTCCTCAAACACGTGCCTTTGGAAGCTCCCTCCTCCCAGCTACATTCCTGTGCATATGGTCCATGGAAACACAGAGCTCACAGGGTGTCATGGGTTGCAGTGTAAAATATAATCATGGGTGTGTTATTCTATTACCATCCCTTGGAACTGGGATGGGGGATAGTGATGTGATCTTCTGTTAATAAGCCAGCTGATAGGAAACCATCAAGAGCAGTTTCCTTTTCTCTTCCACGACCCATCCTCCCTCCAGGGATAGGGCTTCTGCTAATGGGTCATGAGTCCACTGATAAATTTCCATCATCCCATTGGGAAATGCTCCAGCCAGGGGGGGAACCAAGCCCCTCTACCTGGATAAAACCTGAGCCTTGGAACACCAAGTGAGCCTTTTCCACTGGACTCCCAGAGGAAGAACAGGTCCATCCATCACCACTGGACCTACAGCCAAGGGTTGCACCTTTTCTCCAGGACTGTTTCAACAGAGCCACAGCTGCTACTCCAGGAAGGCTGCAGCCACCATTGCAAGCAGACTGCTGCCAACACCCTGACCAACATGGTGTCAAGTGACTGACTCTGTCAATGATTTTCTTTTTCCTTATTGCATGTATTTTATTTTCTTTTCGTTTTATTTTCCCTTTTCCTAATAAATTATATTTCTGACTTAGAAATATTAGTAGTAAAAGTAGTAAAACTTAGTAGTTTTACTTTTCAAACCAGAACACTGAGCTCTCCTTGCCCCTGGGTGTGACTTAGGCTGCCAGCCTGGCACTCAAACAGGTAAATATCAGTGGGAATGAGGAGGCTGTGAGCACTGCTGCTGCTGCCCTGGGCTTTACAGAGCATCCCACGTGCCAGGGTGTGCTGGTGCTGCTGACGCAAGGATCCGGTGTGGGTTACACCTGCAGACTCTTTGCACCTGCATCATGAGAGGATCTTACCCTTTATTGAAAGCTGTGCTTGAGAAGCAACTAATTAACACCTAAAGCACATGGGATAAAATGGCAGAGATTGGTACTCTGCTGTGCTGTAAGCTCGCTTTGGAAAAGAGAGATTTATCTCGGTTTTGAAATGTTTAGCTCTTCGTTTCTCTTTTTTACAGTACAGAAGGAGGAGAAAATGGGAAAATGATCAGAAAAGCTGCCTGAATAAATTTTAATAATAATTTTAACATTAAAAGGAAAAAGTCATAATTTTGTTCAAGTAGTTCATCTCCATTCAGACAATACAGAGGTTATTGCAGAGCTCATGCCTTTGATTTCTTACTTTACTTTGGCTTGTGTACCAACCAATTCTTGTTAAATATTTATGGACAAGATTAAAGACTTTATAAAACTTAGCAGCTGGCAGCTGTCCTCGCCTAAAGGATAATGCAGAGTTTTCATTTTAATTGGATAACTGTGTGACTGAAATATGCAAACCCCAAGGGTAACACAAGAATTGAAATATGTAAAATATTTTCTTAAAGAAAATACTCTTTTACATTCTGTACTTTCTTTTTCCTCTTAGTAGCTTTTATCTGAAGGTGAAATTGCCATTTCTTTTCTTTTTCTTCCTTTTTAAACCTTTATTTAAAGTTAGTTGGCTTTGGGTTGTTTTCCCCACTGAAGTTTAACTTTTTTGATGGGGTTCCTTCTGTTTGTTACAGGCTGGGCATGGATTTATAAGCCTGTATTCTTTCTTCTGAATTTTTTCTTCTTTCCCTACACTATTTCCATTTTTTGTGTTTTTAATTAAGTGCTCCTATTATATTAATGGAAATTTTTGCATTTCATCCCTTGAAGATTATCTATAAACACAATCTTACAAGCCAAGGTCTTCCACATCAGCTGCCTATGCACACACATTCTCCTTCTGTCTGTCAATATTCCACACACACCTTGAGGCCCAGCTAAAAAAAGAGCAGCTGTAGCTGACCAAAAACTGAGGATCGTATTTCAACCCCTTTTCCCTCTGGACCCATTGCTTCTGCCTTTCTAAAAGTGTTTTCTTCAGTGTCTTAAGTTGTCCTGTGGCTACTGAAGTCAATAAGGCAGTGTTTGTCTCTGCATGAATTGTCTGCATGGAGTGTGGCAATAAAACAACAGTTTCTTCCTGTATCCATTCATTGCTTCTCAAAGATTATGGAGAATGGCCTCACAACGACAGCAACCACTCTCTTAACACCCTCAGTGGATGTTGTCATGGCCCATCAATTTCTAGAGGTCACATTCCTGTAGTAGTTCACCTTCCAGCTCTTCCTTTTCTAATGATGGAGCTGTGTTTGCATCAACCTGGAATTTTGTTCCTAAAGCCTGGGTCCCAACAGTGCTGATCTAACAGTTTAGTTTAGCTTTGCCACTGAGTTGTGCTTTAAAATTACTGCTCATCACTTCATCCAGGACATTGTGACCCAAGCTAAACCAGACATCTTCTGTCCCCATCAAAGGCGTGGGGGAAGCCAGACACTTCCTTGCCAAGCACACAGGACAGGGACAGAAAGGTGAAGAGTCTGCGCAGTGTCACCTGCATATTGATTCTGAGGACTTGGATTTGCTTTGCTCAAGTAGAAATCGTTCAGGATGGTGGAACCAAAGCCTTTCTTCAGATATGTCTTAAAATGACTCACCAAAGTTCATAGCTGAAGTCCTTATCAGAGAATAAACCCCCAAATTTGCTTTGTAAATAATAAATTGACATGTCCCTATGAGCCCTGTTTTTTTTACTTGCAGTATTACTTCTCTTTTCCCTCTTGGCACTTCAAAGCATTGACATTTTAGATTTGGCACATAAATGTGTTGTTAAAATGACCTGCAAAAAGCAGGAGTCTTAGGGGCTGCGCTGGAGCAGCTGTACCTTTGTGCATTTTTTATGTGCTTTCTCACCTTCTAGCAACAATGAAAGGATAAGGAGTTTTTGGATGTAATTATTTCCCAGGCTTGCTTCCTAAATGACATGATTGCCTTGCATTTATTGAGAAATGAGTACTGATAAGAATATTATTGTGAAGAAACATATAATTAAAATACCTTTTTTATTTGTTCTTTCATCTCATTGTAACAGATAACAAGAATCAACAGATGATATTATACTAATTAAGATTTATTTTAATAAACTATATAAAAATTATATAATGTCTCCCCTAGTTCAATTTGGATTTTTTGGATATATAGGGGACTCTTACTGGAAGGTGTGAACAAGTTAAGCTGATCTTTTTGAAATTAAAAAAACCTTTAAAATGCTCTTATCCAGTGCTGTATTGTGAAATTATATTTTTCCTCTTAGAAAACGAGGGAACGGCTGGCATCTGTAATACCAAAATTCTTAGTTAGATATGAGAATCTTCAATAGCTGTAAAAACAGCTCAGCCAGGGTTTACATATAACAGGTCACAGTGGTCAGAGTGCATTTCTGGGGGCAATACTGACCTCAAGGTTTAGAGGAACACTGGGGTGATGTCTTTCCCTTCTACAGCAGAACTTTACAACTTTTAAGAGTGGTACTTAAGTCCCCTTTCTGTCACCCTGTCTGGTGAGTGGGCCAGTAATTTCCACTTTCATCCATCTTTAACTGTGAATAACTTTCACTCCAGGTGGAGATTCAGGCACAGAAACTTCTGGGTTAACTCTTGTAAGGATTTAATATCAGCCATTTCAAATAGGAACTCTTAGTATATACATTAAATGGACATTACCCATGCACATTAGATGCATTAATTGGCTGCACTATGTCTTGTACACTTTATATAAACTCTGTGATGGTATCTCTAATATCTCATTTTTTAAAAAAAGCCTGTCATGTTGTCATCATTTTCCTACTTTATGACCCAAGCACTGCTGAGATGCATCCTCACCCTGGTTTTCTTCCCTTCTAATGGAATTTCTGTGATTGAATAAATATATTGAAAGAAAAAGAAGGTAGGTTATACCCTCAATTTCTTATTCTCATAATCACATTAGTGCTACAAGTAATGTCATCCAGCAAGAGCCACATTCTTACTCTGCTAATACACTTTCTGTGACAGGTCTGTGAGGAAGATAAGGGACTTATGTCTACTGAAGTGAGTTTTCTATTAACTCTTCTGGTTGGTGTTTTGGATATATGATATTTGGCAGTTTTACTGCTATCTCTCTTCGTATGATAAAAAATATTTCTTGAATGTAGCTCTGTCAACCTCTTACATGCTGGACATCTAATCTAGATGTGACAAAGTGATGAGAAAAGGATATCAGAAGTAAAATCTCAAAGCCTTTATGATGTTCCATTCTGGTTTTGTCATGTTTGTTTTGTCTGTCTGTCTGTACCTCTATGTGAGAATGCAGGAATAGAGGGCAGAAATCCTTTCCATTGCATTTTGGGAGACTCCTTCACTGGGATGCATGGCCTAGAGAAGTGTGCACCTCAAGAATATCTAAGCCATTAAGTTTTGGATCATGCTTGTGACATCACCACCCTCCCCCCCACGCCTTTTTTTTTAAACTCTTTTCTTTTGGAAGTTTTAAGCAGGAAAAAAAGAAGGAAAATGTTGAAAAACACTGCTACAAAGTTTAAAACATTGGTGGATTTTTTTCCCTCAGTTGTGTCTAGTTTAGTCTTCACATAAAGAGGAGGAACTCTGCAAGAGCAAGAGAAGCAGGGAAAAGCAGAACATTTGGTTACTTGGCAGTGCTATAAAAACCCATCGGCTCTGCATAAGCCTTGCATGAATTAAAAAGGAGATTTAGTGTTTACTTTGTTGCTGCAAGCAGAATCTCTATATTACTTTGACTCACATGAGTTACACAAAGGACTGTAACATTGGTGAGCTGAAAAATGTGGTTAAGGGCTCCATGGAGGAATCTGTTTTGCTGGAGAATGCCTGATAAATGTGTGTTGGAATGGTCTCTCAACTCCTGGTGAAAGGGATGTGTGAGTGCTCTGCAGCAAGAAGAGGTGATACTGATTAACTGCAATTCCTCTTGACCCAGGCTCTCTCCAAGGCCTCTGGTTCTGTCCCTGAAGGACATCAGTTTTATCCTGAGGGATGCTCCAGTCCTGTTCTCATGACTCATTAACTCAGCAGCTTGTAGGACCTGGTGCCAGCTTGTCAAGGACTAACAATAGATCATCTTCTGTCCTGCCACTGCCCTCCAGATGCCATCTGTGTCTACACTTCCCATCTTGGCTGTACCCCACCTTTGCAAACTGGCCTGTAATTTCAGAGCTACTGAGCAATATTCAAACCAGGAGAGAAGTCCCTGATGGACAGCTTTTCCCCCTGCTTTCACCAATTCTTCAAGGTGAGTACAAAAATCTTTTCAGAGGTGAGCTGTCTGCTTGTGAATTGTAATCTCTGGGGACACCTCTTGGCAGTTAAGCAGGACTTGGGAGTTCTGTGAGAAAACCAGATCTGGGGTTGTTGCAAACAGCTCTGGTTTTGAGCTGTGCAGTGGAATGTGCTTTGAGAAGAGAAATGCCAGCATTGCCTGGGTGGATACATGCAACAGGGAATGAGAGCATCCCCTCTCCATGGGGAATCAAGAAAGGAAGATGTGACCAAAGGGGAAGTAATGAAATATTAGGGAGATTTCTCATAAAAGAAAAGAGAAAGGAAATAAAAAATGCAGTAAAAAAAAACAGGAAAAAAAAGCGGAGGGATGAGAATTCCAGAGTTGGCAGAAATATAACAAAGCCTCATAAGGAAATGCAAATAGGGAGACAAAAGGGGATCAATGAGATTGAAAAGCCCTGACATCTTGGGGAGCCTTTTTATCTGCCATACAGGTTGTTTTTATAGCCTTCAGCCTACAGCAAAGCTCCCTACTGCTTAAAGGAGATGCATTGGAGCTTACATGACCCACAGCAAGATTTCAATGAAATTAAGTGGGTCAAAGGAAAGAAAAGAAGGTGGATTTTCTTTTCTTATTACAAATGGACTTTAGTTTTCTCTCAACTCCCAGCTTTTACTTTTTTCATTTTTACATTTAGGATTTAATTACCAGGCAAATTTAGCATATTTCTTTTTTGCTGATCACTTAGATGGAAAAGCAGGACCTACTTTTTGACTTTCAAGACTTCGTACTGAATCTCCCTTAGGGCTTAAGGAAACTTGAAATGGTGATTACTTTTCTGTTCTCACCCTTCTTCCTTCCCCTACCCTGAAATTTCAGTAGGCTTTTGTCACTGTACATTCAGATTGAAAATGAAAAAAGCAATTAGAAGAAATACAGTGTATTCCCTTGGGTCCCCACAACCTTATTTATCTGCAGCCTTTGGCCTTAATAGCAGAAGCCCAATATCTGCTTTCTGCCACAGCTTCCAAGGATGCTTATGCATAATAGCTCTGGCATGGGGAAACTTCTGAAATGAGCAAGGAACTATGACTAAAGACCCTCCTAAGGCACTGCCTTGAAAGGCAAACTCAAGATGAAGCACCTAGTTGCTCACAGTTGGAATAGCAACATTTAACTGTACAGCATGAATTTAATCAATTTTTTTTTTCTTGTCAGAATACACGGCTGTAGGACAGCTCAATTTTTGTTACTTCCAAGTAATGTTTTATGAGTATCTCATATTTCTTAAGTGGGCAGTAAAAAGTGTTCCAAGTGCTTTGAAGATTGAAAGACACAGTGTTAGTATCAAAGGCAATACCAGTAAAAATAAACACAAGCAAGGAGAAGACCACATCAATTTTGAGCTTTGCTCTACTGGACAGTTGTTTTACATCAGGGAATTTTTTGTCCTGAAAGCTGAAATAAAACAAAACAGTAAGTGATACTGATGATAAGGCATTCCTTCTATGGACAGTAAAAGGCAGAAGCAGAAAACCAGAACTTGGAGTTAGATGTGCCTTTATCATCCCCCAAAGGATCTGTGGGGAAGAATGTGGGATTTAGAGAACACTGTTTTTATCTGTTGTCCTTCACTTGCTGGGAGCAGTATGCCCAGTTCATGAATATTTCCAATTGTATTTCTCAGGTGTGCAATCCAGTGGGAGTGCAGAGACTGACAATGTGCTTCACCTTTTCCTCAGTATCCTTGTCTGTTAGGATTCAGCAGAGGATGGTGAGATTTGCTTTTCCCTCTTTTATGTCTCCTGGAGAAGGCAAGGTCAGAGGAAAGCCACAAGCCACAGATTAGCAGAGCTGGAGGGGGCTCATTCCCTATTTTATCCTTTTGTATCTTCCTAGGGTTAGGCTGTTATCTGGCATAACCAAAGCAAGGCTCTGGAAGCCCAGATGGAAATTGGCTTCTTCTACAATGTAAACTCTCTAAATGCCCCACTGGCCATTAGGTAGCTTCTGAAGAAGGCAGGTTTCTGTAAAAATATCTTTGTCAGGTTCTTGTCTTCTAGTAGGATTCATTCCTATTTTTAATACTAGTGGATGGCAGTCTGAAAATGCTATAAATAAAGCAATTCACTGATAGCTTTGAAGTCTGCAAGGTGAGATTCATATTTCTTCATCATCCATTCCAGCTGAAGAAATTAGATTTTCTTCATAATGATGCCTTGCTCTCTAATTTCTCTCTCTGACAATCCAGGCTCCCAATCAAGAGACAGATCAGTTCTATGTGGATGTGGAAGAGTTCCTTCAAAATAATTGGAAAATGAAGAAAGCACCTTAAAATCTTAATCTGTGGATTGGAATGCTAAAAGAGTTCTGAAAAGATCCATCATGATTTGTTTATAAGAGAGCCTGGCTGAATTTGTATTTTGTGGCAGCTTGTATGTTCACTGTCATGGAGTGAGATGATTTTTCTTGCACAATCTGACTGTCTTCCTAACCAGGGGTCCAACGTGGTCTGGTACTGCCTTGAAGATCTTGCTGCTGGACAGAATTGCTCTTGGCAGCTGCACTGGCTTTATTAAAGTTATTTGGGTAGGTGTGTGCATGATGTGTGCTCTGGTGCTGAGGTACTTTGCAAATCTCCAGGGAGAGCTCTGTGTGATTTTATGGGATTGCTCAGCAGACCATGTCCTTCAGTGTAACCCTGGCAGCACTGTGCCTTGGGCACAAGATCTCACTGCTCCTCTTCCTCCCCAGCTGGGCTGCCTGCCTGCAGGGCTTGGCACAGCTGAGAGAGTTAGCAGGGCTGTTAAAGGCACATTTATCCTCCCCTCAGGCAGGCAGGGGAGAGGCAGGGATGTGGTTATAGATTTTGTTTGCTGCTGGAGCACTGGCAGCTTGGAAGGAGATGAGGTCGGTATCAGGATCAGAGAGCTGTAAACCACCTGTCAGGAGGAAGAGGTAGGAGAGGGATTATGACTGTGATGAAGTGTGGATTATAACACTCCCTGTTATTTGTGACTGTGCCTAATGACAGGATGCAGCTCTGTGAAGGCTAAAAAGAAGATATATAGCCAGAAATGTGTGCTGGGGTGTATATCCTCACATTCTCTCTTCAAAATCATTGGCATAGGGGTGTCAGAAGACCTCATTTTAACCCAGCAGAGAGGCAAAGTTGCAGCTGGGTGATTCCCTTCCTTCTTGGGCACCCTATTTTTTGTTTTGCTGCAACAAATAAACCAGAAAAGTTAAGCAGGCTGGGGCTAATGAGAGGCTACTGGAAAGCAGCATGTGAATAATGTAAATGTCTTACTATGATAAGATGATGTATTTTCATTAGGTTGGAGCAGCATTGACAGGGCAGCTGAAGGGCCCTTTGGCAATATGAAGGCTAATTACTTGCCATGAAGAAACGAAAACTTGTCAAGCAGGAGCTCTGCCATTGCTCAGTTCAATAAATCAAGACAATAAATCATGTTCAACAGAGTCCCTGTGCCATTTTAGGGTGTCTGAAATGTGTGTGGGAGTGGAGAAACCAAACACTGAAACAAAGAGTCATCTCAAAAAGGAGCTGATTTTGTACAGTGTATGAAAAATTATAACTGCACTTGGATTTTATTGGGACTTTTTGAGTAATGCACATGCACTGATTGAGGTGGAGAATGGTGAAGAGGTGCATCTGTAGATTAATGTAAAGGGAAAATGGACATACAATGGAAGAGTTCTATGGTTTTCTTAGGTGCTCAGGATAAGAACTTTAAACATGCTACTTGGTTCTGGCTCCTCACTGTGTGCCCTCTGGATTAGCTGGGCAGGAATGCTCTCAGGGGTACAAATAATATCTCTGGACAAACTGGTGATCAGGGAGCAGTGGTTCTCTGTTTTCTGATTGCCTTCTGGACCAGGGGACCACAGAACATCACTCTGAGCTGAGCACTGCTGTTCCAGCTCTGCTGCTGACCCTCCCAGCCCGGGGTAGCACTGCTGCTTGTGTGCTGTAGCCTTTGGCAAAGTGAAGGAAATAACACCAATTCCTGAACTTACCTGAAAATTAAATATTAAGATACTTCATAAAGAGTAGTAGCTAAACCTTCTTTACTGTTGTTTTTAGTGTAAAAGAGGTTATTAAATCAGGATACCTAAATTAGCTTCACTAGTGTCACAGAGCTGGACTAGATTCAGACTGGGGGAGGTTTCTGCTACTGCTCTGAGCTTGTTCCATGATCTGATTTGCAATTGCAAATGTTCTCTGAGGAGATTTGAAGAAGTCATTTCTGATCTCTCTGAGATGGTCAGCTTCTGCTGTGTCTGCCTGTGAGTTTCTAATTGAAACAAACCATTTAGGAGCTCAAAGAGAAATGTTACTCTTGCTTGGTTTTGGCTTTTACTTTTCTATTTGTTCTGAACAAATACCATATTGTGTATTGTTTTCCCTGTCAGTGATTACAACAATTTAATTTCCTCACAAATTATGAGTGTAATTAGTATGTGGCACTCTTCTACTTCTGTGGTAATGTTTATTTTTTGGTTTAAATTTTTTTTTTATGGTTGGAGATGAGAGGATCTGGGATTAAAGTATGTAAAAGCTGTAATTGTCAAAAATAACTTAGATTTAAGAAAATATTATTTCTCCTTTTTCTTTGATTTTAAAATATTATGAATATTATTTCTTTCTCTACTGCAAATGAGGTGACTGTTGAGATTCCCATTTATATTTTATATACGTTTTATATATTTTATTATATATATATATTTGTATTTTATAAGGGGAGTGTTACAGCTGACAAGTAAGATCTTTGTTTTACTGTTGGGAAATGCCTACAGCTGTCCAATCCCACACAATCCCACCTTCCTTCCTGGGTACAGGGGCTGCAGAGAATGAACTGGAGAAGGGGAATGCTGGTGACAGCAATTGGCATTCAACTGGAAAGTAGGACCCTTTGGAAAGGGGATCTGCATGGTGCAGATTAAACATCCAGAGGAGCTCATACATAAGGAAATACCCAACATACAGATAATGTCCTGAAGGTAACATCAGAAAAATCTAGATTGTGAATATTACCTGAAATTTCTGAGATAAGGCTTTGATCCTTTTTTGTTTCTGGGACAAAAGGCTGAAGTAACTAAAAGCAATGTTAATAGAAAAGAATTCTGCTTTGGGTTTATTCTGCCAAGACTAACAGAACATGGCCTGGAAGATGCATCCAGCTGGTCAGCTTTCAGTGTTTGGAATAACAAGGTTTCTGTTGCTGAGAGGAAAGCATAAAGGTGTTTTTGCAGCTAGCCCTCTAGAATTGCAACAAGAAGTATTAGGTCTAATTTAGCCCTACTGTAAAACCAGGAAGAATTACAGATGTTTTTGTGGAGATGTGTTTATTCTATTGTGATAAAACTTAGTTGTGGAACAAAGAAAAAAAAATCCTGGTGAAATTCCCTTATCTTTTTTGGGTAGCTCATTAAAATCTCATTAATGCAATAGTTCAACTTTTGTCAGATTCCTCGAGGCAACTCTTTTTATGGAGATAGCAATTTTTTTGCTAGCAGCTGAAAGGTGAATTACCCTCGGGTAAAGCATGGAAATACCCTAAGATCTTTTCACAGTGAAAAGACTGTATTAGTGGTGAGGTTTCATTCTTCTCTGCTCCTTTTCTTAAAATTAAATTGTAGGTAAGGAATTTTAAAAGCACTGGCATACATCATATTACAGAGAGTCCATCAACAGTTCTATGATAAACTTCCATTTTTAGGTTGGGTTGTATAAAATCTCATTTTAGGCTGATAGTCAGCAGTAAAATAAGTTGGAAACCATGCTGTATAAAAGCTGTGGCATATTTATCTCATATTTCAAAATCACTTCTCCGAAATTGAAGTCCTGTATTTAGGTCATCAGTAAGGTCTGAGTGTAAGCCTTTTGTAACCAAAAATGATAGTTCCTAGCACAGGGAACAAAAGCCTGACAGGCTGGTGCTAGAAAAAGAGGACTTGCAGGATCCCATTTTCAGAGGTGTTTAAGCTGAAAACAGTGGGAGACATCCATGTAAAATATCTGTAGAGTTATTGAGTCACAGGTATGGCAAAGCTTGTGCCAATATGGATATCCTAGTGCATATCCCAGTGTCTGCAGGAGGTTCAGGAATGCTGAGTTAAACACAGTAAAAGTGGACCACAAGGCAAGCTGTTTCAAGTGCTGCCCCACCTAGATGGACACAGAATTTGGGCAGCTTTTAGTCTTGGATTCAGACCTATAAAGGATTTGGGAAGGGTTTCATAAGGCTGCTAAGCCAATGCCTTAGTTCAAAATGTGTCTGCAAAATGTGCAGCATTCGTGCTTAGGGAGGTGCACTGGCTCCCTGTGGGATGAGGCCAGTGTCAGGGCAGAAGCACGTGGCTAAAATACAGGAGGAGATGGTAGAGCTGGATTTCAGGAAAGCTGCAGTCCAGATTTATTCAAAGGAGCCAGCACAGCTGCAGTGCTGCACTGTTTTGTACCACCCAGTGCCCGAGACCTTCTCCTGCTGTGTGACCTCACTTTCCAGTCAAGGAAGAAGAGCAGGCAGGGGCCCTATGGCCTCGTGCACAAGCTGTACACACCANGCTGCACTGTTTTGTACCACCCAGGGCCCGAGACCTTCTCCTACTGTGTGAAATGTGGAAATGTGGCTTTGCAGGTCTCCCTTTGCATGCCAAGGAATGTTTATTGTGTTCCCCTCTTCCCAGGAGAACACTGGATTGCAGAGGTATCCTCCCTCCCTCTTAGCCTCCCCTGCTGAAGCTATGGTGGTGCTGAGGGGAGAATTTGGCAGTGCTGAGGTGGTGAGGAAGAGCAACCCTCTCCATCAAAGCTGAGCTCTCTAACCCTGAGGTGGGTAGGGGAGGAAAGGAACTTTCTGAGTCTGAGTCAATGCCCTGATTCAGCCTTTGAAAATCCCATTCTGGGCAACTTTTTCTCATTCAGGCTTTCACTTTCATCTGGGACCACAAATACTGCTTGAAATGAAAAATCTTGACATGTGGGCAAAGCTGCTCACTGAAAACTTCAGAACCTCCCATTTGTTTCACAGGGGCCATCATGCTGCTGTAAAACAGTAATAAAGTAAAACCTGGATCGATTATCTAAAGAAGAAAGATCTATTATCTCTGAGATGTTATTAATCCCAGCTCATCCAGTCTAAATATATTTCAAACAGATTAATATTCTGAGCTGTAGCTGTAGGGTCATTCTGTCCCCCTCTCAAGCT
Source organism: Thryothorus ludovicianus (assembly GCA_013397245.1). Taxonomy (NCBI): domain Eukaryota; kingdom Metazoa; phylum Chordata; class Aves; order Passeriformes; family Certhiidae; genus Thryothorus; species Thryothorus ludovicianus. The sequence goes on along the minus strand of VZTB01014628.1, from coordinate 28,187 downwards.
TTCCATTTATTAGCAGGCTAAATTTGCATCCACAGAGTGCAGCTTAAAAAGGCAGGTGATTTTTCAGTGCTAACAACAATTTTGTCCCTAGTTTGCATGCACAACACTGTGCACGGCCCAGCCAATCAATGCTGATTACTGAGAAGCAGGAAAAGAGAAATCCACAAATAACATTTGAAATCACTTTCAGAAAAGAATCCTCAGGACCTCTTAACAAAACTCGTGTAAAAGGCATTATTTTCTCCTACATAGGCCATGTATAAGCTAAATTTTTAATGTTGCGTTTTTGGTAGTCTCTGATGTACAGACATCCATCCACACACACACTATTCCCTCTAGCACACATCCTGGGAAGTTCAGATCAGCAGGGCCCCTGTGCCTCTGATCACTCTCAGTGGATGTAAATGCAAATGCAGCAGTGGCAAGGAGATATGAGCTGCTTTTTCTATTGTAGGCTTTATTGATCTGTAGAGAGAAGTTTTAGAAATCAATAACCTTTCTTTTTATTTTCTTTTTTTTTTTTAGCAAATAAGTCTGATCAAACACTTTAGGTAAAGTTGAGCAAGCTTTAGAAAATGTCTGGAGGGGAACTTAGGATATGGGCCTTTCATTCTTTTGGGCAAGGTAGATTTGGGGAAGAGGGATCAGTTTTTCTGTGTTTTTTTGTCCTAGGTGGTTCTAAAGTCCCTCAATCCTTTGTGCCTTGTATGAAGAGAAAGTTTTTTCTCCCATTCTTGGAGTGGCATTTAGTGGAAGGGCTTACTTGAGGAATATGAATGTATATTTATCAATGATTTCCCTAACACATAATTTACTGCTTGGAGTGTGGATTGATAAAAGGATGATTTCTCTTTGTTGTAAAAAATAAATGAAAAAGACACAAATCCTTATCTTCTCTTCACAAATCAGCTTACACATGTGTCTTGGGACCCCTCTAACTCTGCTCTGCCATATTAATAATTATTTTTATGCATTCTAGTAAAAGGTCCCAAGGAACTCCATAGAAATACAAAGAAACAGTGACCCTTGAGGATCTTGCTGTCTAAAGTTGGCTGTGAATATTAACTTTCCATACTTTTGAAAATATTTTGTTTATGTCTGGTTCAGAGTTGCAATCCAGAAAAAAAGAGAAAAAAAGGCTTATAAATGACACACGACAAATTTCATTTTGTAAAATGAAATGTGTTCCCTGTCATCTCCAAGAGATTAGAAGCAAAAGCCATGTAATTCTTCTCATTTTAGGTGAAAACTCACTCTCCAAAAAGCACCTGGGCTGCTGAATAATTGGATCTCACAACTACAGATTTGCAAACGTAGGTTTTGGTAGGCCTGAGATTTTGGAATTTTATTTAATATCATCATCTTGGAACAGAAAGCTTGTAATTTTTAAGATCAAAACTTTTTGACAGAGAAACTAGATCTGTGAAATACCAAGCACTGCCTTGACCCTGAATTCTTTGATTCACTGTGGGATTCACAATGCTTCTGTTTCCTTGGGAGCAATACTTTAAATGTTTCCAAGTTGAACGTACTCCAGAGTTGAAAAGTCTGACCCAGGTTTCCAGTAGAAAAGCTTTATAAAATTTGCAAATCTGAGCCTTCACCATGAAACATAATTTTTTTAGAACTAATTGTCCTTTTTCAACAGAAGTCTGTGTCATCATAAGGTTTTGACTGCTTGTAGTCATAACAGTGTGAAAGGTGACAGACAGTAGTGTGGGAAATTACTTCTTTTAGAAAGAAATAGCATTTAAACTGAGCAGAAACCATTCCAGCTGCATGAAAGAGTGCTCAGAATCTCTGGAATGAAAGCCATTTGGTTTTAGGTTCTTCATTATCTTCCTGGCTGCAGCATTAGAAAAATGACCAGTGATTTCTAAAACACTGAGATTTTTATTCTGTTGTGGTCAATTATATTTCTTATCCTTTCTTTTTTCTTTCCTTCTTTAATATTCAGAGTCATTTATCTCTGACTCATGTCCAAATCCCTCATTATTTCATTGCCTGGCTTTCTTCCAAAAGAGCACGGATTCACAAAACTTTGTGCTTCATGGTGATACAAGGCAACTATTAAATTCTAGTTCCTGGTAAAATAGCAGCTCAGTGACAAAACTGCAATGTAGTAAATTGCTTTTTGGTTTTATTCTTCTACAATGGCTCCCATGATGCCTTATCTTTGTGCTGATGATGTTTGGAATACAGTATAAGTATTTTTTAATATAAATAATGGTACTACCTCTTAAAATGTATTGCGATTTTTGTTATACAGAGAAAGGCCTGAAATCCTCATTGTCTCTCTCTTTACATTCCTTACCCCAAATAAAAGTAAAAGACTCCTATGAGTCTGTAACTTGACAATGGAAATATTCTGTTTTCTTAGGTATAATCAGGTGCTGCCTTCTGAACATTCCTTTGCAAAATAAGTGGAATGCTGCATAGGGGGAATTGAATTGCAAAAGAAACCTGTTCTGCTGAAATTCTAGGCAATAGTGAAATGCCATAAAACAGTTTGGGAAAGTTACTGTGCCTTGGAAAGCCTTGGGTCCTTATCCTAATTAAGCTGCATTCCCTCCAGGAGGGGGTACCGAGGTGTTTAATGACCCCTTAATTCTCCTGTGCTGAGCAGCCTCTGCTGTGCTGCCACATGACCTCAAAATCCAGATGATTTTCTGAAAAGCCAAATGGAATTACACATATGGAAGGTAAGGCATTAGAGACACCAGAAATTACAGTTCTATTTCTCCTCAAATAAATGTGAGACTTTGCCCCATTGTCACCCCATAGTAACAGAGGCAATGCTGCATCACTGCCTGCTCTGGATTCTGCCAGCAGTCACTGGTGAGGCCCAGAGATAAGTAATTACACTAATTGAGAGGGGAGCAAGGTACTCACCAACTCTGCACCTGAGAGACCCGAGTTTAATGCACCTAACAGAAGGGTGACCTTTTTAGTCTGCCTCAAGACACACTAAGCAAAGATATTTAAATTTGTGGTCTTGGAAGACTAAAATAAGCAGGAATTTCAGAAACTAGTTAGTGATGGGAGAGGATGGAAAATGTAATAGTAGACTGAAATAATTTGGTCCCTGATATATATATGCAGACTAACAGGCACCCTGGCATTACAATTAGTAATGCTGAGGAAGTCTCTGACTTTTTCCAGTGGTGTTCTTCCCTTCATAATTGTCAGCTCAGGAGGGGCACTGATACATAGTGATGATAACCACATTAACTTGTTCTTGAAAGAAATTGAAAATGGCACTGCTAATAATGCCTGAACTGCTACAGCATCTCAGTAAATTGCAAGAATAGTTCAGCAGCATTGGAAGAAGATGTAAATTGAATGAGGTCCCGTATATCTTAATATCAAAGGCATATGATATTTGTCTATTTTACTGATAGCTAAATGTTAAAATCTTGGAGTTGGGAGAAAAATTGCCTCTTGAGGGGTACAACAAAACATAATCACTGAATCTAAATGTGCTGTGCTGGCCCTGTAAACAGAGGGAAATTTCACTGAACTTCTACAAAAGCAACATAGGCCAATGAAAAATTGTCAGTACTAAACAGAGCAGTACTCTGGTTATGGATGCAGAAGAATTGGAAAATATTGGTTTATAGACAGGGCAATCAGTAAATTTAATAAGTCACTCCTGTAGTTAGTCAAAGTAATTAACACAAGGGCATATAGGGCAACTTGAGCCAGCAGACTCTGGCACTGGAATAACTGACTGTAAGAGAGCCATTAGCTCATGATTAAGTAGTTTATCACCAGAAGTCAGCTTATGTAGTCATAAGTACTTATTTATAACTATTTCTGAGTGGTACTAGGGTTACACAGGACATTACATAGCCTGGGGAAATGGAATGTGCTCTGTCTCATATGGGAAGGTTTTCTGCTGTGCTTGTTTCAAGCCAACATGAAGTTTTCATGTTCCTGAAATGGGGTGTGTTTCTAGCAAAAAGGAAAGATTGTCCTCTGGTGATCAGGATAGAAGTTTCCAGGCTGGTGTCTGGAAAAAGGCTCTGCATAATCTGAGAAAGAAATGTTGCTTGGATGAGCATGTTTTAGCATTAGAGATATGCTGGTATATGACCGGGATATAGCAAGGATGGTGCCTCCAGAGATGATGACACCAAAACCTTTTAAAATGGGTTAGAGAAGTCTGAACGCAGTCTTTGAATGTAGGGAACCTGTACTGAACTTCAGGGGTTTCACTGAACTGGAGTTGAGTAAGATCATACACTATTTTTTCCAGATGAGTTTGTGAAGAAAAGAGCACAACTAGAGTATATCAGCTCTTTGTTAAACTTCAGTCTAGCCTGTCATCCATTCTGCAAAGATAAAAAAAACATTCTCTGATAAAATCAGCGCCTACTCACTCCTGGAAGGTGGAAAATCTGGGAGCAACAGATGTTGCTAACTACTAAAAATACTTCCTACTCCCAAATTTCCTTTCATATCTTCTGAAAATGCCCACCTGTAACTTGGAAGTATATAAACTCCACTGCAAGAGCAACCTTTGCATAATCTTGCCTTGAGTTTTAAATGCAAATAAACTGCTGGCCAGTATTACTCAGAATTTCCCAGGCTGATGGGATTATTGTTGTACTATGTATTATTATGGGGAAGGAAAGAGATTCCTGAGAGCAGAGCTCATCCACAGAATCTCACCTGAGAATTTGTCCCACTTCTTGTTCCTGTGCAATATAAAAACTGTGAATTGTAATTTCCTATGAATTTTACTGCTCAGATACCTCTGCTGAACCAATATGAGTCCCATTAAAATGCAGTGACTCAGCTGTACAATAGGACTGGGTGTAGATCATGGGAAGATTTGTGTGAACCTACTTAGAAATGGCCAGTCATAGTTAGAAAGACTTGAAAGAGAATGAGAAATAGGAAGAGGTGAATACAGTAGGTAGATTAAGATGAAATTGTAGAACAAGTAGATGGAGGAAGCTAAAAATAAGAAGAGAAGGTGTCAAGAAATATCTTTGCTTTACTAAGTATTTGGCAGTGGTAGTTTTAATGAAAGAAAACTACATGAGAGACCACATGGGGGCAGGGCTAAATCAAAGATCAATATCTCTGAGAATATTCCTATTATTTATGTTAAAATGGTCATTTCATGTGAATGGACCTCACTGCTACTGACTCTTGGTGTAAAAAAAGGGTGAGTAAAACCTTATGTAAACACAGAAGGATCACTGATGACATCTAAAATATCTGGCCTCTAATAATGAGCTTTATTTGATTGGAGTTCCTCTCTGAAAGTCCTGCAGGGTTTTTTCATGTGCTCTATTGACCAGTCTCTTTCTGGTGTAGGAAACACAGCTCGTATTTGTTTGCCAGATGTTGACTGTCCATAAAAATTGCTGATTGATATCATCAAATTGTCTATCCACAGCCCAATGGAAGTTTATGGAATGCATGTCACCAAAAACTTTACTTTGATACTGTATGAGAGCAGTAAGAAAATATATAAATCAATAGCACATACATTAGGAATCACAGATTTGTGAAGCCCTAGAAATTGAGTCCTCACTATTGAAATTAGAGATATTTTCTCTCTTGGAAATTTTACTATCTGTGATGTTTAAAGAGAAGTTACAAGCATTCAAGCTCGTAAGAAGTAAGGATTAATTCCCCAGATTTATTGTTGGAAGCACAGTGTATGTTATCCCTTAATGAAAAGAATATGCAACATGAAACAGATAATACTGCAGGTTTTCCATAATACAACAAGCAGAGTAGATCCAACCTCCTGAGGCTGTTTGGATTTTAAGGGATTTAAAATTTTAGCTAAGCAGTGATGTTCATGTTATGAGTCCTTTCTTTGAGTTGCTGTGTCTATAGTTTTTTTTGTGCTTAATGTGCACCTGTATTAACTAGGCATCCGTATATTATAAGTCTGTGACAATTTAAAAAGTCCCCACTGAAAACTGGGGTTTAATTCATCAATGTGTGGCTAATTCCTGATTGTGTCACTCCTCCTGAAGAAGTGATAACTCACACTTGTAGATTGAGCACGTGCACAACAGTGCTGCTGCCTCAGCCAGCTTCATGAACTGTACTGCTTATTTGACAATGCTAATCACAGAACTATTAAACTGTAATAATCAGGAATCAGTGGGTCATTAATTTGAGATTGCTATAATCAAAGGATGCAGAGTGTAGAATTCACAGGTGAGGTTGAACAATTAATTTAATTTCCTAAAGACAAATGTGTCATACATAAGTAGGTATCGAACAAATGATAGTTAAGTGGGAATGTGTTTCTTTGCTTTCAATCATATTTATTTACTTTTCAGACAAGAATAGTTCTCACAGTTCTCAGGTGTCTCATGCTACCTGAGAACTTTTTTGTTTTTAAATAATTTTTACGAACTTCAGAAAATTTCTGTGGTTATTTTATCCCATCATGGTTTTCTCTAGGGCTGTCCCAGATCTAGCAAGAAAAAAGGGAAGCAAAATAATGAGCACCTCTTTGAAAATAGACCAAGACTGTCTGCAGGACCCAGCCAGTTTATTTTGCATTACCAAAAGCAACTAGGCTACAGAAAGTCAGCCCTTGTCCTTTTCTTATACAGGGATTCAATATTCCTTTTGGGTGCAAAAAAACCTGTCCATGCACTAGAACTGAATCCAAATCTCTATGGATATTTAATACTTCTCCTTACAAGAGTTGTGCTCTCTTCTGTGCAGGGATTTAGCACACAGCCAGCTACTTCATGCATGGTTCTCTCTGCTACATCCCTTGGGAGCACAAGCAGTGATTTGGAGATGCTTTGCTTTATTTCTGAGACTGTTTTAAAGCTCTTGCTTGGGTACCTGCAGCAGATCCTTATTTCAAGGAGCAAACAAAGCTTGGCCTTACCATGCACTGACTGCATAAACTGGTTTTACTGGCTGACTTTGCAATGTCCAGGATTAGTTTTCAGAGCAGCCACCTCTGCCTCACACCTCAGCTCCCACTCCCTCCTTCTAATTAGTTTGTCCAAATTTAGCTTGTGCCCTTTGCTGTGACAGCCGAGGAAGGGAGATATTACAAGAGTTTGGTGTGGGAGCTGAGAGCTCTCCGTGGCTGGAGGTCTCTGATGGGTAAGAATATTTGCCTCTCCCTAGGAAGGTGCTGCAGTGTTCAGGAGGCCTTGGAGACTAAGGATGTCACAATTTATGGAAGCAGAGCTGATGCACACAAAGTGGCAAGAACCAAACCCGTCTGCAGCTCTTTCTGAATCCCTTAGCCTCCTGTGGAAATTCCAGTACATGGCTGGGTATGGTATAATTGTACCCCTTGAATCCTTAGGTATTGCTGTAATGCTCCTGTGGTTTGTTTTCAAAGAAATAACACACTTCTGTAAGCCAGTTAAACATCTACATGGATGTGTCCATTATTATTGCATTACACTGCAATTCCTAAAATTAATTTAACCAGAAAAATAGAATAAAAATATGCACAAGTTAAGTCACTCTCATCTGTTCAGTGTCAATTGCCAGTGCAGGAAACTTTCCATGCAGCTTATGAAAAATTAGCCATAGTGGCAGCTGTGAACATCTAGTTCTCCCTGCAGGGTGCTGGCAATGTACTCCAAAGTGATGCTTTTCTCTAATTGCATACTGCACTGACCATGGAAACCTTTCACTATCCCATGGCAGAACAGTAGGATTCCTATGGCTTTTCCATTTAATTGAAGTGAATTGAAGGGACTGTTACCATTGTCTTCTGAGACACAGTGAGGCTTCCAAAATTTGCAGAATTTTAGACAAATAGTTAACAATTTGTTTTACTGTTAGCTATCCCTCACTTTCATTTGGGAAAAAAATAACCCTTAACTTAAAATCCAAGAATTTTCAGTAGGCAGGATTCTCTGGAGGTGTGTCATGCTGTCACTTCTAAATTAAATGGAAAATGGGATTGCTTGTCTATTAAATTAAAATTAAAGCTCAGGAACAAAAGAAAACCAAACCACCAAATGAAATAATGAGTAGCTTCCTGGAAGTTATAAGGCTTTTTGTTTTCAGCTTTTTAATACAAATTTTTGAGTAATACCTTTGCAATCTTCCACAAGTGATTGTCTTAATGGACATAGAGCTTCATTTAGGTTCAAAGTATGTTCTCACCTTAATCAGTTAGTGCTTAATCTTCATACTACTGAATTACTTTGAGAAAAATAGGATTAAACTCTAATATCTAGAAATAGTCTTGATTAGACAAGAGAAATTGGGTCTTCTGTTCAACCATATACTGCATATCTGTGTATTATATTGCACTGTGTAATGTTATAAATGTGTCTTTGAGCAGTGTAAGGACAGAACAGACTGGAACAGATGGAGCAGAGCAGGTGCCTTACCTGTCCCAGGATTTTATCTGTCCCTCTGTCTTTGGACCTTTGTGCAGTGGAGGCACTGAAACTCGAGCTGTCCTGCATCTCCTTGTGGCAGTGCATGGCTTCTGAAGTGACATTCTTTGAGTACAGAGAAAGTAAAACAAGGTATATGGAGGTTGCTTTAATTTACAAGCTTGTGGAGCTGAAGATGGTGTTTATTTTTCATCTGTATTGGACCAAAAAGAGATTTTCTAGAGAAGCCACACAGAGATAGCAACAAGAAGGTGTAAGTGAATTCCATTGACAAGAATCTGAGTAAGAAAGATGAGGGAGCTCCATCAAATGACAAGTGGATAGCTGAGGAGAGATCAATTCTTTTGTCAGCAGAGAAATGATGGTATTTGTTGCATTTTTGTGAATATTTGAAATTTTATCAGGTAGAAGGTGGAAACCTTTTTCTAACTTGTTTTTGCTTCACAGCTTTGGCCTGAACACCTATTTATAGTCACAGCTGTGGGAGATGCATGCAGTGCTGGTGTTTGACTTTGGGATTACTTTGAAGACTTTTAGGCTTCTGCTTGTTTCATATCTATCTCTCAAAATTAAAGGAGTTAAATACTTTCTGCATGTGATCCTGTGAGTTTGTGGTCAGCTGGGTCTTTCTGAAACAAATTCTGCCATTTACAAGGACAAGTAGAGTAATTTAAATGAAAGAATATTTAAAAAACCTTGAAGGGAATTACTTCTGTGTGGGAGTGATGTTTTCAGAAGCATTAAGAGGAGTTAATTCTGACAAGAATGCCAAGGCTTTAATATGCTAGTTTATATGCTTGAGGCAGCCAGTAATCAAATGCCCAAGTACTGAATGTACTGACATTTACAAATCACAAACAGATTTATATATTGTGATTCCACAACTTTATAACAGGAAGATCAGGCTCTGCTGTTTAAAACAGATGATAAAAGAAGAATTAAAAAGTCACACTCATGAGAATACAAACATCTATCTGGTGTTTTTTATATGGGACAGAAAGTAAGAGGAATGCATTTTAAATATCTGAAATAGCTTTGTGAATAAGGTTCTAAATAAGTGGTTACCCAGAAGGTTTCTTCTGGGCAAGCTACTTTGCTTCTCTATTTCCCGTTTCTCAAGGAATAATTTTTCTTTCTACTTTTCTCATTGGTCTTCCCCGTTTAGGCTGAGAGTTATGCTGTGTAAGACCTAGAGCTGCATCAGGATTTTTTTCTTTTGAGGTGTTGGATTTCCTAAAAAGTGGCTCCTACTGCCCCTCATAACCTCCCTGATTTGTTGAAAGTGAAAATATCTGGAAATGCAAGCTCTTCCTGAAACCAAAAGTTTGGGAAAGCTCGTTTTGGGAAAGTATTCTCAAGGCAGAAGGTTTCTGAAGTTGGCTGATGTCACCTAGAGCAGTTGTGATGTTCTGAACTAAGGCATTTACCTGTGGGAAGTGGGAGAATGGCTCAGCAGGGAGTTAATCCTGGACTTCTTACAGCCCAGGCAATTCTGTTCACACTGGATTCTCAAGGAGTTTGGAATGGAATCTCTTTTCTATTTTAGTATATCTATGATGCATATGAATATTCAAGGGCTCTGTGGTTCTTGTCTAGTGCACTCAGGAAGCACAGTCACAGCTCTCAAAGTATGGTGCTGACTCCTCCTTTTGGTTTTTTATTTTTTTCTTTGCAATACCAGTGTAAATTTAGTTAAGAATTTATTCTCCTCTGAAATAACAAACACAATATAAACTAATATAACCCTAAAATAATGGATAACATTTTTAAGTGGTTTAGTGCTGAGCAGTGTGTGGTGTCAATGTGGTAGCACAGCCTGAGAGCTTTCAGTCTTGGCTTGGCTTCCTGGTTTGACCTTGGACCTGCCTTGTCCCTCTGGAGCTCCCCCGTGGTTGTGGGACTGAGGCAGACCTTGATCAACCCCTCTGGGCCAGACCCTGACCCTCACTCCCACCTCAGTGTCCCTCCTTCTGCTCAGGCAGCTCCCTCCAGGGCCCTGCCCTGCTGTCCCTGGGTGCCACTCACCTTCCCTTCTGTACCAGCCAACCATTGCTGCTCTACGCACAAACTCTGGTGCAGAAAGAGAGGTTTCACTTTTAACTTGTAAAATTGATGGGTGTAATATTTAAGTCAGGCACTTTTCCTGTGGCAGTATGATTTCTGTGTGTTCAGCACAGTTAATGAAGTGACCATGTGAGTGAACAGTTGCAATAATGAGAATTCTCCACTCACATTCAGGCTTCACATCACAGAGTAATGCCATCACTCCAAATGCATTTGGATTTAACTTTATTGATCTCATAATTTTTAAAAATGTTTCCAGCATTTCAATATTGCTTCAGTTCAGGTTTTTGGAAGAAATTATTATTGTTCATTTATGAATACCACTAATTATGAAATCTACAGTATTTAAAATACTGCTAGCATTTTCCTAGTAATGGAAGAAACAAGGCTTTTTATAGAAGCAATGTTTTTTGTGGTTTTTGCTTCATCAGATATTGTCTTAGTCCTCTCCCTTTCAATTTTTTTTTAATTTTAGTGTATTCTGAAAGATTCTCCTGAGAGTTGCAAAACACTTATTTGAAAGGAAACCAAAAATCTCTCTATATTTTTGGCTGATGGGCCAATCAGCAGTCATTAAAAAAGAAATAATAATAACAATAATAATTCCTATACTAGATAATAGAATGCCTCTTAAAAAAAAAATAAATCTAAGATTTCAAGGTAAGATTAATGACATATCACACTTGCTATTATTTAAACAGTAGAGAATAGACCCACAAGGCAGACAGAAAAATAAAACCAGAGCTGTTCCTTTGCTTCAGAGAGAGTAAGATTTGCATGCTAAACTACAGTCCTGCTGCACCTGAAGTTTTGTAATTTACAGTTCTCCAGAAAGGCTCTCAGAGAATAAAAGCATCACTCGGGTTCAATTTCCCATTCTCCCTCCTGAAGCGTTTCCCATTCATGTGTTGCAAGCTGCCTCTTGTCAGAGCACAGCCCACCTTCACCGTGGCTTACATGATGAAATGTGCTGGAATAATTCTCTGCATCCACTGCACCTTTGATCAGTAGCTGGAAAGTCATTCCTGTAGCAGGAGTGGGAGGGAGAAGGTTCCCCTGGAACTGATTGAAGGATCTAATGCCCAGCTAATTTATTCTGTGGATGTGATGTCAGTCATGCCATCATGTGCTTTTTCCTGTACAGAACACTCAACTGCCTTTGTGTAACTTGCTGTAATTTGTGAAAAGCTCTTCCATTTTCTGCCTCATCCTTAAGTTTTTTCTTTCAGGGTTAGAAAAATGCTGGACAACACACTACTGGCCAGTTGGAAATCAGCTTCAGGTCTGAGATCCTCCTGACTTTTGTTAGCATTAAAAATGTGGGTGTTTCAGTGGAAGGTTTTTCCTGCACTATGAGATCTGAGGTCTAACTTTACAGATCTCAGGAGGAAAGCTAAGAAGCAGCTCCCCACATTCAATGAACATTTTTCTTTTTCCTCCCAATTCCCTTTCTGAGGAGAACTCCTGACTTGCTGTCTGACGCTGACCCAGTGTTCCTGTGTGAAGCACAGACAGCAGGGTATGATGTGCACAGGTATTGACTTTGCTGAATAACAGCAACTTCCATTTTCCCATCCTTCCCTAAACTGGAGCAGGCTGTATACAACCCTTGGAGAGAGACTGGCTGTCCAGAAGAGGATTTCTAGTGCCTGAACAAGAATTGTTTTTGTTTTCCTATATAAATCATCAGTATAAATTACAGATTTGTTAATGAAGGGTGGTTCTCCTGGTCAGGCAGCAGATGTTCTGCAAAGCCTGGTACTCAATGTGCTTGTTGGTCTGTGCAGTGAGACAACCTTTCGTGTTTGCAGCTGTAAATACAAGGAAGGCAAACAAAATGAAAGATCTCTTTAAATCTTGTGTTGTGCTGTCAGCTTCAGGGCCTGAGCTGCATGAGCTGTACATGATCCAGAGTTTGCTCTTGTCTCCTTTTGTTTAGAAACAGGAACCATTCCAGGCCAGGCTCAGGTTTTTCAGCTCTCCCCAGTTCCTTCCACGTGTGCAGGACGCCACTAAATAACCAAGAGGGAAGATGGCCATGGATAAATTTACTGTACCAGAAAACAGAGTCCCAAGAATCCCAGCAGCTTTCCTCAGCAAAGGCAATGTTAATGTAACACTAATGCATTAGTTCAGGTCTTGGAGTGCTCTGTTCTGGTTTAAATAGGAGCACAAGTCACACGTGAAGACAGGACCTGTCCATTTGCAATTTTGTTTCTAGTTTTATATGGTGCACATGATTTCTTTGTGCTGTTTGCACAATGTCCAGCACACCAGCTCTCTCCAAATTCCCAGTTCACTACAACAATTGAGAGTCTGTGTGTGTATCCTAAGTGCTGGACACCCTGCACTGTGATGGTTTACAGTCTGGAGAATCTGGCCATATCTGCTTTGGAACAAATTGTGGGTGAATTGAAACAGCTGCTTGCAGCAACTCTTCCTGGAAAAGTGCTTACAATGACAACAGAGCTAATAGCAGAGGGCTTAGCTGATTCCTGCCCCTGACATGGCATTTTATTTGCTCTAAAAGCACAGATCCTATGATAGCAGCCTAGCACTGGGTCAGCTGTGCTGATGTCAATGTAAGCCCTAAGATTTATGCCTCGCATTTACTGAGCAGAGGAGCTTTGATTGTTTAAGACACAGCCTTTCCCAGCTGTTTGTTTTTTCCCAGTGCAGTCAGGCCAGGCTCCTGTGGCTGAGGAAGGTGTCTGTGCCAGCAGAGCAATCTGTGAGGGCTGACCCAGCCCTACCCCTGCATCCCCCTTCCCCGTGTTTACACCTTCAGCCCCTCTGACCCCTCAGATCTGCTGGGTGCTCGTGGCAGGAAAGCTGCTGTGCCTCTGCAGAGCTCACCCCTCCTAGTGCCAGCTACTGCCAGATCCTCCATAAGGGAGCAGCTCACAGCTCTGACTAAATATTGAGGCCACGTACATCAGTCCTTTGGGAAGCTCTGGATCTCTCGCTGTTGAAACATGGATTGTCTGTCAGCACTTGGTCGTGGTGTCTCTCCAGGTGGGAGAGCACGAGAGATGCTGGCCATGCTCTGTGCCTTGGGATACCCCTGCTTTCATGAGGCTGTACATGGTGTGTACTCCTGGTCTACCTTAAGAAATGTCAGGCTAGAAACATTCATGCTGCTGTTTGGAAGAATGTTTCAAGGGAAAAGAAAGTCAAGGGAAAAGAAAAAAATGCAGGAAAACTCTTATACCTGAATAGCCACTTCCANATTGTTTGTGAAAAGACAAGCACTGTAATGGGCTTCAAATGTTCCTAGAAATGCTGTGGTGTCTCTGGACTATGGTCAACATCATATTTTTGCTGTTTTTGAGGTTATGTCTGTGTGAGAAGAGAAGGGAATGGGGAAACAACCTAGGAGAATGCAAAGATAATAATTGTGTTCACAAGATCTATTTGATATGCATGTCAGAAAGGCTCCAGGAAATGAAGTTTTTTTTAAGCATTGCTTCCCATCCTCTGGCTGGGAAGCCATGACTGTGGAGTACAATGTTGTCCTGCTGGGATAAAAGTCAACCATATCTCTTCTTTCAGTGTCAGATGTAACCTCATACCAGGCAGCAGCTCTGAAGCTGGGCAACCAAAGTCGATTCCTTTTCAAACCTGAAAACTCTATCTCCAAAATGTCAGCTTTCTTTTAAGCCTGCAGAGTTTTCCATCAGCTGTGACACTGCCATTCCAATTCACATACATGCTCAGGACTCATGGAAAGTAGAGCAGCAAAGTAAAGCTGAGCACATCTCTTTTCTCCCTGGCAGTACAGAAGGGTCTGTGTTCATAAGGACACAAGCAGGTCCCCCAACAACAGGAAAAGGACTCTCAAAGGGAGTTATGAAAGTAATTGTTTTATAGTAAACATTTCTTTTCTTTAGCTCTTACTACACAACAAATGATAACATGAAATCAAACGTGACACCCTACCTGCAGGACTTGACTCTGACAGATGGAGCTGTGTTTAAATAGCACCATGTTGCCAGTTCCAATAAAGCAAAATTCACAAAAGTTAAAAGCTAATGGAAGAACTAAAAATGGTTGGTTCGTGGAAGTAGATCAGAACAAGTGGGAGCAAAGAGCATGCTGGAGAAAAGTCTTACATGGAGATCAAAGGAAAAAGCTGGTCACCATAGCAGGAAAACAGAAGGACTGATAAATGTATTTCTGAAGTAATAGAACTTGATATTATCAAAGAAAGCTCAAATATTTCAAGACAAGCATGGTCAAGGTTCAGATGTGTTCAGATTGCTTTGTGGGTAAAGATGGCATTTCCAAGATTCTTTTTAACTCTAAACAGAAGTTTTACTGAACATTACATCTCCTTTTTGGTGAAGTTTGAGATCTCCTTCTGGTGTCCGTCAGCACAGCTCCACCAAAGTCATAATATGAATCACCAGTTATATTCAGTGAGGATTTCAAAACCTGCAGCAGCCTTGGGAGCAGCTTTGAGTCTCCTGTATTAATGGTGAATTTAACTTTTGGAATTTTCTAATCATTTTAGTCATAAGCCTGTTTTGGAAATATGAATAGCTCAGACTTCACAACTTCTGCCTTTGTTATAGTATTTATTGTCCTGCTTAAGGTATCATTTTCCAGTTCTTGGCAATTAATATGAAAATTTCAGCTTCTGTTAAGCTCTTGGGTTTGTGAAGAAACTTGCAAGTAGGTATTGACTGAACCTTGAAGATGAAAAAAAGAAAAGAATCAGAAGGCGAAGAGTAAAAAATTGCAATTTTTAATTGAAATCTCATGGTTCTGAAGCTTCCAGCTCAGGACTTCTAAAATCTTTGGGCTGGCAACCCTGGCACATTGCTCAGGATAGCTGAATGAGTAGTGCTTGTTCAACAAGAATAGCCAAAGCTTCTTCCCTAGGCATATTAAAACCTCAAAAATACAAACTGTCTACAGACTACTAATTGCATACTTTTCTTCCCCAAATGCATGAAATGAAGTGATATCAACTCCAAGCACACAGAGAACAGAGCAAAGGACTTCTGCCCTTCACCTGCTGTAAAAGTTTGATTTAAACTTCTCTTAAGCACACTGGTGAGCCTTTGTATCCTCAGGTGTGGATTCAGGATGCTGATGACACGATGCAGAAATTACAATCCCATAGGCTGAGTGCCTGTGAGGTGTCTCTTGTGTCCAGCCCCAGGGACAGCTGGAACCCCTCAAGGCAAATTGCCTTGGAAAATTGGTATCACCTACATCTCCTGGAGGGTGGGATGGAGCACGTGGCCAGGGCTCATTATGGGAAGGGAGAGGTGCAATATAAAGGGTTGGGTAAAGGGTTGGATTAAACCAGCAATGTTTGAGGTATGAGCAGAGCTACAGTGCTCCTCAAGAACTGTGGGTGATTTTTCCAATGATCCCCTGCTGTTAAAGAGAGTTAAGGGGTACTGCTTGTTGAGCTGCCTGCTGCAAGGTAAGGGTTGTGTCTTCTGCTGGGTATCACGAGGTGCTGTGTTCTTTCTTTTGTGAAACGTCTGTCTTGGTGTTTGTTTTTATTTCTGAGGTTCAGAAGTGGAATCAAGTAGGTTATATGTTAGTGATTGAACTGTAAGTGCATGCAGAGCCTATCTAAGGAGAGCTAAACACCCTCAAGTAGGGACAAATGAGACACAAATCTTGACTTGCTAGGACTAAAGGATTTAAGAGGGATGCTAGGACAGCTGAGTACTGCATAATACATCAATAAATTGTGAAGGAAACAACTTAACCAAGAGACCCAGGGGCTGAAGGGCTTGTGGGCTGTGCCATGAGGGTCTGAATTCAGTCAAGAAAGGTGTCTTTGGACTTCATCTCAATGAGTGGGTGTGGGGAGCTCCTTTGTGAATTGCTGTGCCTTTGAGTTGATGGTCTGGAGACAGTCTCAGCATGGCTTCCCCTCTCTTTTCTGGGGTATGCTTGTCCCTGCCCTGATGCCTTGGCCAGAAGTCCCAGTGGTAGTTTACATGTCAAGTGACCAAGGCAGAGCAAGGAAAAAAGTGGAGTAAGGGGGAGAGGAGGTAGTGGTGTTTTTTATCACTTGACCTATAAATGTACCACTTAAGCTCTTCTGCTTGTGTGTGGCAGTAGCACAGTAATGTGCTTCAGTGTATTCAATCCAGCATCTTCCTTGTGTGAATAGCTGTTGTAGCTGTTGGTTTTGCCTTGCCTAAATTTTCATTTTTTTATTATTGTTTTTGTAATTAAATGTATTGGAAGAGCTGATGTTTCTGCAGGTAAAATATTTCTGCAGATATTTTTCAGTGCAGTTGGGTACCTTTAAAAAAAAAAGCCATTTTCATGCAGCAGCATGCTAGAGAGACAAAGAGGAGCAACACAATTTTACTGGAGCCGTTTAGCAGAAACCAATGTAAAATGCACTGTATAATCTTCTATCCAAGTCTTATCAAAAGCTGGTACAGAACTATCATCTTGAAGGCCTCTCTTGTAGCAGTTTGTACATTACAGCTGCTTCTTATTAAACTTGATTTTTCTTTCAGAATTATTGCATTGAGTCATTTGTTCCTTTCACCTCAATATCAAAACTAATAAAACTATTTTCTTGGACAAAATAAAAGATATTGCACCTTTTAAATTACCTATGACTTTATGTTCTCCCACAGCAGTTATTGCTTCTATTTATGCCAGCTATAAAATAATTGAGGCCAGACTTCTGCTTTTTGTTGTTTTTCCCAAACAACTATTTCACCTTTGCTTTAACTTTTGTTGTAACTGGATCTTCCAAGATTTATTGCAATAGATATTCCTAGTGCTGAAAGTTGCTATTACTAGCAGTTGTAAGCACAGGAGCTGTATTGTACCAAATACTAAGGTGCTAGTCAAGAAATAACAAGTAACTTGGATTTCTATGACTTTAGTAGCTTTAGTACTTGAACACTATTCCTTCCCTAGTACTTCCATCTAGGAATGCTGTTACTACATCCTGATCTTGGATTTTTATCTCCTCTTGGTGGAAGTATTATTTTTCACTTTCTTCTGCTGCTGTTTCTTCTCATTGTGCTTAGTTAAAGGCTGTGTATGTGACATCTTTGGTAATGTACTTAGGAGATGCAGTCTCTATTAGTAGATTAAAATGTAAGTAATTTTTTGTTGTTTTTTGTTTTTTTCTTAGGGGATCCTCTATCAGCTCCTCTTATTGCTATTTTTCCTGAGGGTCTGTTTTGCAGCTATCCTTTGGATGCACTGAAGTGCCATAAATTTATTTTTAAATTGCAGGGCTCCATTTGCTGAATTGCATCCCTGTGCTATGTTTTTCCCTCTGGTCTTCCCTGCTGTGTGGGCTGTAGATGTTTGCTCTGGCACAGAGGGGTGGCTCCTGGGGGGTGTCTGTGCTGCTGGGCTGGTCCCTGACGTGGCAGGGGAGTTGCTCTCCATTAGGTGTTAACTTTGGATTTGAAGGCTCAGTCCTGCTGATTTGAGTCTCTTATTAAAGAAAAAAAACACCCATCTATTTTGTTGTCTCAAAAAATATGGTTCATATGTTTCAGTTTCAGTTTTGCAGGGAGCTATATTTAAAACCTGTCTGCTCAGTCTCAGCTGAACAACTGCACCGAAAGTTGAATTTTGGTGCTCTGCACTTCCTTTTTTTTTTCCCCCCCCCTTTTGAGCTGTCATGGATCTAATTACAATCTCTGTCCAGCTCTCTGTGGGCAGGTTTGCTGGGCACAGATGGATGCCTGCTCTCCCTGGCAGGACAGCTTGGGAAAGGCACCTGCAGGGGAGTATTGATCCTCAGGACTCGCCTGTTGCTCAGCCGTGCTCTCGGCTTCCGATTGCTGCACTTCATATTTTTATTCTTTGGGGGCATAGAGCAACTGAAGGAAAGAAAACAGAGGCTTTTGTGAGCTAAATGGTCTTTACTCACTGACAAAATGTGGCTAAAGTGAGTTATCTGTGCTCAGTTCCCCAGCTCTGCTCGTGGGCATTCCTGCTGCTCCTTGCAGGAACCCCTCCAGCCCGGGCTGCTGCTGCTTGCTCTGAGCTCACTGATGTCTGCTGGCAAATCGGCTCTGTGGCTCAGAAAGCTAAGCACTTCCAGCCTTTTTTGAACCTAAAACTTGCTCTTCATTGAATGTCAGCTCGAACTCCTTGGTTGCAGCCTGCCTTTCTCTGCTGCCTCAGTGCAAGGAAGCAGTGCCGATATGATTTCTTTCAGTTTATTTCCCTTTATTCTAATTCACTCCCCTTAAAAGTAAGTTTACTGTGATAATGGCCATCAGTAGTTTTGGCCTCAAAGATGTAGCATTTGTTACACTGTGCAGCTGGTGAATATTGCACTTCATAATCAATGTGGCAAATCTGCCCATTTAAAGCTTTTAACGTTAGTTTGGTATTCTGATATTTCCTAAACACTCAAGATTTGCATTTGTAAATAGTAGTTATGGAATAAATTCAAATAGGAAAATTTAGTATGACTTATTTTGCCCTCAATTGTGCAGGTTAAGTCAATACACTTGACAGTTTATTCAGACTTAATAAATCTAAGTCATAAGTAACTGCAGGAAGACTTCTAGAGCAGTCTGAGCTAAGTAAGGAATATCAATGGAAGCAAGGAACTATGGGAGCAATTTCTGGTACTTAGAGTAAGTCTTTAAAACTGATATTTGCCTGTTAATTTGGAATTGGCTGAGTCTGTGTTTATGATGGCACCTACAGGTACTCTCTGGCAAGGAGAACTGTGGTGACCACTAAAGCAATTGCTCAGGACAAAAATCTCTGCTCAAACAGAATAATCTTGTCTAAGAGTTAAGGTTTTCTGTCTGGGAAGAATTTTTAGTCAGACCAGAGAAGTGAAGGTAAAAGAGTTTTTATGGTCTCCTCACTTTTAATTAATGGTTCTGCAAGTTTTTCAGGTTGTGTTAAGTAATTAATTCTTTGCCCTGTCAGTGAAATCAAACAAACTTACAGGATAACTGAAGTCATGCTGAATGCCATCCTTGAAGTTAACCCAGTAGCACTGGTGGAATTGTTCATATCTTGAACAGCTCTTCAGTACGATGTGAGTGCTGAAATGAAAAAGATTCACCCCTTTGAAAACCTGGCATGAGTAGTCTCTTCTGTTGTATATCTTCTAGGCTGAATTCTCTACAAAAAAAATATATTTAAAACCTGAAAATTGCAATTGTCCTTTTCCTCTTTTTGCTTCATTCATCCCGGGTGCAACACAAAGAACTCTGTTGTGCCTGGGCTGGAAGCAGGAGTTTTATGGCAATTTAACAGGTTCTCTGTGCCTTTTGTATCCCTGAGCCTGTCAGGACCTCATGTTTTAAATCTGGCATATCTTATCACTTCTTGATAGACACCTTTCTTCTCTGAAGGTGTTTCAAATCCTGCAAAACTCTGCCTAATAGGAATTCTCCCTGCTGCATGAACAGGCTGATTATACTGTGTTCCAATTAAAAAAATATGGTCAATTTTGCAAAATGCCTTCTCTTTACCTGCAACATCCAGTATAGAGAAACATGCAATGTTTCTCACAGGAAAGTTATGAATCCAGTGTGAAAGCAGTCAGAAGGCACAATTGTTCTGGTGCCCAGAGGCTGGTGGATACCAACAGCTCTGTGCTGAAGCAGATGTGTTCAGGTCTTTGTGAGCTGGCAGCTTTTCTTTTGTTCTGTCAAAAATGGAAGATGAAAGAGCAATTTCTTTGCTTGGAGATCTTGAAAGAAAAGATGCTCCTAAACAGAAGGGGATGCTTTCTCTGGAACAGAATTTGCCCTGGTTCCCACTGCTTTATGCAGATTTGTGGGAAAATCCAAGTCCCTTAGCTGTCTTCATCAATAAGAAAAGAATTTGTGGACAACTGTTTTTGTTCCAAAAAGGAAGGATGAAAAAGGTCTGCTCCCAGTTAAGCCGAGAACCTGATAAAGCTCAAGGCTACATTGCTGGACAAACTGACAAGCACATTTGGTCTGCAAAGAACTGTAGTGATTCTTGGGAAAAGGAGAGATGGTAGGAGTTCATTTAAACTTGGTGTGAAATGAACAGGGTGTTTAAAAATCTGCTCTGGAGCTGTAAGAGTTCAGCCCTCAGATGGATCACAAACCTTGTACAGCTCTGCAGTTTCCCTCCCAGGTACTGTGCCAGTCCTGCTCCCTCCTTCCCCCAGCAATCTCAGATCTTCAACTGATAAAGGCAAATGTTAACTAATGCATACTTCTGAATATTTATAATTTGTCTCCTAGTTAAGCTCACAGATCACTGCAATTCTCCCGAGTTGCTCCCAGCAGTGTATGGGGAAGTGTTTTCCCATGCCTGTTTCCAGGATCTAATTTCACAACTGGGTGCTGTTGCCTGCTGTATCCTTTGCTTCACAAACTAACTTTTCAGGTTATTTTTGTAATCTGATGATCTCACCTGACACAGATTACCTTGTAGATGGAAAAATGGAAGAGATATTCTAGAAGTAGTTTATTGTGAGGCTTTGTTTTCTTCAGTGGTTTTTTTTTCCATTGCAGTGCAATTTGATATTTGCTTCTCTATCTGCAGAAACTCATACTTAATGCTCACAATATAAGTGGAAGAATTGACATTTGTTAGGCAGATGCTTTTGGGTAGAGATTCCTTTGACCTTTTCTGAGAAGCAGCTGATAGTTTGTTAAGCTTTTACCAAGTAAAAGTTGTCTCTTGTGTCCCTTGGTTACTGTGAGAACCAATGGAAGCCCTGATGTAACACATGCAATAAAGAAAAGACAACCTGTGTCACCTGAGAAATGAGTTCATAAAGGTGTCTTGCCATCAGGGTTTTGGGAGTTGCCATTTGTCTGTCTTTACAGAATTCAATTGGGAAGTTGCCTTCAAAGATATTGAAGTTGGAAAACAAAATGTGCTGTTAAACACGAGTTGCAGAAAATTGTTATTTTAAATGAATGATGATACATTGCAGAGATTAGTGATGGCACAGGAGAGTTCTGGGCAAATAATGAGCTGTCTAAATGGTCAGGAAGAAATTTACCTTCATTCTGTCACCTCAGATGTGCAGAAGCAAAAAGTGAAATAATTTATGGCAAGGCTATGTACCTCTTAACACTCTAATACATCACACTTGTGATGTTATGGCACCAATCACCAAAAAATTCTAAGGTTATCTCATAAATTAGATTGTGCTCAATCTGATTGGGCTTTTTATGCTTTATTCACATCAAAAGGCAATTAAATTTTGTGCAAATCTAATCGTAGCAGTTTAATGGCACATGTAAAATATGCCTTGTAATTTGTCCTTATTAATGCTGTATTGAGAGGGTTTCTGAAAATGAGGCAACTAATTGTTTTGTTTCTTAGGTAGTGGGGGTACTCCCCAGGATTTAGTATTTACTTGAATTAAATGTACATGTAAGAGATGTGTTTTGAATTTTTAAGGGTGGCATCTGTACTACTTACAGGAATTATCTGAGCAGTCTGTATAAATGCCCAAATGATCTCAGCAAGCCAGGGCTCAGCAGATTCTTGCACAAAATTGTGATAAACACCAAAATCAAGCCTGTCCTTGCACAGGGACAAGGGGAATGGCTTTAAACTGTAAGAGGTTTAGATTCAATGTTAGAGGGAAATTCTCACACAGAGAGCAGAGAGGCACTGGCACAGGTTGTACAGAGGAGTTGTGGATACTCCATCCCTGAAAGTGTTCAAGGCCAGGCTGGATGGGCCTCTGAGCAACCTGGTCTAGTGAAAGGTGGGAGAGGGATTGGAATTTAATGATCTTTAACGTGCCTTCCAACCCAAACCATTCTATGGTCTTTTTCAATATTCCCTTTCCTTTGGTAATGAAATAGACTTGGCAACCACCAAAACTCCCCACAATTTAGGTTAATGAATCTTCCTGGCAGATCAAATCTAAAAGGAATGACTGAATACCAAGAAAGGATTGCTACAAAAGAAATTAAATACCTTGGAGTAGAGAGCAGTGAGAACAGGATCCAACTCAGCAGCCCCAAATGGTAAAACCAAGTCTACTGCTGGAATGGTGAATATTTGCTGGACTAAGCTGGCAGCTCTGACAGAAACACAGTAGACACCAGTGGGAGGGTCACAAATGCAGCAGGAGGATGAGTTGGGAGAGATTTCCATAGGCTGGATGTTAGGAAAAAGTTTTTAATGGAAAGAGCAATAAAGTACTGGAATGGTCTGCCTGGGGAGACGGTGGAGTCGCCATTCCTGGATGTGTTTGGAAAAAGATTGGATGTGGCACTCAGTGCCATGGTTTAGTTGAGGCATGGGCTGTTAGGGATGGATTGGACTTGATGATCTTGAAGTTCTCTTCTAACCTTGTGATTCTGTGAGGGTTTGGGGTGCTCTGGTGCCTGGTGAGGCCTCTGCAGGAACACATTGCAGGATGTGGTTCTGGGCCAAGTCAGGTTTGCAGGCTCCAAGATTGCACCTGGACTGGGCTGAATTATTTTTTTATGCCTGGCTTTACATTTCCACTGCTTCTTGTGGAATATGATTAAAACATCATAAACGAACACGAGCCCTTAAATTAAAGAGTTCTGTTGGCACTGAATAAAGTTATAAACAGGTTGGGAATGTGTGTGGGCAGGTTTCAGGATGAGATTTGGAAAAATGCTGATTGAAATACACTCAAGTAGGAGTATGGGGGGAGAAAACTGGAGGTTATGAAGGAGTTATGCTGCGGTTATAATAATAACAACAAAGTGAGGTAGCACATAGCTAGTGCTTAATTGGACCTGCTGATGGGTGTGTTTGTGTGAAAAGAGTGTGTTGTTTCCAAAAGTCTGTAATGAGGAAACTGCTTAAAAAAGGCTGAAGTTAAAAATACATAATTGACATGTCCTATATGGTTGGGGTTGATGATTACTGCAGAATTTGAACTGATATGACAGGTCTCAGTTCTGCATTCCTACTGCTATTTAAGCTAATTTTACCAGCTAGAAGGTGTAACTATGCTTTTCTTTAATAGCAAATTCTCAAGCTTTCTACAAAGAATTTGGCTAATTTTTCTAATGAATGAACAGTTCTATTTCCTTTGGAAAAGGAAAAAAACTAAATTATTTCCAAAACTTTCAAAAGGGAGAGAAATGTTTGGTTTGGGGTGGGCTTTTGACTTAAATAAGTAATAATTTTCTATGTCAATTAAATAAAATCCTAGCTGTTTTTCATTACTTACTATGTTCTGAATCACTGCAGTTCAGACACTGATTCCAGTTTGCGAGTAGTACGCATTTGACTGAAACTTACTATTTTTAGAGGATATACATGTCACATTTTGTAATGCAATTGAGCTTGATATTAGTTCAAGCCTAATACCAAGCTGGAGTGAATTAGTTGAAGTGTCAGAAGCCACACACTTTTTCTGTGCAGAAAAGATAGTGGTAATTAGTCATGTTATGTCAGCTGTAGCAGTTGGACAGGGAAGAGGAATGCTTTAAATGAAAATGAAGATAGCACTGCTTTTCCCATTAAACTGTTTTCAGGACTGATGCATGAAAGCATTTGCTTGTTCTTCAGCACTCAGTTATTGTCTACCTACAACAGCTGAGAGACAAGGGATATCTTTACCTCACTGATATGTACTTTGCATTTCTGAGCAATTTTCTATCCAGAGCTTTAGAGCTGACTTCCCTTTGCAGATCAGTATCACAGGCAGGATTGTGACCAAGACTCTGTAGAAAATTGGTGGTTTGGGCCCTTTTGTGGCAACAGAAATGAGCTGAAAACTTCAGATTCAGTTTTAGTTCTGTAGCTCTAGTCTTGCCTCAAGAAATGCCTGTGCCTAGGCTGCGAGTATTATTTTGGCTAAATAAATCCACATTTGGGTTTATAGGAACAGAGTAGCCATCAGGACATTATTGGTCTGCATGCTCAGCAAGGAAGAATTGTGTGGGCAGAGTTCATGGCCTTTAGTTATCAAAAATCTTCATCCCTCACTTACCAATCTCATTCCTCAGGATTCAAAACTAAGAGAACGTTGAACTAGTTCATGCTTTTGTCCATGGGGCTGCTAAGTAAGGTCAAAAAATTAGAGGGGAAAAAAATAATCAAATGATTTTGAGGGCCACAAGTGGACACAAGCTAAAATTGGGAAAAACTGCATTTTAACAACAGGCTTTTGGAAAAGAATAGGAGTATCTTCTGATCTCTCCACTTCCTGTGTGAAAATCCTTTGTCTTAGAACATCATCTGGTTAGGTGTGCATTGAGAAAAGACCTGTGACTGTCTTTTTCAAAGAACTCTTGGTGCTCTAGCCACTATCAGGGAAGGAAGAGGGGGAAATGAAAAGCAGAGACTCAAAAATATAGCAGATCACAGTGTTATGTGACATGAAGCTGCATATGAAATGATGGCAGCTTAAAACTGGCGTAGAAATTATGGTCAGGAGCAGGTAGACTTGAATCCCTCTGTTTTTTAGTGTCCACCTACTGAGTTAACAGAAGGATTTGAATTCCAATGTGTCCCACATCCACCATCTGAGCAGGCTCCTGTCTTCCAGCCCATCTTGGTGTGCATCCCAGCTGAGCCAAACAGGTCAAGATTTCCCTGACTCCAGCACCACTGGGCTGGGTTTTACTCTCAATTCAATAAAAGCTAAATTGAGTCAAATTCTGCTTTGATGAAATCAGTGGCAGATGTCATTTGGCTGTGATCGTGTCTGCACTCAGGCCACTTTATGCTCTTTTGCCTCCTGAAGGAGGAATGAATGACATGGTGACTCGGTTGAAAGCCCCCCTGTGCTGCCAGGGTGATTCTGTGGGTTTAGAGTAAATGACATTTCAGGTTAATTGTCTTTAGTGTAAATGAGCCCCAGGGCCATGAGGTTGTTTGGGCTGAGTCAGTGGTGAGATGTTTTGTGAGAATGATGCACCCAACAGGTTTTAGCTGCCCTGTGGCTGAAGGGGACCCTCTGCAAGGATGCAGGAAGATAACAGAGCAGGGATGAGCCTTCCCAAAGACTGCAAACCAGCAGGCAAGTGACTGAAATCTGATGGGATAATATCCATGACATAATGCCAGGGGATGAAATTGGAAAGAAATGACATATCTTGGGACAGATTGAGAGCTAGAAAAAAATTTACCCTGTTTTCCAGGTAATACATGAGTGATTTGCTGAAGTGGCTGATGGCACTTTGGACTGATGTGATCTGAAGTTCTCTGCAGGCTTAAGTGACTTTCCCTGCTCTTCCTGAAATAAGAGCAGCAAAGTCCCTCAGAAGTTTCTCATTACAGAGGATTTATTCAAGATTTTGCATTTCCATCTGCAGTCTGAACCTCTTCAGTGGTTCACTGCCTCATGTGGTGTGTGAGGTACTTCAGAAGTAAGGTACTAAATCAAATAAACCATTTTATAGCTGTATTGCAGAGTTAAATGGGAGCGGCTTGCTGAGACATAACACATATTTTGTAAAAATAGCCAGAAACTTATTTCCTTTCAGTGGTTACAATTAAGGTTTTCTTTCAGGAGAAAGGTGGAAGAAAGGCTGTTCAATTACACAGAGGGCTGCAGAAAAGCCATTGAATGAATCACTTAATCTTTTTAAGTACAATCATCTTCCAATTTTCCCTGTTTCAGATATTTCCCATCTTACATGACACATCCAAGCATGAAAGGGTAAGGTTGGTTATAACTTCTTTTGTGCTCCCTGTCAGTCTGTTCTTGAGAAATACTTGAACATAGAAGTAAACCCCCCATGTACATCTAATTCACATAGATCTGAATGTGTGCAGCAATTTATTCGATATCTAAAGTTTGGCTGTATTAATTCTGATTTGTGATGCACATTTTTTCTGTGGGGTTGCACTGTTGATTCTCTGTGCCTTGCATTTAGGACTTGGTCAACCATGGCCAGCATAGCTCCCTGAAAAGTAATACCAGAGGGCATCTAGAATTTCATTCTGGCAGAGGTTTTTAGACCTCAGTGTCTATTAAGAGGTCGTGGCTGACAGATTAGGGTTTAACCATGAAGGAAAAGTATTTTCCAAGCTGCAAACTAACCTGGGAGGTGTAACTGCAGTCCAAAAGGAAGGAATAAATTCATTTTACTCACAAGCAGCCATGTCTGAAAATTGTGTACATCTAGAAATGGGATTTATAGCCAAGGCTGGTTTGCCACTTTTACTGAATAGTGTCTGCTGTAGTTGTGGATTTTTTTTAAAGTGAGAAGTACATAAACATCATAACATGAATTGCTTACAGAAAGAAAATTGGTTGCTTTTTCCCTACAAAATAGTCATCTGTTTTGTTTATTTTTCCTGTCAATGTCTATATTTAGCATTATAGAATCTGCCTTTTGCACTACAGTAAATGCTGAAGCCCTTATCTTTTTTTTATGTAATTAGCACGTGCTACTATGCAGTTTGTATCTGTTTAGTGAAACCATCTTAGTAGGTATGCAGGGACTCTTGATTATCTGATTATTTTCAAATCTTCTTTATTGAAAGTTTTTAAATTTCAAAGAAAAAATAAGTCAAGCCTTAGCACAGTTAAGGAAAATTGGAA
Source organism: Thryothorus ludovicianus (assembly GCA_013397245.1). Lineage (NCBI taxonomy): Eukaryota > Metazoa > Chordata > Aves > Passeriformes > Certhiidae > Thryothorus > Thryothorus ludovicianus. Next base: position 1,286 of record VZTB01014628.1, on the reverse strand, counting down.
TTTAATAACGTTTTAAAATGTGTTTATTTGGTGTTTCAATGTGTGTGCCCCAGTGCTAAATTTTAGCACGTACTTGTGTGCCTTTTTGGAGGGAGGAGTATTTTGTGCTGCATGAATTGAAGATTAGTGAAAAATTATATTCTGTTCAAGTATTCCTGTAAAAGCAAGACCAATGTTTATGAGCACTACATACAACATTGTCAATGGGGCTGTGTCTGGGAACCCTTTGGTGTCTTTTTAGAAATACAGTCAATATAACAGACTCATTCTGGTACTTAATAGAGGGCAGCACAACACATACAGTCCATCAGTCCAGGTATTTCCACTGATATCAGAAAGAGAAAAAGTTAAACTGGTGGTGGTGGGGAAATAGGTTCTTTTATCATCTCTTTGTCCTCTGCTTACCAGTGAGAGTTGCAGGAGTTGTGTAGTTTTCCATCTCCTCAAAGGAGCAGCTCTCACTTGCAGACCTTTGGCCCCAGATGCCCTCATGTTTAGCAATGTTAGCTGGCATAATTCTTCTTCATCCCTCTTCATTGTAGTTTGACTTCTGGGAAATTTGTTTAGTATTGATTGAACTTCATTTCTGTTAAAAGAAAACCTGAGAGCTCTGTATAGCTGTCTGTAATAATAGAATATCCTCAATATCTGATTAATACAGCTGGGGAATATAATTTTGCTCTACAATCAAAGCAATAAATGGGGGAAATCAAGTCAGACTGTCATGAGAGAGAAATTTTTCAGGGTATCTGATATATTGAACTTGGACTGATCAAAACAACTGCACAGAAAGTGTTCTTTTATTTAACTTTTTTTTCAATAAAGTTCTTGAAGGAAAAATACCAGGTAGCCTACATGAAATCCTAGTTTAACCTTTTGGTATTTCTTCAAGCAAGGTGATCTTTTCTTAGGCACATTGAATATTAGTGTTTTTTTCAGTGCTTTTCAGGAAGATGGGCTTGGAGATGGTCTAAGGAAACTTCAGCTGCGATCCTGCTGGGTGGTGTGAGACATTGGCCACTGTTCTGCATCACAGGGCAGCCAGATGGAGACATCTGGGTTCAAATGTAAGCTGTGGATACCCCTGCCTGGGGGTGGGAATCACGTGGATGTGCTGCTCCCTGGCAGTGCTGGGAAATCACAGTAGCCCCACATTTTTGGGAGGTGTCCACTAGGAAAGGACAGACTTGTGTGTGGGGGCTCTTTCTCCTGGGGCTGAGCTCGCAGCTTGAGCCATCACAAACTCAGGTCAGGCATCCTCCTGCAAAGCAGGCTGAGAAATCCCC
>VZTB01014626.1:23070-44117 GCA_013397245.1 Thryothorus ludovicianus | reverse complement strand
CTGTCTTAAACTGGATGGTAGGAAATCACATACTGCAAATAGGCTTCAGTGTCAATCTGTTTTCTGCAGTGCATCAGCAGTAGCTGCTAAAGCCCCCTGGAAAGCTGTCAGGCAGTCTGTTTTGTACTGTCAGTGTCATGATGAAGGAGAGCAGTGCTGGCTTTTGTTCATGTAGTGCTAAATATAGCTTGTTTTAACACAGCTCTATTTTTTGGTGGTGTTCGTCACTTTTTTTGTCATTCTCCAAAAGCAGCACAGTGATCATCAAATTCAGTCAGCCCTCTCTGATTTCTAAATAACTTAAAGAATGTGAAACTGTTTTTCTGTGCAGTTTAATGCCAAATCAGACTTAATTCTCTTTAGCCAAAGTACAGTGCCAAGACTGATAAATGATAGAGGTGTTTCATCATCTGATACAAAACACCTGTGAAAGCATAGGATGTGTAGTGAGAGATTATATAGAATTCCCTGTTTTGAGAAGGAGATGGATAGGAAAACTTGAACATATGGGGAAAGCAAAAAATTGTGTTAGAATAAAATCTGCCTGTTTTTACTAGAAAATGCTTACTGCGTCTTCTGTTCCTGTCTTTCCCTTTAAAGACCTTACTATTAATTTCATATAAAATGTTAAAACTGTTTGACAACAGATTTGAGATGGCTCATTGACAATCCTTGAAGTTTTAGGTAAAGTCCTTGTGTGGTGAGCATGTGACAAGGAAATGAAGATCACCCTTCATCTATCAGTTGTGTTAAAAACACGTGAAGAGTTCATGCAACTAAACAGCATTAGAGTTTTTTCTGTACCACTTTTATGCTGCTTCCATGCTCTTCCTCACACACCTATTCTCCTTCACTTCCATAAAATTGATGTGTGTGTGGAGCTGTCTCCTTATCTGAGTGCCTTTGAAAGCATCATGGAGCCAGAGTGAGGTATAAAGGACTCTGTGGTGTTTCTGAGCTGTCTTGTAATAGTGACACTGGTGCCTGCTGCTTCAAAATCGCTTCTTTCTATTTGTTCCAAATAGTTTGCTATCCTTCCTCAGGTTGCCTGTGGAAACAAAAGCTATGTGACACATAGTGGGATTTCATTGATGTATTTTGTACCATTACTGTGCTAATTAATAAAGCCTTTATCTGTGGTTGAAATCCCATGCAATTGCAGTGCAGCTGTGCAGCTCAGGCTCATGGCATCCTGACATAGCTTGTCTTGTGGTGCTTGGGGAATTGTGTGCCTGCTGCTATGCAGTTACACAAAAAACTTCCACTCCTGTTGCTTCCGGTTGCTTATGCAGAGGAGGCAAGCAGTGCATATAGCCCTAAGCTGGGAGCTAAACTTGCAGGTATGCTATGATGGCTCTCTGTGACTGCCTGAAAACAGGTTATAGTCAGGTGCCTGACAGGCTTTTCTCCCAAGTAAAAAGTGAGAGTACAAGAGGAAATGATCTAATAAAGTGTATGGTTAATTTCTATGCCACCTGGTGGATGTGGGGTCTTCACCCATAATGCACCACAGCATTTCTTCCTTGAAGGCTTTAGCTAGAAATGCATTCACTGCATTCCTGCTCTTTGATTTCCTCACAAACACTGTACCTTAAAGTAAATTATTACATTGCCATACAAAGGTGATTGTGAAAATGTGTTGTCAAAGGAAGTACTTTCTAGGCTGGCACGAGGAGCTGTTAGAGGAATCCAGCTTTGAGAGAAAATTGACACTGAGTTTTCAAGCCTTCTTGTCAGAAGAATGCATATATTTAAAATCCATACTCTTATTTTAGAGTATTCTATCAAACTATTGGCTAACACTTTGCAATGTCCTAAACATTGGATATAAAGTGCAGTTTAGACCATGGAATTTTAGTGGTGAAGTTTCCCCCACCATATCCCAATTTCCAACTTCCTCTCTAGTAACTTCCCCTCAAATATCTCTGGCATATTTGTATTCCATCATCACAGAGCAATTCCAACTTTCTTTTCTTACCTTAAAACATGCAAATTTAAGTTTGCTGTGAGTCCTCTATTCAGAAGACAAGAATGCTGACCCTCAATCCCCACATATCTGTGTCTGCCACCCTCTTCAGCAGGCATGTTGCCAGCAGGCACTGGCACTTTTATGGATTGCCATACCAGATCGTCTTGATACAAAGACAGATGTCCCTACAAAAAATTTTTCTGAGCAAATAATTTGAAAGGCACTCTGAAAGCCAGGTTTCTCGTCTGGAATTTTGTGACAGTAAGTTTCTATGAGTTCTGCTTAAAAACTAGAGGAAACAATTCTGTCTATTATGCAATTTATAACATAGAATAGCTTTACAGACACTACCCAAACCCTGCCAAAAGTGTGCTTGAGTAACAGATGTTGATATTGTCCCTTCCTGCTGCTGAAGTCTGATTCAAAAGTTGGATGTCTACTGGAGTACAAAAGAAGTCATTGAGGCTGTCACCTTTGATAAGAGCAAATAGCCGTGTTTGGAAAAGGGCTGGACATCACCAAACCTACAGCCCTATCTTGTGTAAGGGTTTGAAGGTACCCCTTGAATAAAAATAGGGAAGGGAAGCATAGGATGTGATTTGGACCTGAGAAAAAGACCGTTCTCTTCTTGCTGGTGTGGAGGTTCTGCTATGTAAATTGTACCCTTGTTTCTAACACTTAAAATGTCTTGATTGTTGCTGAAAACTGCTGTGATGATTGTACTGTTTGGTGCAGAATTACTGTCCTTTGTCATTTGGTCACCTGGCTTCCATTTATGACTTCAGCCTTGATCTTCACCTCCCTATCCCATGTTCTTTAGTAGCTTGATTTCAAGCCCGAAGAGAGTTAGGACAGATAAGCTCAAAAGTGAGTTTGGAGTATGTGTTATGTTTCCTGCCAAAGGATGCTTTCATACACATTTAAGAGCATCAGAAGTGGAACTGTTATGTAATACTAAACTCTTCCTCCCCTTTCCATCATGATTGGACTTTTTAGAACCTCTTTATTGTAGTACTACCTTATTTTTATTTTGCATTGATTTATATGGTTAGCTAGTGAAATAAATTGTCTAATACTAAACTGTCAATGTAATCCGCTGGAAAAACAAGTGTTTACCCACTTGAGATAGTAAGAGTTAAAAAATTCCAACTGTTCTCAACACCAGAAGTAAGTACTGACTTTCTGGTAGTGTGTTTACTCTGCTGATAGCTGACCTGCTTCTTCATTATCATAAATTGGGCAAATTTTGTTGTACAAATTTCTTGTAGTACTTTACACCAAAACACATTCAAAAGTCTGCTTTTTTTCTGTATTTTATCAATGGCTAAGGAGGACTTATAATGTGACAGTGAAACATTTTTGTGAACATTTTTTAATGCTGACCTGAAAAAATGTTTATCTTTGGATTTTTTTTTAAATTTAGTCTCAAATATCTTCCTGAATATTTTCAACTACTCTGAAATCAGCTGGGATTCACTGTTCAGGCATCAGCTTGAATAATTTACTTATGAGTAAAAATGTGTCTGAAACAAGAAGTAATGTAAGCTAAGTCTAGGTAATATTTTATATAGCAGTTCAAAATGAGCATTTTGGAAAATACTACAATGATCTTTTTTCTTTTCCTCCAAAAATGCATGTTTTTGACCCAGAAAGAAGAAAATTTAAGGAAAATGTATGTATAATTTAAGGAATAATGTATGTATAATTTACAAAGTAATAGACATAAAAATATTGGGTCCAAAATATTGGACCCAAAGTACTCTTTCCAAAAGTTCTATTCAAAATATTGTCTACTATTTCTATACAGTGTAATGTTTGTAATTTCTCAACCCACACCCCTCACCTCCTAGTAGCTTTCTCCTTATGTCAGAAAAATGAGTCTTGTTGAGTGGGGAACTGGGAATGGGGGATTTGGGTCTTCTTGCTATGGAAACCAATGGTATGATCTAGGAGGAGCTAAAGTGCTACTTTGATGAGTAATTGCATGCAAGTAGTTGAGTGGGTGTTGTATTTGGAAAAACTTCTAATAAGCACTGTAATACATAAGGCACCTTTAAATCAACTGTTCTTACATTATCAAAAAAATTCACTGATGTACCCTAAATAAGCATTATTGTGTTAATTAAAAAATGTTTCCTTTTACTAGTCTAAAACTGCATTTTTTTACAGGTTTATAAATTTCACTAATATGAAAGGTTTGTAGTTGAACTAGACTAAATATGAACATGTAAATGAGTTTCTTCACAAATCTGATTTTGGAAGGACTAGTCTTGTCTCTAGTTTGTAGATGTTTCATGCTACTGCTTTAGGGAGAAAGATTAAAATGTATTCTTAATATTAATTAAGAATGACAATTTTCTACAAATTTTGGATAGCAAAGTAGTTTTCTTAGCTTTTAACTGAACTAATGTCAAAATAGCTTTTCTTTATGGGAACTTGATTGTTAAAATGAAAACAAGCTAAGGAGTGTATGGTATACTACAAATAAGACATTGCCACATTTTCTTGTAAACATACCTGTGTGCTTATGAGTTGGTGATTATGTAGTTTGGATCATAACCAGGTTTCCAATTCATATGCTCATGGGTGAGTCTTTTCACAAATGTCGCAACTGAGTTCACAAGATTAGACTTGCACTCAAGTGAGCAAATCCCATCTCTTCTGATAAGCTGCATTTTTAAGAGTGTTCATTATTCAGTATGATGATTACCTTGGAGAATCTGGCATAAAACAGTTGTGACCTTTTCTGAAACTTGGCTTGATGATATTTTGCAGAGGGCTTGGATTTCATTCCATATGGCATATTGTTTAAATAGCTGACTGTTGATTTTAGATACTTCCTTTCTCTGATAAATGAAGATATTGCTCCAAAACTTCATTTTATCTATGATTAAGAAATACTTGTGTCATGCATCATATTTTTTTTTGTATATGAAAGGGATGAGTCCATGGGCTTGCAGTAACTATGATATCCTTTCATAGTTTGTGATAATAATTTTACTTTCATTGTTTTAAAAGGCAAGCCATTGCCCTTTATCTTGATAAGATTTGTTCCCGTCCTCTTTTGACAAGCCCAGAAACATGGTGGATCTCATTGCTTCTGTAGAAGAAGTGCTTGTTTTTTTCCCTGTTTCAGGTAGGAATTCATGTACTAGCCAAGTACTAACAAACATTTTGTTACTATTCACAAAATTTGTTGGAGTAGCAAAATAATGCGACATGGGGTACAATAAACAATTTTTAAAATAAGGACTCAAGGCGGGTCTTTTGTTTTTTTTGTTTTAATCATTGCCATTTTTGCAAGAATTACAGAATATCAGGTTGGAAGGGGACCTTTAGGATCATCTGATCCAACCTTCCTGACAAAAGCATGGTCTAGTCAAGATCCACCAGCACCTTGTGCAGATGGATCTTAAGAGTCCAACACTGGGAAAACCACATCCCAGGGTGATTATTTCAAGGGCTGATTGTTCTCATTATGACAAATGTTCCTTTACTGTCCAACGGAATCTTCCCAGGAGCAGTTTATACACATTACCTCTTGTCTTTTTCTTGTGATTCCTTGGGAAAGGGGAGTCTCCTCCTTTGTAGTCCGCAATGATAAGAACTCCAGCAAACATTCATTTCTCAAGGCTGAACAAGCCTGGTCCCAGTTTGCCAGCACTGATCCCTGCTTCCCAGGGCTTTTTCAATCCCCTGCAGTTGCTCCTGCTGGGTGAGTGCTGTGCCAAGTGTTCTGAGGGCTTCTCTTTTTCCTATTCCGGCAAAGGCCAATCTTTGAAGAAACACCCCTTTCTCTTTTTCCATGGGATGTTGGTTTGTGGTTTGTCTGTTTGTGCTGGTATTGTTGAATAAGTAGTTGAATATTGTTAAGCATACTAGCAGAAAAATTGATAAAAATAATCTACACTTACACATCCTGTAAGTGTAGATTTCTCTCTTCGCTACTTGTATTCTGTGTTCCCTTAGTGATAAAGGACAGTCATGTATGTCCAGTTAGAAGAGTGGGCTATTCTGGAGGAAGGTGGAATAGACAAATGAAAGTGCATCACAAAAATTTATGCAGCCTCTAAGCTGCTTTGTTTAGGTTGCTTTCAGTTCTGTTCCATAACATGTAATCTCTAAGTAGAATAATGTTAGAGGAAAAGTGGTAGGGTTTTTGAGCTGGCCTGTAGTTAAAATGGTCTTTGAAAGGTTTCTTCCTGTGATGTTCAGTTTGTTGCTGTTGTCTGTGAAACTGCCCCATCCTCTCCTCCAACAGTGGATTGATTCCCAATAAATTCTGTATTTCCAAGTACTTCCTGGCTCACTTCATTCCTTCATAGGAGAAAGTAACACATAGGAGGTGTTACTTAGCACTTCCTAGAGAAGTGTATTGCCATGCTGGCATGCACAGAGTCACCAAGGAAAACAGCACTTGCAGTTGCTGCCTTTTCAGCTAATCAAGATAATCACCTGACAGATGGAATAGCACAGGAAAGAGATTGCATTCTGAAGCAGAAGCAAAATATGTAAAATAATTACCTAACAATTTTATTTTCCAAATTTAAAAATAGAAGATCAAACTTGGCGTTTAAGTATCTACCTACATATTTACCATTGTTTTATGGAGGGGGGGGGAACTCGCAACACCAATATAGAAGGTGTAAGAGTGAGCATAAGCAGTAAGACAAATACTGAGTCAAAGAAGCAAGTCCTTTGCCAGCTGGGATTAAACCACAACAATATTGAAGAGATTTCATTATAACTCTTGAATTATCTTCCATTTCTTCCCTGTTGTGGAATTCAAGAGTCCAGACATGAGTAGGATTCACAGGTGGTCAGGTTAGGAAAAGTAAACTTTTTTTTTTTCTATTTCCTCTTGGAGGTTTCCAGTAAATCCTAAATTTAATTTTAAATTTAATTTTAATTTTCAGTGAGCAGTGGTTATACTTTGAAAGCTAAAAAATCCAGATTGGGTTTTAGCATGTTCAATTTCTCTTGCCAGGTGTCTACAGATGTCAACAAGGCAACCTCTATAGTAAAATGCAGAGCTTAAAATCCTTTCTGATATACAGGCTCAGAAATCATTAAACCAGACTTCTAAGGTTCTGTTCACACTGTGTATTGCAGAAATGCTTTTCAGCTGAATTAATTTCAACAGATTAGCTAAGTACAAGCTAAGTCTTAAGATTATTCAACCTGAAATCATGGCTATTGTGCAGGAGTCAGAAACATAAAGCTTGAGGATTTTGTAGGTATAGGAAGGGCAATATGATGATAAATCTTATATCTACATCTGTCAGACTTTCATGAAAAACAGTAATAAATCAGTATCAAGCAAAGATATTGCTTCCTGTATTATGATTTTAACCCATTCTGTGCAAGATTCTATTTAAAAACCTAAAAAGAGATTTACCAGACACAAATAATTGCAAAAATGGAAAATAAACGGAGTGTGTGTATATATATATTTATACATATATACACATATGTGTGTGTGTGTATGTATGTGTATATATATATCTTCCAAATAAATGTAGGAAATATCTGCCTGAAAAGATATGGGTGAAGTGTACTGATGTTGTAAGAATGAGAACAGATGATCTTGCAGCTCTTTCTGACCTGATCTGGCAGCCCCATATAAGATGCATGTTTTTTATGTAGCTTAAAATTATATTATAAACAGCAAAATCAAATCAAGCTGACATGAAATCTGGTTCTACCCAGTTCTGAGGTACTTCTGTCTACAGCAAAACTTCTGATCACTTTCTTGAAACTGTCTTCTTGTTTCATTGCTTTTTTTGGTGGACTGAACTTGTATGTGTGTATTTATATATATAAAATAAGAATTGTAAGTATGTGAAATCTAGTTTGTTTTTAACATTTTTGCAGTCCGGTGTGTGTGTTGTGGTTTTGTTCTTTCCACTTGCTGCAGTTCCTCACTCTCAAAGGTGTGCAGTTGTCTGTATGCAGTTGTCTGTCAAAGAACAAGATCTTGTTTCTTAACACTTATACATTGATTTGAAATAATTCATACGTTTTTATGGTTCATAATTTAAGTGAATGAATGCGTGTCTATCAACAGATTTGTCAAAATTTTTTTCTTTATTTTTGCTTTAAGGAAACTAGTATCATTTTAAAGTTTGGAGTACCTTCTTTGAGAAATCTTCCACAGTTTTTCTGTCTAATAGGTGTCAGATCTTTAAAAAGCAAAGTATATCTTTAATTTTTGGCACTTGTAAGGACCTCCTCTTGTAGCATGAAATATTTCCTTCCGTAGTAGCCTCTCTTGCTTCCTTTTCTGTTCAAAAGTGTCTGATTTCTCTTCATTTCGCTCAAGGATAGGTCTGCTTTTAGACTAATGTGAGTAATGCTGACAGTAATGTATTTCCTTTAGCTAAGACAATCTAAAATTAAGATAACTTGAAATTTTTGAAATTACTGAACATGCCCTGGGAGAGAGAAAATATGTGTGACTCATGGCAGTTGACAATTTTTTTTTTTTAAATGCCAGGCAAGATTTTCAGAATGAATAAAGGCCAGTGTTACTGAGAAACAGGAGTAACCAGTATGTCAGTAAGCTTTTGAAATCGCATTTGCTGTTGCTCTCACATGTGAAAACTAATTGCATATATAGTTTTATCGCTTTAATAGGTTTTGTTAGGCTGAGGGAGAAGGGGAGAAGGGTACTGTAGATTTTACATACATTTCCTGTCTCTCATATGTACTTTTGACTGAACAATTAAAGGAAATAAAAGAAATGTGATGTTCTTCCTCATAAGTCAAACCCTGATGTTGCATGAGACAAAACAGACAGCAGAATTACTGGAAAGTCTTAGAGTTAAAGATTTTTCTGCTCCTGCAGTTTATTGAAAAGGGGGTTAAACATAATTTGAGTCATCTATGTTTTGAAAACAAATATTTGTATAAAAATACAATTTAAAGCATTTTCTAAAGTTCCAGCACCCAGAAGGAATAAGCTGTCTTATACAACCTTGCATAGTTCCAATTTCATATACCTTATGTATACCTTTTAATATCTAAAAATATTATATCTTTTGCAGTAAAACCATCTATTTGGGGATTGAATCTAAAAGGTAGATGTTGTCTTGGGTATCTGTCGTGGGATTAATTTGGTCTTTCCTGGCCAACGCACCAATTAATGTTTGGGGTTTATTTTTGTTGTGAGATAAGATTAAAAGGAAAGAAAGCAAAGCAGATTCAAACTTGAAAACATACAAAGAAAAAACTTTATTAACAGAGCTAAAGGAGGAAAATAATAATAATGAGATAATCAGAACAAAATTCCAGATAACCTTTCGTTTTTTTCACTGACAATGCAAAGATAAAGCCCACGACCTTTAGTCAGTTTACTGTCTTTAAAATAGTCTTAACTTCAATTTACCTGTGGAGAAGAGTTTCTCTTGTTGTGCTATGGAGACCTTTTTCCACAAGAAAACAGGTTTTCTTGTAGTTTTGTAACAAACGAAAATAACCATCCGGAAAGTAAAATTATTTTACAGTGACAAAACATTTCTCTTGTTATGTGGTTTTTAAATAACTGTTTTTCCACTACTGGGGTGTTATTTTTAAGAACAAGCTACTTTACTATGCAACAGGTTTTTCATTTATCTCTAGAAACAAAAGGTCTCTTTACTATAGTCTCCATTTTTTTTCATTTCTCTCTCAGTTTCTTCTTAAATCACAGTAATATCCATTTGTTTCAACTACCAGTATTTTAATTCACAGTTACACATAAAATTGCCACTTTCCTCCAATACATTTCTATACATCACAGAGAAAATAAACAAAATCTGATCTATTGAATATATATATTTTTACCATAGCTCTNATTTCTATACATCACAGAGAAAATAAATAAAGTCTGATATATCAAATATATATGTATCTTTACCATAGTTCTACAAAAGAATTTAAATTTAAGTTCAAAACATTCTCTTCAATCCTTCCATTTAAAATCAAACTTCTTTCTTACTGACCTCAAGGGTCAGTAAGTTTTATCATTGAATGAAACAGTTTTTATAGAGTCTTACAGTGCTGAAATGTTAACTTAATATGAATTCTGGGCTGGGAAATGCAGCCCGCTGTGTTTCTCTGCTGCCACATGGTCTCTACTAGTATCATGTCGATCTTTTTCTCTTGAAGTACTGAGGCTAAGGAAAAAAAACCCCGCAGCCGATATTTTTGTCCTTTTAGGTGCAGTAAATCTGGCTCAAAGTAGCTGGACAGATGAAGTTCGTTGTGAGCCATGCTGAGGTAGCCATGGCTGCCCGGCACTGTCCTGGCTGCTGCGATCCCGGCCGTGTGGCTGCTTTCTGTCTCGGGGTTCCTCCCGGCCTCAGTGCCTCTCCTGGCCTCGGGGTCACCCCCAGCTCTGGTCTCAGCCGCATGGTTGCCCTCGATGCTGACAGAGCCTCTGGCCAGCATAGTTCGGTGTCTCTGCTAGAAAAGAGAGTGCCAGACCCTGCTGGGAAGGGGGCCCGGCCTCCCCCAGGACGGGGCCCGGCCCGCAGCCCCCTCCCCACCCCTGCGGGCACAGAACATCTCAGCCGGGCCAGGGGAACCGTACCAGCCCAGGCCCGGCTCGGCCCGGACCCGCCACCTCCTCCCAAGGCCAGAAGTGAAGTGAGCCCCCCTCTGCTTTTTTTTTTTTTTTCTGTTTTTAAGAATATGTCTTTACAAAAAACGTAGCAACCTCATTGGTTCAACCGAACAATGCTGACCCACGACAGCATCCTACTATTCTTCATGTATCATCTTTTTATAGTGAGGTATAGCTGAATAGTGTTTTCCTGGGAAGAACACTTGATTGACTTTGGAAATGAAGAAGCTTGAGAATCCTTCTTCATACTCCAAGAACTAGAGTAAAATATACATTTCTACAAGGAAATCTTACAGGAGTCTAGAGTGGAGGTTGTAGAGAGCAGGGAACATGTTCAGAGTAGTTTAGATGCTGTGCTTGTTGTTTGTTTTCCCCTTCATGGTTGTTTCTCTCTTTCGACTTGTTTTGTGTTATGGAGATAGCAAATAACCAAAACTAGTTGTGATTTTAGGCTGGTGGGCATGTCAGCACTACGTAGATCCTCCCTTCCTGGCCCCCAGTGGTTTGGGCAGGACAGTCACAAGAAAATGAGAAAGCTTATGGGGTTGAGATGAAGACAGAGACAGCAAAAGCTGCATGCACAAGCAAAGCTAAATAAGGAATTCATATCCTCCTTGCCATCAGCAGGTGCTCATCACGTGCAAGAAGTAGGGCTCCTTCATATATAATTCTTTCTTGAGAATACAAATGCTATCACTCACTATGTCCCTGCAGTACTCCTTTATGTGGTATGGGATATCTCTTTGGCCAGTTAGGGTCAGCTGTCCTGGCTGTGTCCCCTCCCAACCTTCTCACTGGTACTTGGCTCTGTTTAACCACTGTTCAGCAACAGCTAAAATATCTATGTGTTTTCAATGCTGATTTGCTTACACATCCAAAGCATAAGTCCATGGAATCTACTCAGAAGAAAATGCACTCAGTCCAAGCCAAAATCAGTACAAATTGTGCCCACAAACCCACACCCCATCCCCAGTTCTGTACTTTGTGTATCATGCTCAGATCCATGCTAACCAACATATCCTTATTATCCTCACCACCTACACACCACTTCCTGTCTTTGGTGTACACACAGATCCTTCATGTATGGACCACCTGTGTAAAATGCTCACAGAATGTTCACTGGGTTCATTCAGTCCATGAGCTGGAGCTCCATTTGTTCTGGGGATTGCTTGGGGTGGTGTGTTGTGGGGAGTTGCTGGGCACAAAAGCCAGTTCAGGTCAGGTCGCAGCTGCACTTGTGCTGCCTTACATGAGGCTCTTCCACCATTGGTTGAGGGAGGTCCTTTTATAGGAATCCCTGTAACATAAAATGTAAATCGTGGATTGCAACAAATTAAAGGTGTTTCTATTTAGTCTCCAGCCCTCGTCCCTTTGGGTCAGGCCGTAGGATTTAACATTTCAATAGACTCTTCGCCTTGCTGCTGCTCCCATGCGAGATGCCTTCTGTGGGATATGGACTATAATCCTTCAAGAACTGATAAAATGTGAGCCCTCTCCTTAGCTACTGTCTTTCCATATGAGGCTTTTCTAGTGTGATCACCCTGCAGGGCCACTGCTCTTACTGGGTGCCATAAATTGGTTATTTAGATTGTTTAATGAACCACTGTCAAAGGGTTTAGCAAAAGCGTTATTAATAAGATGCTGTAAAACTGTGAAGAGCAGTTTGGTGCCAAAGTTCACTCTATAACCATTTGGCCCAATCATTTGAACAATGATTCAAAATTACTAGGCACAAATCAAAGTTACCATTCTACCAATGCTATATGTGATATCAATCACTTGAAAAAGACCTGCCTTTGGTAAAATGGTCTCTCTCCTTCCAGAGAGGCCACTCAGCTCCAGGGAAGATCACTTCCATGCTGTCTGTCTGGCAGAACTCAAAGACGGCTCACTTAGGCTGTCCTATTTATGGAAAAATGCCGTTTGCTCATAGTCAAGGTGTATACAATGAGAGAAGTGTGCATGAGACTCCTTGTGCCCATAACTTCCTTTGTTCCTTGACAAATGATCCCTGGAAAAGCTACTTGCTATTCATTTTCTAATCACATGATTAGTGTTCCAAGCTCATGAGCATGTATGCTCACTGGGTCACTCTGCTCCTGTGTGGGTTTTCAGAGGACAGATAAAACTGGAGTTCTTGGCCCATTAATGGCTCAGATCTTTATCTTTTCTGGAACCTGTACTGTTTGGCTAAGGGGACGCATGCATCTCTCACAGCGTGTACCTATCTACAGGTCACAGCACTTGCCAAGAGCTGACTCTCGTGTGAGATTTCCATAAGCTGAAGCTTCCTTTAGAGCATATTTACCTGCTCCAGCGTGGAGTCCCTTTTCCTGACTTCTGCCATGGCGTTGGGTGTTTTGTACATAGCAGTGGACCATAGTATGTTCTCAGCACTTCTTTCTCGCACTGGTTTTCATTTCTGGTTTTCTTTCCCTTATCCTTCCTTTCTGCTGTGCTTAGTTTTTCTTCCATTTTCTCCTATGAATTCTTGTTTTCCCATGTGTAATGGTGCCTTCTAGCAAAGAAACTTGAACTTCTTTTTGATTATACATTTATGTCCTAGTATATGCTATAACTGTACCTATATTTAGGCACTTCATAGAGAAACCTGATGCTAGTATAATCACAGAAATTGTGTTGTACTTAGCTTTATACTTTTTTAAAATTCCACGTATAGACTTGTTCTGATGAAATACTGTTCTGTTTTATTGTGTTCAGTTACCTTAGTATTTTATATCTTGTGACAGTGAAAATCTGTATCTCTAGAGGTGCTAGATTTCTAGCATTATTTTGATGTTTAAAGAATTCTTTCTTTTTACTTCTATGAATACTAGTTTTGAAAACTATTAATTTAACTACTAAAAACGTGTCATAAAATGGCCTATAATAGTTGAGGACTTATTTATCTGCTTTTAGCACAGATCTTATGTTGCTCAATTGTTAACGAATACTAAATGGAATTGAATTCATTGACTTGGTTTTCATCTTCCACTCTCATCTTTTTCCTTAATTAAGAGGTGTTGGTATCTGTGCCATGTGGAGCAAGGAAAGACTACAACATTACTTCTGTAATAAACTCTAAGAAACTTCTGTTGACTTAATTACATTAATTGAAATTGCTCATAACTTCTATGGAGCTACAGTGCTGTAAATCTCAGTTTAATTACATGACCTAGACTGGATATATAGGAAAATGTTCCAGATTTTTACCTAAAATTACTTAAAAGAGGCATACAATTAAAGAGGTTAGGAATAAGTTCTTATTTTTTTTTCTAGTAGCCATACATTTGTTATCTAAAGAAGGCTTATTGAGGCAGGTTTTTGCAGGAGATGTGTCTGGAGTTGCGGAGTTTTGTCATGAATAGTATTTGGATTCACAGGTCATTCCAGCTTCCTACTGAGCAAATAGCAACAGTGGAAATAATCACTCCAGCATTCTCATGAGGATGTTGTACTGAAGCAGGAATCACCATTTGCAGAACAGTAGGCATAAAGGTGCATTACAACTGCATGTCCAAGGAGAGCTGGAAGCTTGCTAGCATTAGCAGTATTCCTGCCCCTGCTGCTGACCTGACTCCTAGCTATACACTGCTGTTCTGCTGTTTCTTTTTTTTGTTTGTTTGGTATTTTTTTTTTGTTTTTTTTCCCAGTGCTTAGCTTCATCTAGTACCTTTGACAACTGTTCCAGCTCAGTAATTTGACAAAAAAAACCTCACCTGTTTCTGTATGAAGTTCAAGAAACCTTTGGACAATGCCTTCAGGCCCATGGTATGACTCTTGGGGCTGTACTGTGCAGGGCAAGGAGTTGGCCTCAGTGATCCTTGTGGACTCCTTTCCAGCTCAGGATATTTTATTTTTCGATTTATTACAAATTAAATAGAGTAGGACACTGAGAAATAAGGAAACATTTGCAACCAGCTTCCCTCAGCCTCAACTTCATTCTCAATTATTCTCATTTCCTGAGCTATGCAGGGCAATGGGGAATGGGAGTTGCAGTCAGTTCATGCTGCTTTTTTTCTGCACCAGAGTGGGGTCTTTTCTGTGGAAGACAGTCCTCCATGAACTGTTCCAACATGGGTTCTCTTCATAGTGTAGATCTCTCATGGGCTGCAGCTCCTACCAGGAGTCTTCTCCAGCATGGACTTTCTGGGAACTGCAGGGTACATTGTCTGCTCTGGCATAGGCTCTGTGGGCTGCAGGTGGGTCACCAGTGCTTGGACCACCTCCTCCTTCCTCAGTGAGTTTGGAGTCTGCAGAGTTGTTTCTCTCAGTTATTCTCACCCCTCTCAGCTGTTGCACAGAGTTCTTTTCCCTTTCCTAAACACCTTATAGCAGGAACATCACCAGCATGGCCGAGGGGCTCGGCTTTGGGCAGCAGCAGGTCCATCTTGGAGCTGACTGGAACTGGCTCTGTCTGACTTCGGGGCAGCTTCTGGTGTCTCACAGAGCCCTGCAGCTGAGTGCACCCCTATTCAGTGTCCTTCCTAACAAAGGAACATACAATGAATTTAATTCATAGCTCATATGTAGTAATTGAATTTAAGTGTTTGAAATGATCTCTCATCTGCTTTATTCTTGGAGGCTGATCCTAGCTCTGCAATATTTTCTATTTTTACATAACAACAGGAAAACAAAGGGCATTTTGGTGAACTTTTATTCTTACTATATTGTGCTACTGATAGTGATCTGGATATTAAATGAAAGTAGAGGCATCTTAAGTGTTTTCCCTTTTAAGCAAGTAATTAGTACTATCCAGCATGTTCATTTTTTCATTATATGAAATGAGCAATTTGCTAAGATATTGTCTTTCTATAAAAGGTGTTGATCTTTCATGACAAGAGAATTTTGCCTATTTTGATACTTGGTCAATGCAGAAGCATTACAAGGTGATTTATTGTGAATAAAATTATTTTCAAATGCTATTAAAATGCAGAGTGGGAGAACCAGCACATGCTGTCTTATCTTCAGACTTCTGAAACATATCTGTGACTCCCAAGAGAAGACGGGAGTGTTTCAAGCAGTTTCAGGCTGTAAAAGTAAATTACTGCTTCAAGTCTTCTGTTTTACTAATTGTAAGCACAATTGTATTAGTATGAACAGGAAAGACTTTTTTTTGGTGGTTTGCTTAGGTATTTCTGTTATGTCAAACAAAGTAAAATTCCTTGTTCTTACGCAAGTTTATACCACATAGTTTACAGTATGGTGATGAAGAAAATGAGTAAAAAATCCTACCTTGAACTGTATATCATGCTTCGAAAAACCTTAGCTTAGAATTCAGAAATTGATGTAAGTTTCCAGAATTTCCAAGAACATTAATTTTATTTCGGCCTGAAATGCACTGGCAAGTGTCTCTAGACAATATTAAAATTCCTTCTTTTTTAGGTATTTCCTTGTCTTACACCTGAGTGTGCATTGTATTGAGGAGTGGCATTTGTTGTTTCCTCCCATTACCATTACTTTGGTAATGGGAGGAAAATGGGACTGAGAAGGTAGTCCTAGGACAGCTTTACTTGTTGGCAAATAACCAAGTCTTAAGCAAAGGCTGCTCAATAAGATCACATTGTGAAGTATTAGTTAAATATTTTCTGCACTTTTTTTCTTACACATTTTCTTCTGTTTCCATGGAGTTCTCACACAGTGTTAAAAAGATTACAACTCTAGAAGTTTATCTGACAAAATCAAATCTGCTTAAACTTTTAAGTTTGTCCCTTCTGTCCCAGTCAGAGAGATGCTGAGGATGACAGCTTTGTGCAGAAGTTGGTGGCAGCAATTCTGGCACCTTGAGATGTGGGGTTTTTTTGCTTCCCTTGGCTTTTTTATATTTTCTCATTCATATCCTGAGGCTCACAAAAAAAAAAAAATCTGAGGCTGGATTTAGTTTCTACATATTCTATCAATTTCTGCCCAGTCCTCCCTAGAAATAATGTCATTGGTTTTTCTTTACATAAACATACATAATAATCTGTTTCCTTGCATATTTCTGTTTGTGATTTCCATAACTACTATTGCTATATGACTTGACTACTAAATACAACTGAATGCTTCCTTTATTGTTTAATGAATAGGGCTTATGGCTTGGGGCCTTAGGGTTTATGATTTTCTCTTGTGGCAGTCAGGAAACTGCAAGTTGTGTCATGAACATTGGACTCCAAAAGGGAAGAGTGTAAATGACAGTTCTTCATCCTCCATTTCTTTGCTGTAAAAAACTTCAATTAATTAAAAAAAAAAAAACCAACAAAAAAAGAAGTCTAATGGGTACAACCACATTTACTGAATTGACAGTGCATTTGAAGGATTTTGCTTTATTATTTTTCTTGGTACAGATAGTCTATCTTAAGATAGTAAGTAGAAAGTACTTTCCCAGTAGGAAATCCATAAAAATGTGTCATGGGTCATCAGAATCTTTCAAAATAAGCTTAGATTCAGGTATTGAACTTTTTTCATATATTGCTTTGCCCCTATAAAGAATGTTTTAGGGGGAGCTTAGTATTAATTATCATTTTATTCTTTTAGTTAAACAGGAAAGAAATACACATTGTCTAATTTCAACATAGTTGGAAAACATTCAAGGAATAAATCCTGTTAGAATTAATCCAATTTCACTGCTGTAATGCATACAAGAAAATTCAAATCACAGTTCTTTATTTAATGTATTAATATTGTTCTTCCTGTGATGGACTGGGAAATAGGATTCTTAATAAAATATTTCTTTTTAAAAGAAGGCATCATACTTATTCTCAACAGAACAAATTTTGGAGAAGGTTCATAAGAACAACATTAAAAGCAATCATATTTCTCTTTTTTTATTATTCCTTTGGTGGTTTTGTTGGTAGTAGAAGATAGGAATTTGCACGATATAAATTAAACCAAAAGGCAAGCTGTATTTGAAAAGTTACCATATTTATGAAAATAAAACATATTTTAAAAATATCTTCAATACTACACCCAATGTAGTATGGGTTGCTGCCCAAGCAAGGGGATCCTTTGCAGCCCCAGGTGTTATGCTCACACCTTTTCTGGTGTGATAGAAGGCTAACAGTTGCCTGCTGACCAATTATCTGGTGGAAGATTAATACATTGCTGAGACGTGCAGGAAGGAGGGCATCATCTTCCTGAACAAATGCAGAGCAAGAAGAGGAAAATACAAGGCAGCCAATAATTACAATGTGTTTTTTTCTATGAGGCAGTCTTGTCCTACAGAGGGCAAGGATGTGACCCAAGGGCAGGACACAGCAGTTGGCCTTGTTGAACCTTGTCCAGCTGGCCTCAGCCCATTGACTCAGCCTGTCCAGAACCTTCCTGCTTCCAGATCAATACTCTCACCCAGCCTGATGTCATCTGTGAACTGACTTAATGGCCCAGATCACCGATAAAGATATTGAATACGTTTGTACCTGGTTTCATCCTCTTTTCACCCTTCCTTCAAGTATTTCTGTACCTTGATGGGATCTCCCTGAGCCTCCTCTTCTTGGGGTTGAAGAGTCGCCACTCTCCCAGCCTGTCCTGCTAGGAGAGATACTCCAGTGTCTTCAACATCTTCATGGTACTTCCTTGGACTCTCTCTCACACTGAGGAGCCCAGCACAGGACACAGCACTCCCAAGAGTGGCTTCACCAGCACTGAGGGGAAGGATCCCCTCTATGAGGTCCTGGCCATGCTTTGCCATGTGCAGCTGAAGGTACTGTACACCTTCTAGTGGGCTAGCCTTGGCTAAACACCAGAGGCCCATCCCAAACCACTCAGCCACTCCCTGAGCTGGACAGGGGAGAGAAAATACAGCGAGAGGCTCATGGGTCAAGGTAAGGACATTTCTGCTGCCAAGATCCTTCTGCATAGCAGCACAGCGTTCTAATGGTTGTCTAATTTGATGACTTCTTGTGGAATCTGTTTTCCTATGAATCTGTGTCCTAGGTGGCTGCATTTAGTGCATTAATTAATCCCACAGCATGTTGATTATCCTGTGTTATTAGAAGCAAAGTGTTCCAACTTGGAGGTCTAGTTGCAGTTGACCTGGCTGTTGTTTGTATACCCAGTTGCTGTCTAAGCTTACAATTTTGCCTAAGACAAAATTTGAACTTGGCTCTAGCTGAAGATAGAATGCTAGGAATCCTTGCTTATTTCCATAGGAAACAAAAACAGAGATTCATGAGAAATTGCCATCTGTAATAGACTTGGATATTAATCCCTAAGAATTTTGATCATCTTCTAATTTCTCTTTTTTTGGAAGGTAATGGTGGTTGAGTTGCGGTTTCTGCTTCTGGCTTGTTCTCTTGGTACTGTATATAAAATGTTATAGTGACTAAACAGAAAATAAGAAAATACTGTCATTTGCTTTATAAACTTGTGGTTAATACAGAACTTTTTTTAATGTAGCTGATATTTGGAAATTAATTGCTATCCTTTAAAAAAACACACTTCTAATTTGTACTATGTGACATTGATATGTTGTTACTCTGTTTTGTGTTCTGTTTTGAATTCCTGCGTCTTGCCTGCCTCTCCTCCCCCTGCCCCCATTCAATCTTTGTGCTAGGTGCTTTAGGATGTTTGGAGTTTTTTTCTTTACTCTCTTGTTTTTTGCTTGTTTTGGGTGGAGCATATAGGATAAAATAATATCCTTGCATTGCCCAATCTAATTTTCATCTCCCTTTCTCTACTTCCACTGTAGTCTCTGTCATTAATTACATCTTTTTACTTTATTACTTTGGTTCCCTTGGGATCTCTTACCCTAAATTGAAATCATAGCAGTGGTATCTAGATGACCACATAACAAACTTAAATTATATAATCTTATTACTGAATCTCTCATCCTCACTTTTTTCCCTCATCTCATATTTTTCTGTATTGCATCATACCTAAAATTACATTGGAATAACTTCAAGACAGTGCTGTCTTCTTAAGTTTTTTCCTCTCTAATCTGAAGTATTAGGTACATTAAACCTCATATTTCATATTCATCTAGCTGATAAACCTTGAAAAGCACTTGCAGATGAAATTGGACCATTTTTAAGGAGAATATACAGATGTATATTTATCTCACTACAGCTTAAAATCTTTGGTTTTTGAGACTATTCTGAATTATTGCTTTACCTCCACCTCTTGTGGTCAGCCACAGATTGTCAAATACTCTCTTAACATTAAGATGTGTTCTGGTGATTTTTGCTACTGCCATGCTAAACTTGTAGTGAGAATTGAAAGATGCTATAAAGGAGCCCTTGTATTTCAGATGAGGAGGGACTATGGGCCTGGTTTCATAGCTCCTTTCTGTAATTTCTTTTATATTAAATAAATCTCCTTTATTAAATTCTGTACCATTTAGATGTTTGTAACAGACTTGATGTAACAGATCTCAGACTTAATGAAGCTGTCATAAACTAAGCATTTGTTCTTATTTTTAGTTATTGGAAAATATCTTTTCATATAAAAAAAAATATATAATACTGTAGTTCTGTGTATGTTACAACTCATTGTATTCATCCTGTCCCTGTTCTTCAGATTTCTTGCTTGTCAAGTGCATTTCCACTATGGTATGGGAAGAAAAGACAGAATTTCTTAAGTAATGCAACTAAAGAAAGATAGTAGAACTTCTGGTCAGGTAGTTTGTCAAAGACACTGAACAGTTACTGTTGTGTAGTTACTTCTTAAAGAATGAAAGCAGTGAAACCTTATGTTATTGTAGTTAACTGATGTGAAGCCTATCAGCATGTCACACTTCTCTTTTTAAATTATTTTGGTCTTCATCATATCACAGTCCTTTATATGTGTTGCAGATTTGTATAGTTCACCAGTGAAAATGATTTAGATCACTTCTAGTAAAGAAGTGGAGACGTGAAAATTTACATTAAAAAAGGAATTAGGATTGTATCATTGCTTGGATGAATGGTTTTGGACAGCCTCAGCATATTTTTGGCAAGCTGAAAACTAATATGTATTTATTTTCAGTTTGTGACTGAATTATTGTTTGTGACTAAATATTTTTGCCATCATTCAGTGAATACAATTTGCAAGTTTAATGTTGATTAACGTAATCAGATTTTCAAAACTTGCAAATAATCCAGTGCAAATCTAGTGTGTCTGTTTAACAACAGGCAGTGACTGAAGTAGGACTTCTTAGTTTATGCTTAAGCACTTAACGATTTTTAAGAAGTTTTTTTGGTACATGGGCCCCGTAATGGGAGTTATTTTTTAAATTTTTTTTTTTTAAATACATGGATTTTTATTGGTTTCATGTCAGAATCCTTGTTTTGACTATGTCTTCCACGGGCTGGAAAATATTTTAATTTGGGTGGGTTTTTTCTTGTTATTTATACTGAACTAGAATACACTATTTAGTATATTTTATTTATACTAATTTAGAAGAATTGCTGTGTAGTATAATTAAAAGATTTAGATTATGACTGGAAACTTTCCTTCTGCCAAAACTGAATTCTCAAAAAATAAAAGAATACTAATATATATGTGTTCACTAAGACA
>VZTB01014626.1:0-22908 GCA_013397245.1 Thryothorus ludovicianus | reverse complement strand
TGATGTAATTTTCTAGCATAATTAGTAAAGAATACTAAAATTTTGAAACCAAATATCATGTATACTAAAATAGGGAAGTAAGAACAGTTGAAGTTAAACAGGGAGGAGACTAATGGTTTATACTGATGTACCATCAGTAAAGGAAAGGATAGAAAACTACTCAACTAATATAAAACAGTCTGATACCAATAGTTCTGGTTACTGTATTTTGAAATATAATTTTAAAGTATCTGTTTCCTGAAATGAATATTAAAAGTAGCTAAAGTGCATAAGAAACAGGTACTTATTGATAATATAATAGTTTATTACATGTTGAATTAAAAGTAAAATATTCTCCCAGTCTGCAATATGTGCAGAAACATTTGGTGAAAGTTGATAAAATTTACAAACCTTGATTCTTTCTAAGTCAAGTTGGTGCTTTTTTTTTCCTGCTTGTAGGACATATTATACTAATGTTTGCATATGTGAAATACTCTATACTTTGCATTTTACATATTGAGGATGTTTTTATATTTCTCCCTATCACGTAAAAGATGTTCAAGAATACATTTTGTGTATCAAAATGAAATGTGTCTGTTTCTGATCCTGTACTCAGGGAAGGGAAGGAAAAGGGAGAATCAACAGAACCAATGCAGTCTTTGCTGGGTTGGGCTAAAGCTCATGAAAGAGCTTAGTAAATGTATTAAATGCCTCAACAGTGATTTGCTGAGAACTAATGCTCTAATGTGTTAGTCATCCCTAAGCTCCTTCTATTTTTGCAGGTTCTGAAGGATGACTGATGCCGGTTTCTGTGATGCCACTTGAAGTCTCCAGCACTGTGGATTGATAAGCAACGTGCAGATTTAACTGCACAACCTGGGCAGAAAGCATCAGGAGTGCTAGTCCTTTTCAGCTCCTGAAGTGGACAGAAGTACGGTGTCATCTGTCTGCAAGGGAAGATTCTTCAACAGCTTTTTATAGCTAATAAAGAAGACAACATAGTATCATCCACCTTCCTGATTTACAGAGCATTGCCTTCCAAGACAGATGGTCTGTCAGAAGCTGGAGGATGCCCGCAGAGCACATAATAATGAAGTAGTGAAATGATACTGCTGCTGCTGCTACCTGATTGTCAGGATCACAGCTGATAGAACTGCACTGCCCTTTTTCTGCTTGCTTAATCAGGCCAGAAATAGCAAGGTGGACATGGCTAGCTTCGTTAACAACCTGCTAGTACTGCTTCTTCTGTTTCAAAACATCTGTTTGGGTTTCAGAAGCCCGCTTTCAGTCTTCAAGAGGTGGGTTATGCAGGAAAATATTACGTGTTGAATGCATGCAGTTACAATATTACAGAAGTATGAAAAAGCTTTTCTTAGATAAAATGTGTTATGGTATTTGTTCAGTTTTGATCATTGCTCTGAATTTTCTTTGTGCCTTTTGAAATGGCATTGTTGTCATACTGAAGACAGAAAGTCATGTTTTATCCCCATGGCTGCTCATTAAAGGTGATAGATAGAAGGATAATATGGCAATTAATACAACTTTTTTAGTTAACACTGCAACTGTATTTGAGCCTACACAGGGAATAAATATATTTCAAATGCTGGAGTTAGCATGCAGGATAAGATGATGTTTTAACAAGGAAAAGTAAATTAAGCTGAACAGTCCTGAGAAATCTAGGGATGTTTGAATTCAAAATTTCATAGCCAAAATTTAATGTAGTGTGGACAAGAGAAGTAGCCTCCTAGGTCCTGAAAAAAGGATTTTACTGTTATTGAGGTTTGGTGCCATGTCACTTTTGTATACATGAATATACATAGTCAAAACTGTATCACTGTTGCATTCATGTTTCTCATGTCTTACCATTCAGTTCTTTATAGTGATCTGCGTTTTTCTTACAATTTATTTGTATGTTGCATTCAATGCAGAATTTGATACGCATTTGATGTTGCCGAGTTTACTGCTTTACTTTGCTACTTGTAGTAGCACCGAAGTTGCTATAAATGCCGTCGTGTTTGAATTAAAAGCTGCCCCTTTGCATGTAGTTTAAATTTAATCTGTATAGAATTATAAATCATAGTTTCAAAAAAACCAACCCCAAAACTGTTGAAAATTTTTAATAGTACTTGACATATTGTAGTGAACTAATTATGTATACATACAGATAATTGTACAGACAATTATTAGGAGAGATAATAGGTTGCATTTTCAGCTAACATTTTCCAAACTAGTCTGATCAGATCAGGAACTACTTCAGTAATTACTGCATAACTAAATGTTTTCCTCAGCTCATGATGGAGTGAAATTTTCAGATCTTCTGGAGCTACTTCTGGAGCTACTCATCACTGTCTAACTTCTTTACTAGTTCTATAAAGACCCTTCTTTTAAGAAAGACACAACAGAAATCAATACTTAAAAGAGAAATCTTTCTTCTTTCTTTTTAAGATATAAAGATACTAGCAGATCTCTTTCCAGTGAATGCCTTGGAAATGACCAGCCGGTGATTTCCTTTGGTCTGTCAGATTTTGCACTCGACATTCGCATGCCTGCGGTGACACCTAAGCAGGTGAGAGAATTGCAGTTTTTGCCACTTTCTCTTCTTTCAATAAGCTAGGAAAACAAAACCTCCCCTAAAATATCACTCAAATAAAATAAACAAAAAAATCAGGGTAACTTTTATAGATACATATCTATATGTACTTTTCAGAGAAAAGTAGGCAACAAAAAGTAGCCTCAAATAAGAGAAAAATTTTTTCATTGAATTAATTTTGTTTCTAAAATGTTGGTCTCATAAACTGAAGTGTTGAAGTTTTGTAATGTGAAATATTTCTACCTGTGCTAGTTGGACTTGCAGTTTACACCAAATCTTGGATGATGCTTCAGTGAATCCAATTACATTAAGCTGTATGTTGCTGCAACTTTCAGCATGCTGAGAGAAAACAACCAAAAAGCACTTTAAAAGGGATAATACTTCTGACCCTGTTTTTTTAACTTACCCAGTTTTTTGTCAACATACTCCATGAAAGCTACAAGTTATGATCTTATACTCTTTAAGGCATGAAGTGTATTGTATTCTAGTGAGCCAAGTGAGTAAAAAAGAAGATAGTTAATATTTCTAAACTTAGCATTAGGATTTTTAAGAGTCACATAATAGTATTGAGATTCTACTGTCATTTTCATGTTTAATTTCATAAGCAAGTTAAAGAATGATTTTTTTTTTTTTAAGTAAGCCATTGCAGGGAATTACATATATCATTAAGAGGTCTACATCTCTTTTAGAGGGCTGCAGATGCTTGAAAAGAGCAGTATGTTGTCCTGCAGTAGTTGATGACTCATTGTTGCAGATAGCAGTTTTTAAAGGAGTGAAGGGAAAATGTGGTTTTCAAGTTATTGGGGAAAAGCCCCTCTGGAACATGTAATTTAGAGCAAGAGGTGTTATTTCAGCAAGCACAAAACAGAAATATGGTTTCCACATTGCAGCAAAATGTTAAACTTCTCTATCAGAGAATGAAAAGTACTCTCAGTTCATCCAGGTGCAGCTTTATAATTACGTGTTATTGATTTTACCTGAGGAGCCATCAGTTGAACAGCTAGGAAACACATATGAAGAGAGCAGTCAGTTCAGATTCCTGTTGAGAAAAAGCCTTCTTTTGGTGTGTTGGATTGTCAAGGCTGGGGGAAAGGTTACCAAAGACCCTGCATTTTCTTTAATGGGTTACTGGGCATGTTGAAGGGGTGGGAGGGCCAGGATTTGTCTTAGGGTTCATAACTGCAGTTGTGGGTGCATGAATGCCAACCAACCCCTTCTAAGACGTAGGAGTGCTCTGCCTATACCTGAGTTGTGCGTTCTTTTGGCACAGATACTACACATGAACATTCATTGGAAACTGTTTAATTTCTGCTGCAGTGTAAAGCATTACTGCTGTTGGCTTTCAAAATTTGAATATAAGGTCCTAAATTAGGTTGTGGGGTTTTTTTAAAAAAATGTCTTCTCCTGAACCCAGGCTATATAGAAAACATAGAATATTTCCTTTTCTATTTCTAGAAGGCTTTAATATGTTAACTGAGTAAGTGCATGTAACCACAGTACACAAAGGCATTCAGTTGTGTCAGTTAACCTCTGTTCATCCTTCCCATTTTCTGGCAAAAACACTAAAAATGGTTTATTATCTGTGGAAATCAGTGCTCTGTGTAATTACATATCACCATTGTACCTTCCTTCTCAGTTGTATTTAATTGTTTACACCTATCCACAGAGTCTTCTTTTGAATTAAGTTTGAAGTTATTCATAGCAGGAATTTTATCTTTATCTGTTTAGATGTCCTTATGAAAGTGAAAGCCTATCAGATTTTGAGTTCATGGGTGAACTTTCAGTAGGTGATACATTTCCTTTCCTAAACAGCCTTAGAAGTTGGAAAGAAAACAAAGAAAAAAGAGGTTTAAAATAGTTAATAATGTAGCTACCAATCTAATAGACAGTTTGATAACCTTATAGCTTGATTTCTGTTTCATGTAAATAAATTGTGGCAATGAATTTATTTCTTGTAGTAGTAAACCAGATGACGTGCATCGTATTTGCCGGAGTATCTCAGTAAAGTATTTGATGTTTTTTCTATTGTATGTATTAATTTGTTCAGTATTCCCACATTCATATTCAGAAAGTGTAGGGAAATTTTGATGCTTTATTATTTCATTTCTAAATTTTCCCAATTTAAAGGTAATTCCTGTTCTCTTTTTTTTAACAGTCTGATACCTACCTCTGCATGTCAGTACCCCTGCCAGTGGGTGATGAAGCCTATGTAGGTGAGTATTGGTTAGCTGAAAGAACTTAAACAAGCCATTTTGAAGAGGAACCTCAACAGTTTTTTTTCTCTTTGACTTCTATTGACTTAATCTTCAAACGTCAGAGTTTCCAAAATGCATTTGTCATGTCTAATGCAGAAACAAACTAGAGGAAGCTACTTAGAGTCAAGATAAAAGTGTATCTGAGGAGATTCGTGAGTAATAGCAGTCAAGGAGCTGCATGCAGATGCCTCTGGCAGTCAGCACCAGTCCATTTATAAAGTATTGGCTTTCGTTCTCTGGCCGGGTACTTAATTCTGCACTGCTGAGCAGACTGTTTATTTACCTCCTGGTACAGGCTGTAAATCCTTTGCACTTACAGTCAGTATTGGCTGCTGAAAGATTTTACTTGGAGGAGAAACTAAACCCTCTCCCTTGTTTTTTTGTTGTTTTTTTTTTTAATGGCATGGCAAGAGTAAGATGGCTGACAAGTAGAGGGAAATACTGTAATGCGTTACAAATGCTGTCATCATATAGATCAGCAGAAGAACACCATCTGTTGAGAAAATCTTTGTGGTAGTTAAAATTTTATTGTGCCTTGTCACGAACATACAGTTGTTCAGATAGAGGGAAGGCTTGTTGGTTTGGCTGAAGATAGTTTTGCTTTCAGAACATGCAATAAACTGTGTAAAAGGAAACAATATTTTTCTTCCTTTAGACTTCTGTTGCATTTTAAGATACTTGCACTTAATAAAAGTATGATGGGAATCCCATGTAGTTTTTGATGTAGTGTATTATGAGATTATTGTTCCATGTGGATTTTCTTGTGGAAATCCCTCAGAAGATAGAATATTGTGTTTTGATTTTCATGTTATATTATAATAAGTACAAAAAAACTATTAAATTTTTTTCAGTACTTTCTCTAGATATCTGTTTTGTAAAGAGGTGAGAATCTGACCTCACATTTTGGTTGTGAGTATGACCCCAGAAAGAAAAATGAACACAGAAGGAAGGGAGCTGAGTGTTCACTCTTGAATAAACTGCGCTTCCTCTTTCTCTGCTGTATGTGCAATAGACTTTCCTTGCTTTTGTTGATTCTTAGAAAGGCAATGCNGTTTTTACAGGATTTGATCACCTTTCCAGTGATCACTATTCCTGAGTACCTATCATTACAAAGCAGAATAAGGTCTCTGGACAGAGAAACGATTCTAGTTGTCGTGTAGAGCTTTGAAGAGCAAGACGAACTCCATGAGCAATCTGTAAAAAAACCCAGCTTGTTTTGTAAACATAAAGTGGTCCCATGANGGTCCCATGATAGCATTCCTTACAAACTCATTTTTTGGTATGCTTTAAAAGTAGAAGAAAATTTTTTTTTTTTCTCTTTTGTCACTTCCACACAAAATGAATAGGCATATGGTCAGTCTGAAGCATGTGATCATTCCATTTTGCTTCANTGTGTTAAAGGAACACAAACTTCTTTTGATGGTGCATGTATGCTTAAAAGGATATACTGGAAGAATTTGCTTAAAAGTTATGCAAAGTTGTAGTGAAGTTGTGCAATGCAACTANAGTAAAATCACTAGAAAGTGTTCCTCATGGAAAAAGCCCAGATTGGAGTCCTCATAATCAGTGGAAGTTACCTGATCATTAGAAAGAGTAGACTCAATCATATCCAGCTGTAGAGATTAGAAAGAATGTAGAATGACGTCCCTTATAAAATACCTAAATAGAAAATTAAATTTTTTCAGGTTTTTATAACAGTCATCATCACCTAAGAAATTAGTTGCTCAGTGAAGCTTTTCCTTAACTACTTTGAATACTGTAAAGTGTTGTGAAGCTATTAACTTGCATGCGTGTATTTTGTGTTGCTTAAATAGGCACGTAAGATTGGCACACAGAGAACATTTATTCTTTCTGAAGGGATAGAGTCCATATTTTTATGATTTAAGTGGAATCTGCCTTCATTGCATTGCCAACAAGTGGTGTAATTAACTTTCCTTAAAAGATACTGTTTTGCTTTGTGACAAAAACAACGAAAAACTAGCATATGAACTGTCACTGGGTTGCTGTTTAGTGATGTATTGAGAAGACTTTGTGTGTTCTGAAGAGCTTCAGCATGAGGATGTGTGAATACACATAACTGAAACAATAAACTGGATTCCTGAGACAGTTTGATGGTAAAGCTACATGTTTTGCCTTCAGTTCAGTTTATTTTCTAAGTAAATGCCTTGTGCTATGTTTCCTTTTATGGTTTAAAAGGACATTTTTATGACTAAGTGTCTTTACAGTTTCACCAAGACTTGCTAATTCATCCTTTTTTTAACTTTGCTTTTCTATTTTTACCCTTGCTTCTTCTTTCCTCCAAGATGTTGTGAAAGAGGAGGCTCTATTATGGAACCTGCAGCAAGATATTTTTGTTGCATATTGGTGAAATATAAGAGCCTTGGAAGAGAGAGGTTCTTTTTTAGTGTCGTATGTGGGCAGTACTACATCTGTTAAACATAATGTTGAAATGTTTTTTTTTAATATTTTTTCAGTATTTTTATTAAATTGGTCTTTAAGGACTTTGAACTCAGAATTCAGCTTTGCTATTTCCCTGCAGGAAACCAGTAAACATTCATGCTTGCACAGGACAATGGATATAACTTTGTACTTCAAAACTGGAGGCATGCTGTACCAGAATTCACATACATATTCAGAGTCAGTTTTCAGACATTATCAGAGGAAGGAGTCCATCACACCTATTTAATGAAATATTGCCAGCTAGAAGGAGAATTAGAGCACGTTTTACTCTATGGATCCTTTTCAGGCATGCATCTATATATTTTTTCTGATGCTATTTCCTCTTTTACGTTCTTTAGTGGAGGGTCAGACTGTCAAGGCTGAGATTTCTGTTTGAACCAGTTGTTTCTCTGTCCCAAAGGGCTGTAGATACTGACAAATTTGATTAGGGAGGGTTTTTTTTAATGAGATTAGGTTGGTGTACATTTAGATTTAAGTTAGCAAAATACCTTTTCCTCCTGTGAAGTGAAATGGCTGTGAGATTAATAGGTAAAATATTATTAGTGAGTAAGATTAATATGTAATTTTTCAAGAAAGTATCACTCCAGTTATGTTTTTAAAACATACCATTGCAGTTTTCTTCTTCTGCATCCTGTTTGATTAATGTTTATGAACAAGTAGCCAAACCAGAAACTCAGATGAGTCTTTAATGGTGCAGGCATTGGTAAAAATCAGTTTTTCATTACTAACCTGTAGAGATAGCTAAAGGGTGCTCTACAGACACTCATAAAAATTGAGTCTGACAGCAGGCCAGTCAGCCAAAAAATGTGACTGTCATCTTCACCTGCTTACATTCATTTACATGGGTGACCAGTAAATAAATGTCTTTTTCTTATTGACTTTTGATAAGTCCCTATCTGTCAGATTGTGCTGTTGAAATGATACTGAGCCTTCTACAGTCAGCAACACAGATTGAGGTAATTCGATGGTTAATTACTTTTCATCCATAATTCGATGGTTAATTACTTTTCATCCATAAAGGACTCTGAGAAGCTCTAGGTTTGTTATGCTGTTATGGCATGTATAAACTTTGCTATTGCCGAGCAATGATGTCGTCACTCTGTTGCAGGCCTCTGATGTCTCCCTACTTTGCCAGACTCCAGACACTGAATTCTTGATAAATTTCTTTGAAGTTTATGCTGTGACAGAGAGGACAGTGATATTTTTTTAAAAAAAATCTGTAAACTTTATGTAATTGAGTTGTTGTTTGTAAAGATGAACTTACTAGAAATAAGTTTTTTAAATACATAGCTTAAGTACACACTGTTAAGGTTAAACTGATGTCATGTGCTGTTCATTCTTGTTTCTTTTTGAGTTTATAGTTCTAAGTAGTACTGGAACAAAAATTTGGTCAGACTTCAATTTAGTATGTGTACAAGAACTGCTGATATTATTTTAGTAAGTGTTTGTACCACTTCTCCATGCATTAAAAAAGTTAACTATTGAATAATCTTCTGTTCATCCACTGTAGAACGTGGAGGCTGTCACCTAGGAAAATAGAACTGCTGTTTGATATTTGTTAAGCCTTTGGTAGTGAGTTCTCAGCACAGGAAGCACTGGAATGTTGCAGCAGGTCCAGAGCAGGGACACAAAGATGATCAGAAAGATGGAGAGCCTCTGCCGCGGGGAAAGGCTGAGACAACTGAGGTTGTTCAGGAGAAGCGAAGACTTCTGGGTGACCTAATTGTGGCCTTCATCCCACAAGAAAGATGGGGACAGACTTTTAAAAGGAGCATGGAGTGACAAGACAAGGGAAAAAGGAAAGACAGTAGCTTCAGATTATCTGTTAAGAGAAAATTCTTTGCTGTGTGGGTGGTGGGGCCCTGGCACAGGCTGCCCAGAGAAGCTGTGGTTGCCCCATCCCTTGAAGTGTTCAAAGCTCTTAGTAACCTCGCATACTGGAAGGTGTGCCTTCCATGGCAGGGGGCTTGAACCAAGATGATCTTTAAGGTCCTTTCAAACCCTGGCCACTTCCTCATTTTGTGATAGGTACTGCATTTGGCTTGAATCCCACATTAGTCTGTATGGCTTTTGCAACACAGGATTTTTTTGTTTTGTTTTTTTAACCTTCTCTTTGGAAAGTTATATACCTGGGTGTGCTGCTAAGAAAATAGCTGTACAGAAACCAAGCTGTAACCACCTGTGCAAAGCTGTCTTAAGCTCACAGACTGGACTGTGAGGTTTTTCAATGCTTCCTTAAGGAACAATGAGGTATATCAGCTAAAATAGTGTATGTCAGATCTCTCACTTGATAACAGCAGCTTAAAACACCCTAACCATCTGAAAACTAAGGTAGTAATTCCACAGAATGACACATTACCTCTGCAATGCAAGCGTAAATCATAATTTCACTACTAATCGTTACTGATGAAAGCATCAAAACAAAAATTTTCTCCATAACACAGATTAGGTTTTTATCTATGAAAAGAGTAGAATTTGCTTGTAGAAGAATAAAGATGTTGAGTGGTCTCTAGACTTCCTTCATGCCGGCAACTTCTATAGTTCTGAATTCATATATATCATTCAAAGTACCTTCTCAGGGCATGTGGGTACATCTCTTATTTCCCAGACCAAGCCCTCAGCTGTGGCATGCTCATTTCCTCACAGTCTGACCACCTATCTTCAAGCTAAAACTTGACTTGCATGCCCTTAACTTTTGGCTGGTTTTCCTTACTTTCCACAACAGATCTCAGCTCCAGAAATTGGGTTAGAAGCTATTTGTTATTTTTTTCCCCCATGAAACTGGGACAATAACCCAATGACAATAATCATCATTCATTTCAGGAGCCCTGCCACAGCTCTGTGTTAAAATACTGATTTCTGAGTGCAGGTAATGCCATAAACCTTAGCAGCAAAACAGTGTTTCATTGGTTTGCAGCTTCCCCATCTCCCCATGTTAATAGCTCTTTGCTGTCTGTGCACATGTACAGGGCAGGAGGGCAGGAGTAACTTGTCTTCAGAATTTCTGCTACAGTACAAAGTTAAAAACCATTGCATGCCCTGCAACTGGCATATTTTTTCATAAGTCATAAAATAATGTAGTTTGCTTTTAGAAATGTCATCATTGTACATTCATGGTCAGTATTACTCCCATGATGTTGGTAACGTTTTTACTTTGCTAAATAGAATCACAAGTACTTAAGAAAACAAATTAGTGTTTTATCTATGGTATAGTTTCAAGAACAGACATTTGAGAGGTGAACATTCACATCTAAGTTTCTAATAATGAGAAATATTTGGGCAGTGAGATCATACTGACTTTAAACAAATCTTGTTTTTCATTCCAAAGGATTTGACATTTTAGTGAGACTCAATCATAATCCCTTCTTGGAACTGTTGTCCCAAGAAATATGCAGGAAAAGTGTAAGCCAGGTAGAATACTGGAAGAAGATACTACTAGTGCATAAGCCTTAGTTGCTCTTAACTATAACTTACTGCTTGTTTGTATTTTTTATAAAGTACAAAAGAAGTAGAAGAGTATTATTAATCATAAGTGCAGATTTCAAAGGTAGATTGCAATTAGACTGGTGACAGTAAAACTTTGTGGTTTGGAATACACTGATATATGAACTAAGTATCATATTGAACTTTTGTGGGAAGTACAGTGGTTTTGATTGGGAACTTGGAGTTTCTTTTTCTTAATAAATAAATGAAGTACAGTGTTTTAGCTTAGAAAGAAAGCTTTGAATGAAAATTCAAGGAACGTGTGTAAGTGGAATGCAGAAGGCAAATAAATGGGTGGGGAGGAACTTGCCTTATTTGTAGTACTACAGGTAGTAATGGCACAAGATGATCTTGGTTATGTAACTTATGGTGCGATTATGGATAGCTTACTTGTTTTGCCATGTTTTTTTTCAGTTGACTTTAAACCTCATGCCAGCATGGACACAGTCCACCACATGCTACTCTTTGGATGTAATGAACCTTCCTCTACTGAAAACTACTGGTAAGAGCTGCCTCTTGCTTTTATTTGCTGACTCTTTTCCAGTGTTAATTGCTTCAACCTGTGTCAATTGCTTCCAGTGTCAGAATCTCTTGGGAAAATAGGAAAAATTGAAATGAAGAAGAAATGTATGACAATCTAGTTTTTCCACACTTAAAGTGGTTGTTTTGGGTTTTTTTAAACTAACTCCTCCATATTCTTCATGACTGATTGACTGTCTTCAAGGAGGAGACAGAAACTATAGTAAAAAGAGTGTCATTGAATACCAAGAAATCTAATTGTTCAACCTATAGTTGGCTGCTTTTCTCTGTATGAAGTCATGTAGCAGATGTTCAGAATGAAACTGAGAGAGGGATAAGCTAAGGAAGATTATCAGGTGATTTGGTAGTTGACTTGCCCTTCAAAATGCCTAAGCAGTGAAAGCAGAGGGAAACACCCAGTGCCAGTAAAATAGAAGTGTGGAGGCAAAGTGAAGAGAATGTGAAGGTGGGTGGAAATTAATCATCTGTCCAGTAATTTTGCAAATTTTCTGTGGGTTTTCATGGGAGAGCAGATAAGGTATTTTTGCTGCTGCTGCAAAGGTTATCTGAATTATTCTGAACACAGAACAATTTTAATTCTGGTGTTCTGATAGAGTTGTGTAATCATAATTTATCTTTTAAGTGTTTACCAAAAAAGTAACTAGGCCTGGAATTTAGAATTAGTAGAATAGTATAATATATTTTCAGGAAAAATACCCCAAAACATTTTGAATGCCTGTTTTGGGGAGATGATTTGATTAATATTTTAAACATACACAACAAATTTTCCTCAAAAGTCTTATCTCCTCTTTACCTAACAACCAATAGTTCTCATATAGAAAATGCTGTAAATTTGCACAGTTGTGCAAGAAAAGCAGAAGCTTAAGATGTTCAGACCAAATAAAAATGAAAAGCATAGAATTTCTATTAATTTCTTTTCCCAGCAGACAGTTTTCCTGTGTTCTTTTTTTTATTGTATCTCATATGATAGAATATATTTGATACTTTATTGTGAACAATACACCAACATAAAATTTCTTCATTCTGACCTTTTAACAACAGGTGAGCCTCCTATTTAAAACTGAGTAGATTGTACTTAGAGCTTATGCTGTTTTTATATTTCTGGAATTAGTTTTAATAGAGCCTTGGAATAATTTGTACATGATAGAATTATGTTGTTACAGATTGATCAGGAGCTTTTGTTGAGGTGAAGTTATGAGACAATGCCTAAGTCACATCTAACTGATGTTCTGAGACATCAGTTGTAGAACAAATGGATCCAAAGCCAAAATACAGAGTTCTTCAAAACTGAGTGACTGAAGTCCATGTTTTGAGTCTGGATTTCAGGTAGTTGGAGCTCCCTGGCTGTACCTTCACTCTCCCACCAGAAGACTCACCAATGATAACCTGTGCAGTGTGGCAGCTAATGTTGCTTTTGGTTTTGATTGCTTTTCTTAACACCTACCTGTCAAACGTCAAGATACTCATTTAGCTGGTGGATTGAGCTTGGCGGGATACCAGATTCCCACCAAGCTGCTCTATCCCTCCAGTCCAGTCCTCAGGATGGAAAAAAACTCGTGTTTCAAAGTAAAGGCAGTTTAATAAGGTAAAAGCAAATGTGCAAAAAGTGGAAAAAACCAAAATATTTTATTCTCTATTTTCATCACCGAGCCACTTCCCAGGAAGCAGGACTTCAGCATACTGGAAGACAAATATCATAAATAACAAATGTGTGTGTATGTGGTGGTGTGTCCCCACCCCCTTTCTCCTCCTTTCTTCTACGTTTTATTGTTTAGTGGATGTAATATGGTATGGAACATTTCTTTGGTCAGTTTGGACCAGCTGGCTAGGCTGTGGCCTCCACTAAGATCTTTCCAAAACTTGCTGTGTTATCAACACCTTTCTAGGGGATTCCTGTGGGGAAAATTGTCTCCATTGCAGCCAGAACAAATACATTAGTGTTGTGTTTAAATCTGCTATTTCCAATTTTTCATATTTTGATGGTTTTGATTAGATCTTGCTAGTTTTTTTTTATACGTGGTTTCTGAGGTTTTGTGTTTGCTTTGCATTCTCAAAATGAAAGTTCTTCATTCACTGTCTCATTATTTCACATCCCTGTTTTTGCAGCAGTTTGCAGCTTTTTATCTTGCTCTGCCCACACGTATTTGCAAGGCTAGAAAGATGATTTTCTACAGAAAATCGTGTTTTCTACAGAAAATAGACTAAAGAGTGCTAGAAACCTCTAACCTAATTTCATTAAAGTAATTCGGATGACTGTGTTATTTGTCTTCATTGTTGTTTATTTTGTTTCGTTATGTGCTGTTCCTTTAGTTACCTGAAGGCTAGCAAGGGATGACTTCTCTTGCACTTCCACCTAGTAGGGTAAGAGCAGTTGTTTGAGCAGACTTGTTTAGCAGGGATCCTTCCCTCACTTCTTACATGCTCAACATTTTTACAGATCTGACTGTGATTCAATTAGGCATACCACATAGTTGGGGTTTTTTTCTAGATTATTTTTCAAAGTTATGGCAATATTAGTTACATACGGTTTTTCAATTCAAGGGTTTTTTTACCATCATGATGTCGATTAGTTATATAATGGAAAAATAGGCTGTTAGGAACATTCAGAATGCAAGGTCAAAATTAGTTTCCTGTGGAGTGAAATTTCTTTCAGGCCAGTTTTGAGTGGGGAGGAATGAGAAGCATCCACATGACTCTGTTGGGATTAGCTGCCCTTTGGCCACAGCAGTGCTAAGCCAGAATCTGTGATGCCAGTCTGGCCTGCTGACTTTTGTGGTGACACTATTCTTGCAAATGTCCCTGGCCCTCCAAAAGGCTGTCAAGTTGCGTGGAACCTGTGCTCATTTCAGCATCCTCTGCAGTGTGGTAGAATCTTTACCTAAACAAATGCTAAAGGTTGTTCTCCCTTCTTGAAGTACACAGGCCTTTCCACAAGAAAAAAAAATAGTTTCCCATGGCTCATTGCCTCAGGTGTTGCTCAGTGTATTAAAAAAAATGACATAGCTGCTTCTATTCCTTGATCATAATTAATCTAAAAACCGTTCAGCCACAATGACAAGTTTTGCCTAAGCTCACAAACTATGTTGAAATTGAGGTAACATGCCTGAAGTGATTGATAAAAGTTCAGATTCTCTGCAGATAATCAGGAGTGCACTTGAATGCTTTAAAAGAATTGTGAGAACTTGTGAGTCTTCTGGCAAGACAGGTCTTGCGCTGCATCAAGCCTAACACTGCAATAAACTCTTGTGAATGANTTTTTTTGAGATCAGGCAGGGCATAAATACTTATCGAATGCAAACAAATGTATAAGTGCAGGTCATAGATGACCACCTGGTAATTCCTCTATCAGACTAGTTGTTTCTGCTGGAAGAAAAGAACGAATTTGAGTGCCTTTGACATCAATAGCTCAGTAGAGGTTGCAAAAGATGTCATGACTAGTTCAGTGAAGGACTTTTATTTCACTGCATGAGGGAGAATGGGGACAGTAGAAAGAATTGTGTTTTTAGGTGTAATGTCTTACCATTGCCACTGCCCCAGAATGCTCTGCAACATTCAAGAGCTAAAAATTATGATTTGTCTTACTCAGTCACCTCAATTACCCTTTTTTTAAGTCTTGGTTAGTGTTGAGGAGTGCAATGTAATAGAGAAAGAAATAAAAGAAGTTATTTGTTACCATAACCAATGCCAATGTACTAAAGGGATAGCCAGATACTGTTCTTGCTGACATAGTGAAATATTTTACTTTCAGTCTAGGTAATAAATCAAAATCCCAGTGCCATTAATAAAAACATCTCTTGAGCTTACCCAAGACTGGAGAGAATGCGTTTGGGAAGTCCAGGAGAGTTTGCAAAAAATGCAAAAATCCAAGAAGCAGTCAGTAAACTCTCCCCTACCCCACTCACTCCCAGATTTTGAGTCAAAATCGGTTTTTAGAACAATAGTATATAATATGCAGCTATAGTCCATTTTTAGGGTATTCTGTGTTACTCATTCAGTTTTGAATCTCATTTTTTGTATGTAAAGAAGCTATGAATTTCAGTGATTGGGATTTTTTTGTTAAATTTATACTTCTTACTAGCTCCTTGCTTTTCAATCTATTTGTCTTATTGCCTCTTCTTTGCAATCTCCTCTAGATTTGGTTTTTTTTTTCCTGAAAACTTAATGTTTCCAGGTTATCATTGATGGTGAAATGAGAGGGTTGACCATTTTTGAAACAAAATGAAAGACTAATGTATGTATTTCCTCTTTGTCCCCTGCAGTCTTTCCCCTCCATTCTGGTAGCCTCTCAGAAGAATGTTTGAAGCAATCTGCTCAGGGCTTTTTCCTAATTAATGCGTTCCTGAAGATATTTTCTATTCAGAAATACTGTGGTATAAATTAAAGACTGTTGGGCCCAAAATGTGCTGGTAAAGCTGTGACTGTGCTTGTAGTTCCTTCTGGCATTCTTCCTAAACAATCCCTTTAAAACGTTTCCAAATTGTGCAGCTCAATATCAGGTTAGATCCCTGATGTCTCTTGGGTATTTTGTATAGTAGCAATGGGAAGCTGCATAATTTTCAGCTGCAGCTGCATCCATCAAAACATTTAACTTATCTTGAAATAGGTTTTGATTGTCCTTTGGGGTGTGGGCATGTTTGAAGGGGAAGGTGACCAAGTTGTTATGAAGGTCTAGAAATACGTGTTGTGAGTATAACTGCTAAGAAGGAAGTGATGTGTTCCCTTTTCTCCTGATACTGTCATGATTATGGCAGAGCTTTCAGTCAGAATTAAATACAGTAGCAAGGCTGCAATAAAGTTCACTGGGATCAAAGAAGTGCATAATGTCCTGCTGAGGTGGTTTGATGCACATGCCAGGAGAGTTGGTTATCTCTGAGAAATACCTGGAAGGCATCATCATCTTTTGCACATATGGCTCAGCCATTCTCAACAGATACGTCATTGAGCTACATCTGCTGGATGTCCTGGTCTTTTTGTGTCTTTATACTCTTCCTCACACTGTGTGGCACTCTGTTTTCTCCACAATTTCAGGTGGCCGAAGCCGTGTCTTTCATGTACAAATGTTTTCCCAAGTGTCATCTTACAAGCAGTGATAAACAGAGCAGGGACTATTTAGCTGCAGTTTTGATTTAGAGTGAGACATTGGTGTGTGTGCCATCTTCGTCACATCTGGCTTGAGTCTGCTGATGAAGTCTGAGTAGTTTCAGGGTGAGGCTTTCTAAGAGTCATAGCTATTTTTGCTGCACCTGTGGAATGACTTCTACCCTCTGTGCTTAGGGCCATGGGTGCTTTGCCACTGGAAGAAGGTACAGATAGACCCTGTAAATAAAGCTTTTCCATAATTCAGGATAAAGAGGGAAAAGTGTATTCTAGGTGGATGTTTGAAAAGCTCCTTAGGGTCCCTTACTTGATTTTCCATGGTTATCATCATGCAGCCTACACCCACATACAGCAGTCAGTGCCTTCTTGGATGTGGTCCAGGTACATTGTGCTGTCTGCATAGCCGTGTCTGGCTTTTACAGATCAGTTCTTGCAGATTTAAGGTATATACAATTTGCCAGTCTGTGAGTCTTTCATTCTTCACCCTCAGTGTCCCCTGCAAGGCACTAGCTGCAGAGGCTAGGGACAACTCAAGCTCTCTGTTACTGTAAATATTTGTGACCTGTTTGTGGCCTGTTAACTTGGCAAACCCCTCTGTTTTACTTTTTGTTTTCCCTTGGGTTTTTGCTTTGCATTTTTTTGGTTTGTTTGTTTGGGTTTTTTTGTTGATTGTTTCTTTTGTGTATATGTGTATGTGTGTGATTTTTCTATTTTGAAAAACAAGAAATTGGGCAGTGGAATAAAAATTAAAGCAATGAGCTCATATTAAGTACAGGGAAAAGCATGAGTGCCTCCTCTCTGTAGGTTCATATACACCTTCCTGTCACTTTTTTGACAATGATTTTTAAATTAATTTTAAATAACCAATTTTATGTGTTGTGGAGGTTTTTTTCTGTTGTGTGCATGAGTCCTGTTCCTCTGTGTAAATGTGGCACCCACTGTCATTTTGTATCACTTGAGTTAATAATGCTAGAAATTTTCATACAGTTTGTTACCATAAAAAGTTCCTTCATTTTTTCCATCACTAATTAATAGGCTAACAGGACCCATCAGAACTGTCTCACACTGCCTTAATACAAAGGGAGGGAAATAAAAGAAAGTGAAACATAAACCAATATCTGTGAAAGCAATATGCATTAAAAGAACTGTGTTTAATCAGCATACATTCAAAAAAAATCTTCATAGATCTTAAAATTAGTAATTTTTCATGTAACTCACCAGCTGTTTTCTGATTTCAAATTTTTAAAAATAATATTCCCTTTCCTCATGTTTTTAGGGACTGTGATGAAGGAACATGCAAAGATAAATCTAACATTTTGTATGCTTGGGCAAGAAATGCTCCACCCACCAGGCTGCCTGAAGGTATTGGCCCTTTAATAGTTCTTGTATGCAAGGGCAGGGGAAAAAGGAGGATATGGAAGTAAGAACCTGGTATATCTGAGAATATCCTATAATATTTGTTATTATGTCTAATTGATAGGAACTATATAAGCATCAACCTCATTAACTATGGAATGTATTATGCTAGCTAGTATATTTGTGGGTTTTTATCATTCTGTTTGCTTTACCAGCATTTTGGGTTTCTGTAGGGGTAAAAAGGGCAGAGGAAGAGATAACTATCATAATATACTGTTTATTTTTATATAGCATTGATCTTGCATTTCCTACTATATGTTACTAAAAGATTACTATTTATGTTTCAGTAGTACACAAACTACATTGAAATATTTTTGTTTGTTTGGGAAAACATGAACAAGTTCAATTGAAACACTGAATTTTTCTTGTTTAAAGTGTATGTTGACAATTCAATGTATTTTTCAATTTTAATGCTTTCATGCAGTTGAGCAACATGCTTGTATACTTATTTTCTTGTACAACCTGCTGAATTAAATCAAACCCTGCTGAATTAAATCAAAACATTTTAAGATGCTTGGAGTGGTATGTCTGGAAAATAGGGTGAAGTGCTTCTTTGTAATAACCACTAAGGGTCTTAGAAATATCTACCATATGAATAGCCTTGATCTGAAGATATTTTTACTTCTAAGTATTTTTTCTTTCATCTTTTACTGCCCATTTTCATAGCTGGGACACTATAATGAAAAAGCTTTTTTTAATAATCCATTTACATACTTAGAACATGAATGTTACTTGATTTTGTTATCAGAATGTCAAGTTAAAAAAAATTGCTGCATGAAGGATTCTATAGAAGTTTTGTGCTTAGAGGATTCTGTGGAAGTTTTGGTATTAAACCCCAGCTAGTAATACTTTTCTTGTCGATAAGCTGTGCAAAAATACAAGGTTTGTAGGGAGTATTCATAAAGATGCCTCATTTGTGCACAGAGAGGCTTCAGTCCCGTTTATAATTTGGCTTTGCCTATTGCTGTGGGATTCTCTGACCAAATATGAAGAAATTGCTTTCTCTGCTTCTTTTGAAAAATGTTCATTGTAGAATTGGTTTAGAGAAGTCCCTTCTGGTGATGGTAATAACTTGCAATTTCATTATTTCAAAGTATTTCAAGCTTCTCTGTTTTGTTTAGTGCCTGTGCTTGCTTCTCTCATCAAGCAATGTAGCTGCATAATTTCCTCAAGATTTTTCTGCATATAATGTTAATTTAAATCTAAAAATATTTTACTGATGACCTTTTTTTGTTCTCATTCTCAATGTCGTCTTAGTAAGTTAGTGTTAATTATTATAATGATATCATGAAGAGGTTGTATGAGAAATGAAAGTTCCACCAAATCCTACATGGATGACAAGACTTAATTTTTATTTTGAATTTTTATAAAATCTGTATTAATGTTAGAACTCTCTGCATAAAGCAGATACCTATTCATTCATAATTAAGTTATGGTGCTAGCTTCATAGTCTGTTTGGAATCATGTGCTGGTACACATTTCCTGGGTTTGAGGACAAGGTTTTCTTCAGTGGTGTCTGAAGTTTTCTACCCCTTCACTCTTAGCTAGTAAAATGATTTGTATTTTTTTATATTGTTAGTGATGTTTAATCATCTTAATTTTATTGTTTCTGAAAACAATACATTTTCCTTCTCTTAGGTGTTGGATTCAGAGTTGGAGGAGAAACAGGTAGCAGATTCTTTGTTCTTCAGGTACACTATGGAGATGTCAGTGCATTTAGAGGTATGCATTTTGGAAATTAGCTCTGTAAGTTGTATCAGCTACAGTATCAAAAATATTTACGTGTAGAAAATAATTTTTCTGTTACTGCCATTTGCAAAGATCAATGGGCATATTTGTAGTACAGTTTGAGTAGTAGCTTGACTTCATAAACTTGATTTATCTCTATACATATTTGAAAGGTGAACACCATTTTTTTCTTCAAAACCTGTGGAGCAAATGACTTAAAGTAATCAAAAGCAGATTAATAATTTTATGTTTAGGGAAAAAATTGGGGTTTCCATATATAAGTCAATGTTTTGTTTAATGAAGTTGAAACAAATGGGTGTGAACACACTTAACCTGTTGTCTTACTTGAGTAGACTGTGAACAGATTATATTCGCTGGCCAATCAGTCACAGTATTTGTGTTTGGGAAAAATGTAACTGATGGGAGACCGTGTCTTTTTTGTTTGTTTGGCTGGGCTTTTGTTTTGGCTTTTTTATGATGAAACACTCATTTCAAGCACAGCAATATGTTTTTTCTTGCCACTGAGTGTTTCACAGAATCACATAATGGTTGAGGTTAAAACAAACCTTTGGAAGTCATCTGGCCCATGCTCTCCCTGCTCAAGCAGGGCCTCCTACAGCCTCTTGTCCAAGTCCTTGTCCTGGTATATTCAGGTGTAGAAGCACCCTAGGGCAACCTCTGCCAGTGCTTAATCACCCACACAGTGGAAAAGTTCCTGATGTTTAGCAGTGTTTTAGTGTGTGCCCATCACCTCTGGTCCTGTCACTGAGCACTGAAAAGAACCTGGCTCCCTCTTATTTGCACTCTCCCTCAAGATCCATCTGTTCTTCAGGCTGAGCAGTGCCATCTCCCTCAGCCTTTCCTCACAGGAGAGGTGCTCCAGTCCCTTCATGGTCTTCGTGGCGCTTTGCTGGACACTCCCCATGACTTTCTCACACTGGGGAGCCCAGCACTGGGCACAGAACAACAGGTGTGGCCTCACCAGTGCTGTGCAGAAGGGAGAGATCCCCTTTACTGACCTGCTGACCCTGCATTGGCTGGAGCAGCACAGAGCACCATCTGCCTTCTTTGCAGCAAGAGCCACAGCCAGGTCGTGCTCAGCCTGAGGAGCCATGAGTCCTTTGCTGCCAAGCTGCTTCCCAGCCTGTTGGTGCCTGGGTTGTACCTCCCCAAGCGCAGGAGTTGGCACTACCTCTTGTTCTTCATGAGGTTCCTGTCATCCCCTCTTTCCAGTCTGTCCAGATTCCTCTGGATGACAGCACAACCGCAACTGACTTCTCCCAGTTTGGTATGATCTGCAGTAGCTGAGGGTGCATCTTCCCTATCTTCCATTAATGAAGATGTTGAACAGGACTGGAGCCAGTGTTGATTCCTGGGCTATACCATTGGTTGCCATGCTCCAACTAGACAGCTATTCACCTGGTGTTCAGTCCACCTCAATGTTCATCCAGACTATATGTTATGAGTTGGGATCTGGGAAATTTGAATTTCATTAATGCACAATGACATATCAGTGATCTTTGGAGATTTTATTTATTTATTTGTTTATATTTCATGTTGCACTTTGTTCTTTAAACCAGAAATGCCGTGTTCAGACACCTTTGAGGTGCATACATTCTTGCTTTTACTTTGCAAATCACATCCTGTGTAGAGTTTTTTGGTTACAGCCTTCGTGGTCATCAAGAGTAAAAAACCTGTGGGTCATCATTCCCATGGAACTCATCTGTGATACATTACTGCTATAGGATTTAAACAAGAAAGTCTCAAGAACACAACAAGAATGTAAACAAGAACCTCATAGGCTAAGTAGTAATGGAAATGTTGGACTTGAAAGAAGAGAAAGCTGAATAAGAACAAAAAATTAAGGAGGGGAATATGTGTTACAGCCGTAGTTCAAGCTACACCTGTGTCCACTTTATCCTTCTGTGGTGTCATGGTTAATGATTCACAGACTATACTTAGTATTGAACTGAGAAATTACCAGGTAGGTGCAGCTTCCCAGTGCCATGTAGCCGGGCATCTCTGGCAAGGTTTGGGCAATACTTAGCTAGAATTTTAAGCAGCACTGTCTGAAGCAGAAGGTATTGTTTTTATCATGACATGAAGATATTATATAGCTTAGTGGCAGTATTGGTAGAGGAGGAGGAAGGAATGAGCTGAGTGTGCCAGCAGTGGTTGAATGGAGTATATATGCAAATGTGGACAGCTGAAGTTGAAAGAATTTATTTTCATGACAGAGTTCAGATGGACCCTTAAAACCCATGTGATTCTCTGCTAAAATCCTGAATAATTAAAGTTGCAAACCTCTAAAGAGAGCATATTCATTGACAGCCTGCTCTTCATTATTTGTTGGGGACATTGAGAGTTCCCACTGTTCATTTTCACTCTTAAGTGTAATACATGTGTATGTAGTTATTAAAAAAAATTAGATCAGGAACCTTCACTGCATATTAGTTGAGAATGTCTTCTGAAATTTTTATAAACAACCTGACTTGTTAGTCAAAGCTTCTACTAAAAAAATCCACTTGCACACTTAGAGAAACTACAGTGAAAGAAATCATCACCTGAAATTAAAACATCATTTTATATTCCCAATATAGTAGACTTCCTTTTTTTTTGCCTAGAATATATATGCTGGACTTAGAAATGCCATGGACCTAAGCCCGCAAAATTATGAAAGTTTGGGAAATGTTGACTGAAATGATCATGATGTGGGAAATTATACCAGTGTCATGTACTGTTTCAACTATTATAGAGTGTGACAGAATGCCCTCCATCTTTTAGTGTTTTTTGCTGAGTAGTCTGTGACCTTATATTTAAAGTAAAAAATAATATACCTTT
The DNA here is from genome assembly GCA_013397245.1 of Thryothorus ludovicianus. Lineage (NCBI taxonomy): Eukaryota > Metazoa > Chordata > Aves > Passeriformes > Certhiidae > Thryothorus > Thryothorus ludovicianus. Next base: position 519 of record VZTB01014626.1, on the reverse strand, counting down.
TCTGCCTGTCATGAGTTACAATGTAAAATATAATCAGGGCTGTGTTATTCTATTACCATCTGTTGGAACTGGGATGGGGGTAGTGATGCGATCTTCTGTTGATAAGCCAGCTGATAAGAAACCATCAAGAGCAGTTTCCTTAGCTCCTCCATGGCCCATCCTCCCTCCAGGGATAGGTCTTCTGCTAATGGGCCATTGAGTCCACTGATAAACTTCCATCATCCCATTGGGAAATGCTCCAACCAGTGTGGGGGGGAACCAAGCCCCTCTACCTGGATAAAAACCTGAGACTTGGAGCACCAAGTCAGCCTTTTCCACTGGACTCCCAGAGGAAGAACAGGCCCATCCATCACCACTGGACTTTCAGTGGAGGGTTGCACCTTTTCCCCAGGACCACNCATGTATTTTGTTTGCTTTTTGTTTTATTTTCCCTTTTCCTAATAAATTGTATTTCTGACTTAGAGTGTCTCACTGGTTTTGCTTCAAAACCTGAACTTTAATTTGGCGCCCAATGTGAGG
>VZTB01014625.1:25189-45736 GCA_013397245.1 Thryothorus ludovicianus | reverse complement strand
TCTTCTCCAGGCTGAACAGCTTCCTCAAGCTGCTCCTCATCCCAGAGACGCTCTGCACCATTTCAACCCCATTTTTCCTGTTGCTCAGGAGGGGAATTTCCTTTTTAACCCATCACAAGTTTATTTCCCAATGAGTCTCTGATGAGCGACATTGCCCAAAAACCTTTTGAAAATCCCAGCAGATTCTCTTGACCAGATCCCCCTGTACCCATAGAAAAAAAACATAAAAGAAAATTTGGGAATTTAGTGACTCCAACCAAATGGATTGGGGTGAAATGAGACGCAGTGAAAGGGACTTGATCCCTTCAGTGAGCATTCATAGATTCTTGATGCACAATTTCCCTCCCCAGACACTGATGGAAATTTTTTCCTATTAGAACCCATTTATTCATGTACCCAACAGCTCCATTTCTATTTTCCTGTCACAAAGTCCGACCCACTGCTCTGTGAGACTCCACATCCCATTTAATCCTAAAAACACCCCAACACAACCCCTTTGGCCCCGTTTGATCCCTTCCCTCACTTTGCCACTGAGTCCATTTCCAGCACCAGTCTTTCTAGCAGGAGATGGAAAATATCATCTTTTCTTTCTGTATCATTCTTTAGGTGAATCTCCCTGGTTCTGGCAATTAGTTCCTATTCACGCCATCAATTTGCTCTAAATTCCCTTTCCTAATGGCAATTCTATCTGAATCAATTCCTTTGATTTCCTAAATCAACCTGCAGTGGTACCTGAGGCTCAGCCTGCCTTGGGGACCCCATCAGCGCCATTTTCTTCCTCTTTCTCCTCTCCTTAATTTCCTTCCTGACTCTCCAGCTGAATTCTCCCCCTCCCTCTCTCACTGGGCCTGGGTTTGTCTCCTGCCAGCCCCGGTGTTTTCCTGGGATTTACAGCCTGGCTATGCTCTCAATTAGCAGGTTCCTTCCAGCTTTTATGCCTTCCAAGTCACAACATTTCCAAGGCTGTGGCAACATATTAGAGACTGCAGATGTAAAATAGGTATTAAAATAGGTATTAACTGCACCGAGATCTCCTCAGCCTCGAAATTCCCACCTTCTGGGAAGGCTCCACAAGGCTTGGAGGCAGATGTGGCTTCAGACCATGCTCTCTAAATTACCTTTCCTGGAGCATCCCAGGGGAAAAAAAACTTCCTGCTTTTCACCCCTTACCTCAGATACTTCTCTTGCATACAGTTGGAAATAAAGGTCCTTCCCCTGCTTTTGCCTCCTGCTCCAGCTCCTCTAGAGTTGGGCAAGGCTGGAAAGCCCTCCCTGCTCAGATTTACCCTTTTCCCAGGGCAAATCCCCTCTGGGATAAGATGGAACATGGGGGGAGCAGGAAAGGGTGAGGCTTCTTTTTTTCTATTTTGTGGATGGAGACAGCCCAGCTGCCTGCAGAGCTGGGATGAAACATCCTGGAGCAAGGGATGGCTCCCAGGGGGGAGGTTTGGGATGTCAGGCTGGAATTTTGGGCATCCAGGACCTTCTTTCACAACCTCCCAGTGGGGGATTGGCTCCAGATGTGATCCCTGGGCTGGAACATCAGGGCTGCTGTGGGGAGGGTTTAGCTTGGAAAGGCAACCCTGAGACTCTCCTCACTCAGGGAATTTGATGCTCCCAGTGCACAGAACTGTGAATGTCCCCCCAGCCTCTGCCAGGGTCTCTCCCAAGCTGCCAGGCTGATCCTGAAAGCAGCTCTGCTCCTGCTGCCTCTCTCCTCTCTCCCTGCCCAGCTTTATTAGTTCAGGAAATGAAGCTGAGCATCCCTTAGGAAAAGCCTGAAACTCCGCCTGACTCGCTCAGCTTCCCCTGCTGGAGAGGGGCTGGTGAGGCTGGGCAAGGCTCAGGGGAGCATTTGGAGCGGGAGATCCGTGCCTGGGAAGGTGACAGGGAGCTGTTTGCTCTGGTGGGAAAGGAGTCGCCTGGGAGAGTCCATTGACACCTGGGTGAGGCTGGAGCCTGTTGGTGACCCTGGAATTGCAAAGCAAACAGGCTGGCAAGGCTGGGAAGCCACAGGGGCTCGGCCAAGCTCGGTGCAGGGCTGTCCCCTGGGAGGACAGGTGGCTCAAGCAGTGACCACGAGAAATTGTCCCCTTCTCCCTTCGAGCTCCACTTGAAGCCAAGCAAGACAAAATTCAGGAGTGTGACCCACAGCAAAGCCAAATCGATCCCGAGGTCGGAAATACAATTAGGGAAGCATCCGTGGATGTGATTCCTGAGGAGAGGGGGTCAGGACATGGCAGAAATGGGAATTCCCTCCTTTGCAAGGTGGGTGACGGGAGCACCAGGCTGGAGCTGTGGCTTGGCTGAAGCCATTTGGACATCAGGAATGCGAGGGAATGTCTCCGGGTGTTTGCTCTGCTCCCAAGGCGTTCCAAAGAATAATAGCACTGATCTTGGAGGGATTTCAAGCAGCTGAAATTAGAATGAATGCTGTTTTTAATTTGGACTAACGAGCTTAAAGAGCAAAATGAAAGACTCCCAGCAATTTTGCAGAGTCAAGACACTTAACACGAAACTGGGGAACATCAGAATCTGATCTTTGCAATGTTTCCCATCTGATCCGCAGAGAGAGCAAACAAGCCCCAGTGTTTGAGTCAGATTAAATGGTTAATTATTACTGCTATTGTTGAACTCTGACAGTGTGGCAAATCACTGATGGATGGCAGAGAAATAAAGCTGGGCTGGCTGGGAGCAGCCTGCAATGCTCGGGAGAGCTCAGCGAGCACCAGGGACTAGCAGCATCACAGCTGGATTTGTCAGTGTCACCCCCTCCTCCTGAGGGACACGGGGACCTTTAAAATGGGCCTGGCTGGAGGAGAGGATGGCCTGGGGGGAGGCATGGGGTGAGTGTTAATAAAAACACCAAGCATGAGAAATACCCACATTTATTGGGATGCTCCCTGCTCAGCAAAGCTCTGTCTGTGGCACAGAAACCCCCGAGGGATTTGCTGGATGCTGACATTGTCCCCTGAGCAGCCACTCCAGGACTGAGTTAAAATTAAAACACTTCCTGCCTTGCCATAACAGGCTCTAAGGTTTGTTGGGAGAGCATCTGGCCAGATAATCTAAAAAAAAAAGTGCAATTACAACAGCGGCGAGGTGCAAAAAGGAAAATGAATGTCCCCAGCTGTGTCCCAAAGGCTGTTGATGTGACAGCCCCTGTGCTAGTTCCTAATTTCTGGAGAGCCAGGTCTGTGCAGCTTCTGCTTGAACTCCATCCCACAAGGGGGAAAATAAAGGGCACTGAGGGCTTGGGGACAGTGCTGCCCACAGAGGCACCTCAGGTGCTGGGCCACAGTGTCACAGTGTCACTCTCAACACGATCATCCTCTTGGATGATGGTCCCAGGCTGTTCCAGGGGGAAATTTAATTGTTCTTCCTGTGGAGCTGAGTAGAGCCTGGCAGGAAAATCCACCACTTTCAACCAGGGCTTGATGGTGCCTCTCATCACCTTTCAGGGAAGGTTTCTGGCTTAATTGTTGCAAAGAAAACCTTTAAAATAAACCTCAGTGTTTCAGGTGGACACTAACATTCCAAGGGTTTTCCAGCTTGCCAGGACAGTGATGCTGGGGTGAGATGAGCTTCTAGGTTTTTGGGGAGCTTGGATAATGCCCTGATCACATCCCAAAGGCTCCTTGGGATGTGTAAACCAGCCTGTGCCAGGCCAGCTCATCCAAGGAATCCCCCCTGGCATTTTTGTCAGGATGAGGAGAAGGCACATCCTGAATTATTTATAACAAAATCCCTCCCTTCCGTCCCAGCTCCATCCACAGCCCTTGTCCTTCCCTCACTCTTGAGCTCTCCCCTCTTCCAAACACTCCCCAGGAAGCAGAGAGTGCCCGGGCAGGGAGCAGAGGGAGGGATGCGCCCGGAGCTGGGGCCCTTCCCACCTTCGGAAGAGGCAGCTCCGAGCGGGCATCGCGCCTGTTCCAGCTGGAGGTGCTGCCAGGCCGATGCAGAAGCAGCTCCATCCTCCCTGGCATCCCTCATTCCCTCATTTCCTCATTCCCAAACCCTCCTCCAGCCAGGAGCGGGCGGAGGAGCCTCCTTCCCGTCCACATCCCGCTGGGAGGAGCCATCAAGGTGAGGATGGGGAGCGGGGTGGGATCTGCCAGGCTCTCAGGGCCAGCAGGGACTGAAACAATCCAATTTAGCCGGTGCTGCTCCCAGGGACATGAATAATGGGAAGCTGATGCTAAACTGGAGCCATAATTTTCATACCAGTGCAAACAGATCCAAATTGTGATAAAAGGTTTTCATCTGCCGAGGCTTGGAGAGGCCCCCGCGCGCTGATTTACGGCGCCTCTTAATGTCGCATCTGACAGCACTTTGCAAACAAAATGTTCTGCCCATAAACTCGCAGAGAGAGACTTCGGGGGGCTGGGGGAGGGGAGGAGGGAGCCAAGGGGTGAGGGGGATGCTGCTCCAGGTGTTTCCCAGTTTTCCCACCAGGGCAGCCAGAGAGGCTGTTGGAAGGCAGGAGGAAGGCGAGGCTGAAGGCAAAACAACCAGGCTTGGGAAGCTCGGAGGAAAGCATCCATCTCCTCCTGCCCACAGCCATGGGGCTGCATGTCCAAATGGCAAATCCCATCCCAGAGAGGATGTCCTGAGTGAAGAGGAGCAGGGAATTGGCTGCTCTGGCCGGGAGCATCCATGGCTTGGCAGGGCCACGCTGCCCTTCTCAGCCTCCTGCCCACCTCTGATGGGAACTGTGCACTCAGGTCTCCTTGGGAGCCAGGTCCGTGCTGGAATTCGGTCAGATGAATCCTTTCATCCCGGATCACATCTTTTCACTCTCCCCAGGCTCTCACCAAGCCCAGGAGTTTTTGTTGTACTGCTCCTCGGTGTTTCCATCCCCTTTCCCTTCCCTCTGCCACGGGCACATCAGCATCCCTGTGCCCACGGCTGCCCCATCCCTGCCCCGCTGCCTTCCCCTCCTCCTGCCTGACCCAGATCTGCGAGCAGGGAGCCACATCCCTGGGGAAAAGATCTCCAGAGCCCGGCAGGAGAGGAGTCCCTCGTGCCTGTGCCTGGGCGGGTGTCCGGGTGTGCTGTTCCAGCCGGGAAGAAGGCGCTCCAGGGCCGGGAACGGAGCCTGGCTGGGATGCCGCGTTCCTTGGGAAGCGGGCAGAGGAAAGCAGGAGCTGCAGGCTGATGGATCACAGCCCCCGGGCGTCTGAGCACGCAGATCTGCTGCAGTTTGCACCAGTGGAAGCTTTCTCAGCCTGCCTGGCTGCCTTCCCGGAGATAATGAGCTGCAGTAATTGAGCCCGGAGGTCAGGAATGTGCGGCTCGCCGCTGCCAGAGAGGAGAGGGCACTGCCGCGTGCGCAGGGAAGCTCGGCGGAGGTGATGCCGTGTCTCCATGGATATTGGGATGTCGAGGGGCGCTGCAAGGACCCGGAAATCTGGGATGAGCAGTGCCAGGCAAACAGGAGTGAACACTCGGGTGTTGCCTCCCGGAGCAGAGAGGAGCAGAGCCGGCGGGATCCCGGGATCCAGCCGGCGGCTCCGGGGTTTTGCAGGAGCGGCGCCCTGGGTGGCAGCCCAGAGCTGCTCCTGCACCCTCTTTGGGATCCAGCTCCAGGCCAAGGTGGGATCTCATCCTGCTTTTCTTTTGTGAATCCTGGACTGGAGCTCTGCTGGTCACACTCAGCTTCCCCCGTCACATGGGGACACTGGGTGACAAGGAGTTTAACAGGACCTGCTGCTGTGTGCAGGTGGGGAAGGAATGATGGTCCCAAATGCTGAGATCTTTCCATTTCTCTTCTCTTTCTCTCACAGGGGACCCTGGCTGGGGGACAGGAGCCCTAAGACAAGAAAACTTGCCCAGATTTAGGGGAACTTCCACAGGGTCCGTGCTGTAGCCATGGGTGGCTGAGCTGGGAACACCTGGAAAATGAGGGATTTATTTCAGGCACTGGAGCTTTTAATATCCCAAGGCATGCTCCAAGAAACAGGACAGAGGGAAAGCTGGGATGAGGAAAAGCACAAGATGTGCCCTTAAACCCACAGAGGAGCTGGTGGGCACATGAAGCTCACCCAGAGCTTTTCCCCTCCTTGACAGGGCCCGGGAATGCTCCGGCTGTTGTCAGAGCAACAGCAGCTCCTCGGCAGCTTCTCCTGGCAGGGAAGTTCTGTTCTGAACCTCAGCGACAGCTCCATGTCCTCCCAGCCCAGCTGCACCGAGCAGCACCATCATAAAGCACGTTTGGAGCTGCCCCCAGGGACAAAGTTGCTACCAGAGACCACCAGGCCAGGAAAAACAACCCCATTCTCCTGTTAATTCCCATTATAAACCACAGCAGGATAGCACAGGGCACATCCCACCCCGCTGCCAGCTGTGCTCCCACCTGCAGATTGCTGGGATCAGATCCTGGAGTTTAGTTTTGGGCTGGCCATGGGGATTTGTTTGTGCCCAGGGCACTGCTGGCAGATTCAGGGGCAGACCCTCAGCACGCTCACTCACACCTTCTGGAGGTGGGAATTCCACCCGGGGATATCCTGGAATATCCTGGCCCATGGTGGCCAGGAGATTTTGCTCCTTGGGTGTTCAGTAGCCCTCAGGTGGCAAGGAAAGCCCCCACGGCTCTGGGGCACAACCAGGAGCTGCTCTGGCACAAAAAACCTTTCTGAGCGCGCATCAAAACCAGATGTGGACATGGAAAACCCCCCAAAAAGGAAAAAACAATGTAATACAACCTCACAGCCCCAACTGGAAAGGTCTGCAGTGGTTTGGGGCCCAAAAGGAGCCCAGGGATGAATAGCAGTGGTCAGGGCTGATGGGTTTCCACTCTTCCCAGTGAGCTGGACAGGGAGCTGGGCAGCTGGGAGCAGTGTGTGACATCAGGAGGGGTTTTTGTTACCTTTTGGTTGCTGCTTGGTGTGAGAATTCAATGTTCATAAAGCCCCCTGGGAACCCCTGCTCCTCTAGGTCCCTGATTAGAAAGAGTTCCTTTATCCCTGTGCCAAACAGGCCAAACTTCACCATTCCCATCTGCCCCCTCCCAGGAATGCCTGTGGGTCCCTGCCGCACTGTGAGAGCCTTTGCAAATCCTGCAATTCCAGCAGCTGCACTGAGGCCTTCATCACCTGGGCCATGGCTCCTCCCAGGAGTTCTGTGTGCCTTTCCCAGCCTTGAAACCTCTCCCATATAATGTCTGTGTTTGGAAAGGATTTTATATGGATTTGTTGCTGCTGGGGCTTTTTCTGGGGGGAGTTTTCCCTGCAGTGGACTCATGGTGCCCTTTAGCTCTGCCCCTGGCTGGAGGGATCTCTGAGGGGCTCTGGGTGTGGGGGTTTGAGAGGGAAAATCCAGCAGCACTGATTTTCTGGGCTCCCAGATTCCCAGGAGGATGGGTTAGGGCTCCTACCAGGGATATCAGGACAAACAGGCACCAGTTCCAGCAGCTGGAAGACACAAAGTGCAGCCTGGCCGTTGTGCCAGGGGTGTTCCCATCCCTGCTGGACTGTTGGGGTTCCCTCTCCTTGAGATTTGTACCCAGGGCTGGAAATTCCTGCCCCAAAGGGTCAAGTATCCCTTCTCCCCACAGGCTTTTCCCACCCTGCTTGAGGNCAGGGCTGGAAATTCCTGCCCCAAGGGGTCAAGTATCCCTACTCACCACCCTGCTTGAGACAGCCTCATCCTGCTGGGAAAGCAGCTCCTGCTCTTTGTTCCTGCTCTCCCCTCTCCACACCTCAGGCAGTTTTNAAAGCAGCTCCTGCTCTTTGTTCCCTCTGCTCTCCACATCCAGAGCAGATTCCTGCTCTCCCCTCTCCACGCCTCAGGCAGTTTCCCCCAGAAATCTCCCAGGGCCCTGCAGCAAAGATGAGGCACCTGGTGGATCCAGGGAAGCGGTGGCAGGTCCTGTCTCCAGTGGGACAATCCAGGTTTGCTGCCTTCCAAGACTCAGCTGGTGCCATCACAGCTGCACCTCCTGGGGTGTCCTCTGACCCTTCTCCAGGCTCCACACAAAGTCCTGCCACATCCCCAGGAGGGATCCCTCTCCTTGCAGATCCTTGAGGGTGCAAGGGGATGGTTTATGGTCCAAAGAATGCAGGATTTTCTCCTGGCTCAGCCAAATATCTGATCCCATCCAGGACTGGCCCCAGGGACCTCATCTAACCCATTTCTAGTCCTAACCCTCCTCTGATCCCTGATAAATCCACATCTTTGGGCGTTCCTTGTGGCCATGAATCCCTCCAGCTACGCTTTTGCTGTACATAGGAAACTGATTCCTTTTATCTCTTTAATTAGGAGCCTTCTGCTTTCCTGCTCTGGCACTTTCCATTTGGAGAGGAGGGGAAGGGGGTTGGGGCTCTCCAAGGCACTGTGGTGGATGGTACCTGCACCACATCCCCAGCCAGCACATCCTCCCCACACAGAGTGATCCCAGTCATGGAATCAGGGAATGCTTTGGGTTGGAAGGGATCTTAAAGCTCATCCAGTGCCACTCCTGCCATGGCAGGGACACCTCCCAGTGTCCCAGGCTGCTCCAAGTCCCAATGTCCAGCCTGGCCTTGGGCACTGCCAGGGATCCAGGGGCAGCCACAGCTGCTCTGGGCACCCTGTGCCAGGGCCTGCCCACCCTCACAGGGAACAATTCCTGCCCAATATCCCATCCAGCCCTGCCCTCTGGCAGTGGGAAGCCATTCCCTGTGTCCTGTCCCTCCATCCCCTGTAAATTCTCTCTCTCCAGGTTTCCTGTAGCTCCTTCAGGCCCTGCAGGGCCACCCTGAGCTCACCCCAAAGCTTCTCCTGTGCAGGTGAACAATCCCAGCTGTGCCAGCCTTTCCTGCCAGCAGAGCTGCTCCATCCCTCTGCTCACCCTGGTGCCTCCTCTGGCCTGGCTCCAGCAGCTCCAGCTCCTTCCTGTGCTGGGGCAGCTCTGCAGGTGGGGTCCCACCTGAACAGGAAAATTCCTCTCAGTTCCCTGCAGTCCCTGGTGTGCAGCACCTCTATCCCCTGATGCCAGCTGCTTCCCAGCATTCCCATATTTACACTCCCAGCTCATTCTCCTTGTGCTTCTCCAGGCCAGAATTCTCTTCATTATCCATGTCCTATCCCAGGTCACTGTTGCCCTTCCCCTCCGTGTGACCAACCAAGGCTTTGTCCCCCAGCTTTGTGTTCCACCACCAGCCAAAATCTGTCAGATCCTCTCGAGCCCAGGAGAAAACATTCCACCTTGGGAAGGCAGGCAGTGCCTCTGGAGAAAGGGACACGTAGGATGGGAGTGGGGGAGAGCTCATCCCATTAGCTCAGGGCCAGCAGGAAAATGAATCCTCTGGTGTTGAGTTCCCCTCTCAGGTGTGGATGCCGTGCCACGATTCCTGGAAAAGCTCCTGCCCCACCCGGCTGTGCCCAGGGTGTGAGTGTCAGCAGGGATGAGCTCAGACACCTGAGCTGAGATGTTCCCACTTGGCTTTGGATGTCTGTGGCTCACTTCTCACCACTCATTCCCATTTCATTCGCACTCTCTGCAGAGGAAAATAAACTCCCAGGCACGACACGTCTGATAGAGTCTGGCACACACCCCTGAGCTGCTGCAGGAGGAGCCCAGGGTTGATTAACGGGGGTGAAGATTCCACCTCTGGCCTGATTAGTCTGACCTGTGTCTGGTTTCATCTTCTCAGCAAGACAATTTTGCAAGGAGGGCCAGTGGCACAAAAAGCTGCAGTGCAAAGGCTGCGTCCGTGGGAGCTGGGAGCTCTCCTTTCTAAACGGAGAGGAAAGCAAAGAGCTGAAAGAAAATCTGGTAGGGCTGGAAGGAGTTCAAGCCCTGTCCAGAGGCTTTCTAGGAGACACAGAGCACTGCCCTCCAGCCAGGAAGGGTCAGAGCCAACTGCCTGGAAGCAGCAGCTCTGCCCAGGGCTCAGATGTTCAGGCAGAATTTCAAGGGCAGCCTCCAAGTGCTCAGTGTTGGCTGGAAAACGGGTGAGGGGCTGACCCCCAACACATCTCCCTGAAACCAGGAGAGGAGCAAACACACCCTGGTCTCCCTGGCTCTGGATAAGGGATGGGGGGCCTGGAGAGCTGCCAGGTGCCCAAACCTGGGGGCTGGCACAGCACGGGGCAGTGCTGAACCTGGTAAGGTGTGAAATCCCTGCTGTGCCACATCCCAAGGGAGCACAGGCTGCACCCACCTGGCTCCAGGCTCCCCCTTCTCCTGGCACTGCTGTCACCTCCCCCATGCAGCTGTGGCTCAGGGCATGTGGCAGTTCCAAGGGACAAGGCAGGGGATGAAGAAACAGGGAGATGAAGAAGACGGAGGATGAAGCAGATGGGAAGAAGGGGTAGAGGATGGAGAGGCAGGGATGAAGAGGCAGGGGATGAAGAGGCAGAGGATGGAGAGGCAGGGATGAAGAGGCAGGGGATGAAGAGGCAGGGGATGAAGAGGCAGGGGATGAAGAGGCAGGGGATGAAGAGGCAGGGGATGAAGAGGCAGGGGATGAAGAGGCAGGGGATGAAGAGGCAGGGGATGAAGAGGCAGGGGATGAAGAGGCAGGGGATGAAGAGGCAGGGGATGAAGAGGCAGGGGATGAAGAGGCAGGGGATGNAAGGAGGCAGAGGATGAAGAGGCAGGGGATGAAGGAGGCAGGGGATGAAGAGGCAGGGGATGAAGAGGCAGGGGATGAAGCAGGCAGGGTGATTTTAGTCCAAGCCAAGCCCTGCTGCTGCTGCAGAAGTTTCCCTGGACTGATTTATCCAGGGCTGACCCAGACCCCTGTGTGCTGCCTGGGACAGAGGATGGCCTGCAGGGGCTAGAACTTGCAGGAGGCCCAGGTGAGGAGCTCCAGCAGGACCCCAGGCGGCAGGGTGGCACAGAGGGTGGCACAGAGGGTGGCACAGAGGGTGGCACAGCCAGGTGGAGAAGAGCAGGCCTGTGCTGGGGAGCTGAAGTCCGGCCATGCAGGGACACAGTGACACCCACGGCCTGTGCACACCAATGTCCCTCATGTCCCTCTCATTTGATTAATGACCCCTCTGGACAGCTGGAGAAATTGTTAGACTCGGCAGTGCAAGAGCAGAGATTGGCAATCATGTGAAAAATAAGGGAAAGGTTCCGTGGAACCCTGGCACTGTGAAATGAATGGAATTAATTCAAAGGCAGCCAGGCCACAGTGTCACCAACGTCATGGGCAGGCAGTGCCCTGCTCGGGGAGAGAGCAGAGCCTGGGAATGTGGGCATGGCCCCATGGCCACCCCATCGAGCTGGGCAGGAGCTTGGCCTTGGATGAACCAGGGAAGTGCCTGGAGCCACATCTGGCAGCTTGAACAGGGATGGGAGTGGACGTGAGAGAAATGCCAAGGGCTGGGATGCAGAGCACGGGGACAGGGCAGTGCTGAGGCACAGCCTGAGGGAAAACAGCACCTGTGGTGCTGCAGGAAAGACAGGGGCATTGGGGGCAGTGAGAAACTGCCCCAGATTTCAGAGAATTCCACCTCTGAGTGATGGGAGCAGGTTGGCAGGTGGGCCACGAGCAGGCTGTGTCCCCTGCAGGCGACCCTGCAGTGGTGACACGGAGTGGGGATGTGTGTGGGCAGCGGGGTCAGGCTGTAGCCAAGAGCTGCAGTGACAATATTTGCTGCTATTGCCGTATTGGTCACCTCAGAGCAGCTCCGAGTTCCTGGCTGGGCACAAAATGATTCAGTTCTATGAGAACAGAGAGAAAAGCTCAGAGCAAAAAACCCATCGAGGGACAAAGGGGAGCTGTCAGCACTTAGGAAATGCAAAGGAAAGCAGCACCAAGCAGTTCCCAGGGTGCCGGGTGGGCTCCTCCAGCAGGATCTGCAGGACAGCTGGGGGGATGCAGGGATCCAGGCAGGGATGGGATGTGGTTGAGTGAGGGCTGGGGGATCTCAAGCTGGGGGATCCCTCCCATAAAACTCCATGTGCAGCCCAGCAGGGCCAGGAGGAACATGGGAGGCTCCTGGGATGGTTCCTGCTGGACTTCCCAAGACTCCTCCTTGGATATTTAAATCCCCTGTGCAGCTGATTGCTTTCCAGCCCTACCCATGAGCATATCTAAACTCTTCACACTCCACACCTGCATGGATTTAATTTCCATCCATGAGTGATGCTAAGGGATTACAGGGCTCCTCTGGCAGGATCAGAGCAGGGCACGGTGATCCCCAGACTTTGGGAAGGGATCCAAACCTGAGGCTGTTCCATCCTGGCACTGCCGGAGGTGTCACCCCAGGCATACTTTGGGATGTGCACAGTGAGGCTGGGATGGGGGGGTGTCCCTCTGACCTGCTGGATCAGCTGGTTCCCATTTGGAAGTGACAATGGGGGCACGAAGGAGTCAGCAGGAGAAGGACGGACATTTCAAGCTGAATATCCCGATTTTGCCAGCTGAGAAATGGGAAGTGACAAAAGCCGGGCTCCTTTTGCCGAGGCAGGAGATGTTCCTGGCACAGGCAGCCCACTCAGCATTCCTCAGGGACACATTCCCTGCTACAGGCCCTGCCCTGGAGCTGCTGCCACCAGGGCACAGGCAGCACCCGAGAATCTCTTTTCCCTTGCAGGGATTTGCTCCTGCAGCCACCGAGGCGTGGGATGTGTGCGGATCCCGGCGTCACTCCCAGGAAAGGCCCCACCGGTGACAGCACAGCAGGTTCTGGGTGCTCTGTGTGCTCCACGCACCGAGTTATGCAGGAATTTTGTGTCTCCAGCCTGGAGCACTTGGTTTAGCCCCAGAAAAATGTAGCTGGAAACTCCAGTGATACCCAAGTCTGCTGCAGAAACTCCAGAAGAGACAAGGATCTGTCTGGGATCTGGACATGGAAGCTGAATTTTCCACCCTTATCCATCTCCTCCAGTCACTCATACTGGGATGTATCGGTGCATTTGGAGGTTGCAGCCTCTGCTCCCAGGGAACAGGGACAGGAGGAGAGGGAATGGCCTCAGGGTGGGCAGCAGCAGGAATTTCCCCATGGAAAGGGTGCTCAGGTCTTGGAACTGCCCAGGGAAGTTTGAATCTCCATCCCTGGAAGTGTCCCAGGAAGGGCAGGAGGTGGCACTGAGCGCTCTGGGCTGGTGACAAGATGGGCACGGGGCACAGCTTGGACTCCATGGGCTGGGAGAGCTTTCTCAGCCTCAGTGATCCTGGGATTCTGGGATTCTGTACTTCCACATTCCCTATCCTTGCATGATAAAGAGGAGGACAAATGGCAGAGGATCCATGGATGGAGATGTGCTCCTGGAATGGGCAGGAGCTGCTCCTCAAGAGCAGCCTCTGCTTTGGAGCTTCCTGTGATTCCCAGCTTCAGGAGCTGCTCCAGTTAAAAGGCATTTCCAGGTTTTTATTGGGAAGATGTGGTGAATTCTCCCTGGCTGAAAAGCACATACAAGGAATTGGTGTCCAAAATCCAGGCTCTGGGGAAACTCCAGGAACTCCTTTGACCCTTTCATCCCCCAGTTCAAAGATGTGTGATGTTCTCAGCACTTCAGGCTGCATTGGGAACTGACCAAAAATTCCACCTCATTTGTTTATAATCAGCTCTGAGCTTTCCCCGGGACCAATGAAAGCTGGCAAGGGGACACGGTTGTTTATCCACCAGAGCTTTGCAAACATGGAGTGCAGGGGGAAGGGGCTGGGAGGCTGCAAATGCAGCTTCCTGATCCAAATGTTTGCTCTCCCTTTCCCCCTTGGGTCTGCACAGTGTGGAAAGAGGGTCAGGGAAAAGCGTCCCTGCTTTGGTCACATTCCCATAGGAAGCATCTGCTGCTAAACATATGGTGTGGAATAAAACTCATCCCAGAAGCACAAACACAGCTTTTTCCTTGGTTTCTGCTGCACAGAAAATTCAGGAAGGGGTTCTGGGAAAAGGGGAAGTGGCCTGTAGGATGTAGGTGGCACAGCAAGCTCAGAGTGGAGCTGCTGGGAGTGGGATCAGAGGACCACTCCATGGATCCATCAGCTGAAGGTCAGGAGGGAGCTCTGAGCTATCCCAGCTGTGCCAGCTTCCCAGGAAACCAGAGCATGAGGAGATAGAAATGCTGGAATGGGAAATACAGGGGGTGTCCAACCCAAACAGTACCTTTGTACCTTTTGGGTACAGGGCTGTGGCTGTGCTCAGACTTTGGTGTCCTTATTCGTCACCAAGAGGTGGGAACACGTTTTCCATGGAAGCTTGGCCTGGAGTGTCCAGGGATATAACTCTGCACCCTCAGAGCCTCTGGCCTGGTGCTGCAGGTCCCTGGATTGGGAACAGACCCAGAGCTGTCCTCCATCCAGGCTGGGAGAGCCAGGACTGACCGAAGGGAATTCCACACCTGGAACATCACCTCCAGGGTATGAACTGGGGGAGTTACTGGGAAAGGGCTGATCTGAGTTCTGGGAGTGGGGCCTGGCATCGGTCAGGGAGTGCTGAGCAATTGGTTTGTGCATCACTTCGGGTTTTGCCATTATTATCATTATCATTATTATTGTTATTGTTCTTGTTATTATTTACCATTGTTACATTTTACTTTACTTTCAATTATTAAACTGTTCTTATCCCAATACACAACTTTTATTTTGATTCTCCCCATTCCACCAGGGTGGGTCACATCTGGGTGGTTTCTCCAAACTGTTCAACCTTGCCCAGGCTGGATTCCCAATAATTCCCTTTTCCTACACCATGCACCCACAGGAATTTTCCCCTGGGATGAAGAACTGACTGACCAAAAACATGGAAAAAACAGAATCTGGAGAAAAGACAACTTGAGACCTGACCTGAGCATGAGGCCAGACTTTAGGACAGACTTTAAAAGAAACTGTAATTAAAAGCACTGAAATAAATAGAAAAAGGGATTTAATCTCACATGGATTTACCAAAGGCAGCCCATGGCAGGTTGGCTTTTTTTAGGAAAGTAGCTGCTTTCCCAGACAAAAGAATTCCAGGAGATCTCATCTCCCTGAACCTCGCTCAAGCATTTGATGTAAGGCACAGAAGAAATTATTAATTAAACTGGTGAAGATGGGGATTAATAGAGAAAGGAACCTGGGAAAGATGGGAAATGCCTGGAGGGGAGGTGGGAATGGATGGAGCTAAACCAGCAAACTCGGAGCTGCAGGCAGGCTGCTAATGGAGTTCCTCAAAGATCCATTTGGGCTCTGATTTTCCTTAATATTCCCACTAATGATCTTTGCACAAAAGGTAGGAGGTTGCTGATAAAACCTGCTGGGGATTCAAAGGAGAAGCCAGTGATGGCAGCAGTGGAATATCAAACAGAAGAGCTTGAGTGACCTCAAAGCTGCAGGAAGAGACCTGGAAGGGAATTCGGGAGGGCAAATGTGGGGTCAGGGGCTCAGGAATGGATCCAGGGACAACGGAGCTGCTCCAGTAAATGGAAAGCACCAGGAGCTGCTGGGGAGTCACTCAGAGAAGGACCATCAACTCAGTTTGGAGCAGAGGGGGAAAAGGATGGTCAGCTGAACTCCAGGAGCTCCTGGGGACTGGAATCCCTCAGCTCCTGGACCAGTCTTGCCACTCCTGCTCCCTCCAACCCTCTCCCCCATCCCAAGCTTGGAAGGATTTGGCCTCTCTGCCCACCAGGATAGCTCTGCCACCCCAGAGTGCTCCAGGAAGGGAATGGAGAAGAATCCTCTGAGCTGAGGGGTGATGTGGCACAAAGGAAAGAGGGCTGGACAAGTTGTGAGTCATGGAATAACAGAGGGAAGAGGACAAGTTCCAGAAATATCTACTGAACATTTGTGTGACGCTGGGAGGGCTCTGGGACCCCCCAGGATCTCCAGCCCTGTGGCCATGCAGAGGTGTGAACCCCATCATCCTGTCTTGCACTAATTTAGGAGGAATTTGTCCATGGAAAGGATGGTCAGGGATTGGGAGGAGCTGCCCAGGGAGGTTTGGATTGCCCAACCCTGGAGGTGTCCCAGGAAGGGCTGGAGGTGGCACTCAGTGCTCTGGGCTGGGGACAAGGTGGGGATTGGGCTTGGACCTGCTGATCCTGGAGGGCTTTCCCAACCTCAGTGGCCCTGGGAATCTGGGAAGGAGCCAGCTGGGGCAATGCTGGATCACTGCTCTCTCCCCTGCCTGCTGCCAGAGGTTTGGCACCAAGCTGGGCACAGGGGACATCTATCAAAATATGTCACCTCCTCTATGTCACTTGGCTCTGCTCCAAACCTCACATGACAAGGAGGCCCAGTGTCAGTGTGGGCAGTGGCCAAATGCCCTCCCTGGCCACTCCCTGGGCGCAGGCGTGTCCTGGCTTCTGCTGTGGGTGACAAAGCCCCAGAGATTCCCTGAGAGCCACACATCCCTGAGTGCCCTTCCCGGGCTGGTCCCTCAGAGATGTCCCCTCTCCCAGCAGCTGGAGCGGCACAGGCCGTGCTGCCACGTCGGGGGAGGTGACAAGGCTGACGTGTCCCCGCTCCATGGAGCTGACAGCTCTGGACACCCATCGGGGCTGGCAGGGCACGCACGGCCCACGCCACGCACGGCTCGTCCCAACGCCAGCCCCAGCTGTTCCTGCTTCCACTCCATCACTCCTTGGACTGGCTCCCTGGCACTGGGAGCAGGGATGGCAGCTCCTGGAGGAGGCCTGGGCGCGTGGCAGGCTGGTGATGGTGACAGCCGGGCTGCCCACGGTGACACAGCCACACTGCCAGAGCAGGACAGGAGCTGATGTGGGATGGAGTTTAGGGGGAAATGTCAGGAGAGAGCTCCAGGTGCTCACAGGGTTGTCTGGAGGGGATGCTTTAGACAAAGAATCCCCTCCCTGGGCAGAAGGTGTTCCAGTCTCCAGGAGATTTCTTGAAAAGAGGCCCAAGGCCTTCACCTCCTCCCTCCAGGGCCTCTCCCTCCTTCCCTCAAGGACATTCCCTCCATGTTTCTGGCTGGAAGCAGCCCCACTGCTGCCCCAGTGATCCCAACTGCCTTCAGCCTCCTTCAAACAAACCCACCCTGGGCTGCCTGGGCCCTGCTCAGGGCAGAGAGGGGTTTTCCAAACATCCTGAGGGAAGAGTTAGATCCTGGGGGATGCACATCAGCTGGAAAAGGAGCTCCAGGGACCTGCTGAATCTCACCCAAAGTTGTCCTTAGGATCTTCCAGCTGCCAGCCCAGCAATGCCATCCCCGTTTACCCCAAGGAGAGCTTGGGAATGGGTGTGGGTTGCAGGACAATCCTGGTGCTGAGGACAAACCACATCCCTGTCCCTTCCTGCAGCTTTCCTGGCATCCAACATTCCCATTCCCTGAGGGATTACCTTCACCTTCTGGAGTGCAGTGCTTTTTTCTGACACTCCAGCCTTTTCTCCACATTCCTGCTGTTACCCCAGCACCCAGAAATGGGAGATGAGATCCTTGAAGCCTGGCTAGGGAGTCAATCCCACACAATCCCAGCTCTATCACTTGCTATGTATTCCAAGCAAGTGAGAAGAAGCAGGGAAGTCATTCTGTGGATGAAGAATTCCCAGTGACCTCGCTGTGCCTGGAGCAGCAGCTCTGCAGCTGGAGAGGAGGGATGTGCCCTGAGAACGGGAAAATCTGGGAATGAGCCCTTGCAAGCCTTTCCAGCCCATCCTGCCAAGCTGACTGTGTTTCCACAGTGTTAAATATTGATCCATGGCTTGGGGGGCACTGGAATGAGCTCTGTGCTGGAGCAGGGAAAGGACTGCCCGGAATGAGGTACAGCTGGGAGCGACGGGGGGACCTGCCAGCAGCCAGAGTGACACCAGCCTGTCACCACCCTGTGCTCAGGAGGACGTTGTTCCTCGGGGTCCAGCGAGCCCTGAGCCAGCCCTGAGCAGCATTTTCCTGCTGCTTCCCATAGAAATTCAGCCCTGTCTCCAGACAAGGGCTGCTCCTCTCCATCCATCCTCTCCTCTCATCTGCTCGCTGCTCCTGCTTGGCTGCTGCTCTCAGGGCATCCCACTCCAAGGGCTGCTGATTCCTGCTTTTCTCCAGTTGGAAATAAATCAATGGACACCCTGACACACCAGTCTGGACCTGCTCCTGGCTGCAGCCACACTCCTGCCCGCTTCCAGGGCCGGGCTGGGGGCAGCAGGAAGCCGCCGGTGCTCCTGTGGGAATGGTGTGTGCACCTCACAGTGCTGTGCTCACCCCATTCCCAGGGGATGTGCTGGAAATAGGGGTGGTGTCTCCTCAGTGTCACCAGCACGGAAGATTTGTGAGTGCATTGATGGCCAGGAATGGAATTCCAGGATTTCCCATGGATTTGGGCTCCTGGCTGGCTGCTGCTGCCGGATCCATCGCTGGGGGAGATGCAGGGAGCAGGGAAGCAGGCTGCTCCCAGCCTGGGGCTGGCTGGGACACAGCCCTGGCTCCCTCCTAGGCAGGGGCTGCGCTTTCCAGCTGCCAGCAATTTCCATGAAAACCTCATCAGTGCAGTCAAAACACATTGGCTCAAACTGTGCAATTTTGAGGGGAAAAAAAAAAGAACGATATTTTAAGCGATGTCTTGGTCAACAGATAGAAAACCTGGGGAGCCTGGAGGAAGAGATGTGGGAAATGGGGAATTTTAAAGGAAATTTTCGAGGAGCAGGAGAACTTGTGATGGTGGCTGGGCCCACAGAGGGTTGAAGACAAGGCATAGTGGTGACAAAGTGGCCCAAACCTTGTTGTGAGGACAGGCTCTGCAGCTGGGAGGAGCTGTCACAAGAGGAAATTCCCAGCTTGGGAATACAGAGAGAGATCTGACACGATCCTGAGCAAATCTAAGGAAAAAGGAGCCCAGCTGCTGCCAGCCAGGCTCTGTTTTGCTCATTCCTGGCAATCTCCAAACACAATTTTGCAGTGACAGGTCCAGTTCCTGATAATATTTTTCTCTCCAAACCTGGCTGTACTCTGGAATGAAGTGGCCCAGGAGCTGCTCAGGGCCATGATGCTGGAGACATCCTTGGGAGGCAGCTTTGGAGCCAGACTCTGAACTTCCAGGGTGCCCAACTCGGAAATGAAGGAGGCGCAGCACTGGTGAGATCCAAGGTGCTGCGAGCACAACATTTCTTGGTCAAGAGATCAGAATTTCATTTTTTTCCCCCAAAAAAAGGAATTTTTTGGGAGTTGATTATTCCAGAGGTTCCTCAGGGCATGGTCAATCACAGGATGATGCTGTGGATGCACCCAGGACACCGGGACTGCGCTGGATCCTGCAGGATGAGGGAGTGGAGCTCCAGAGCTCCTTCCCCTCTCCTGACCAGGTGAGACATGGAATAAGATGTCCAGAGAAGCTGTGGCTGCCTCTGAATCCCTGGAAGTGTCCAAGGCCAGATTGGATGGGCTTGGAGCAATCTGGGATAGTAGAAAGTTTCCCTGCCTATAGAGCCTATCCTAAAAGTCCCTTCCAACCCAAACCAGTCTGGGATTCCATGATCCAGTCATTGTCACAGCCCAAAACGCCTCCAGCACAGAGCATTCCTTGGAGCACACATCCTCTGTCAAACAATTTAGGATTTTATCTTTTGTGGTGATTTTGCCCAAATCAAAGAAAAAGAAACCCAACTAAAATATGTCTATTCCCATCTTATTTTATTTTAATAGGATTAAGTATCCTTGTGCTATCAAAATGTCTGTTTCAACATTTGCAGGCTGAGGAATTTCTCTCTGTGTTCCAAATGACATTTAGGAACAAAATTGAATCTAAGTGTTCCTTCTACTTATGTTTGAAACAGTCCAAATTGCAGTGACGTATTTGGGCTTTGTTGACACGGAACATTTGGATTAATCCAAAAGAAACACTTCCCAAACTTCATCTCCAGAAAACACTCAGACTTTGATGGGCCTGTTTCATTTGCAAATGAAGGGGAAAGAAAAAAAAGGAGAAAAAGTCACATCCTCAGCATTTCCTGGGAAACTGCAGCTCCTTTCCTTCCCTCTGGTCTCTGAGGACGTGGGATGTGCTCCAGGGAGGAACCAGCTGCATCCCAGCCACGGCATCATGGGCAGCTGGGGCTGCTGGTGCTGGGCGGGGTGAGGGGGATGCAGCACAGGTGGCACTGGGCAGACTGGGACCCTGGGACCTGGGACTGGTTCCCAGCAGTGGCACCTCCCAGTCTGATCCAAGCTGGTTTCCAGCAGAAGCCCAGAGAAATGTCCAAGAAGCCCTTGGAAATGTCCAAGGCCAGGCTGGACAGGGCTTGGAGCAACCTGGAATAGCAGAAGGTGTCCCTGCCCATGGCAGGGGCTGGAATGAGATGAGTTTCAACATCCCATTCCATGATTCCATCCTTCTCCCAGCCCTCAGAGCCAGTTCCTACAAGCTTGGTCACCAGTGGATGAGCCATTACCACATTCTAAGTGGTGGGAAGCTTTGGATGCTACTTCCAGCCAGACCTGGAGCACGTCAAGAGCATTTACAGCAGCTGGAATCTTGTGGCCTGCAGGGAACATCTGCCAGTGATGGATTCAGAGAATATCTCTGCTGCTGTGGGTCAGTCTTGGGGCTCCTCTCCCTCTCTGTGGGTGTTGTTTGCTTATCTGTGTCCTCCATTCATCAGCTGTGAGCTCTGTGTGCCAGGGGACAGCTCATTAGGAGAGATTTCACAGAATCCCAGGATAACTGAGGTTGGAAAATCCCTC
>VZTB01014625.1:2785-15822 GCA_013397245.1 Thryothorus ludovicianus | reverse complement strand
ACAGTGTGGGGTGGGAGCTCTGGGGATGTAGGGGTGGGGACAGGGTGGATGAGAGCTCTGGGCATGAGGGGATGGAGACAGGGTGGGGTGAAAGCTCTGGGGATGTAGGAACAGGGAAAGGGTGGGGTGAGAGCTCTGGGGATGTAGGAACAGGGACAGGGTGGGGTGAGAGCTCTGGGGATGTAGGAACAGGGACAGGGTGGGGTGAGAGCTCTGGGGATGTAGGAACAGGGACAGGGTGGATGAGAGCTCTGGGGATGTAGGAACAGGGACAGGGTGGATGAGAGCTCTGGGGATGTAGGAACAGGGACAGCAGCGTGGGGGATGATCACCTGGCTGTGGGGACTTCCCCTGTGTTGGAGGATGACAATTCCCCACTGGCAGAGGAGCAGAGCTCCTGCCTGTGATTAGCTGCTGGTGGCAGCACCCCAGCCCTGTCCCCATCAATCTGCCTGTGGGAATAAATGGAGCCATGCGTTCTGCCGGGGCTCCAGCTCCAGAGCCCCCCAGAGAGGGGGCTGGGCTGGCTCTAAATCTCCTAATCCCCTTCATCAGAGTGCCAAGCAAGCAGACACACCAAGTAAACTGCCTGGGGCTGGGCCCCCCTGCTTCCTCTGAGCTGCTGCAAATCCCAATCATCCTGCGGGCGATTACAGGGGCTTCTCCTGGAGCACAATATCCAATCTCCCCCAGAGGCCATCACAACATATGCAGGGCCAGGCTCCAGGGCCACCGCGGGCTTGTCTCTCGCTCATCCTATTACCGGAGTGCCTGGCAGGGATGTGCGGGGCCGGGCACCTCCCGGAGCCAGCGGGGGGAAGGAGGGAGAGGCTCCCCCGAGCCGTGGTCCCGCTCCTCCGGCACTCCGGGCCCTGTTCCCAGCCCCGATCCGGCCGCTGCAGCCCCTCCCTGCCCTCTCCATGGTCCTGCTCTGGAGGTTTCACAGCTGCCTGTAGGAATCGTGGAGTTAAAGCACATCTCGTGATAAAAAAAAAGTGGTGTCAGCTCTTCGATTCTTTTGGAACCTCTAGGCTGGCTCAGCGGTGATCCAGAGCCCTGCTTCCATGCCAGGAGGGATTTGTGGCCATCATCACAGCAGAAAGAGCTGTCCCTCTTGCTCATCCAAGGAAAAATCCACCCTGTTGGGCACTTACTGCTCAGCCGGCTCTGCTGGCTCACTCTGGGATTTCTTGGCCCAGGAACCACCTCAGCACCTTTAAATTCTTTAAGGATTCAGGATAGATCAGGCTGTTCAGAGGTTGCCACCTGGCTCCCTGTTTCTCAGAAATGCCCATTGTTCTGGGAACGAGGAACTTGGAGAAGATGGTGATGGGGGTGAGGCTCTGAGGTTTCCCAGAGAAGCTGTGGCTGTGCCTGGGTCCCTGGAAGCATCCGAGGCCAGGTTGGATGGGGCTTGGAGCAGCCTGGGATAGTGGAAGGTGTCCCTACTCATGGCAAGTGTGGAATTAGATGATGTCCAAGGTCCCTTCCCACCCAAACCCTCTTGTGGCTACTGAAAACACAGTTTTAAACCTCCCAGTGCTTTGGGCTGAGCAAAGTCCTGCTGGGAAAACCCTCAGGAACAACAGTCTGGGAGCAAACAGTGTCACTGCACTATTGGAGCCAGATCCCAAACCTCATCCTCATTACCATGCAAGCCCTGGAAATGACCCTGCCAGGTCTGTGCAGGCAGCTGGACAGCTGGGGCTGCGGGGTCAGGCCCTCAGGAGGCACAGGAATTAAATTTCCCGTCAAAATGGATGTCCCTGGCCTGGCACATTCCCAGCTCCCGCTGTAAGCCAGGACCCAATTAAACCAGCTGTACCTGGAAAAGCCAGGTCACAACAGAGCTCTGGCAGGAGCCCAGCCCAGCCCCTGTCACACGCTGTCCCCACCAGTCACCCCTCACCCTCTGCAGGTGCCCCAACACCAGGGAAGCCACCAAGGGGTGGCCAGGGGCTTCCATCTCCTCCACCTCCAGCCAGGAATGAATGCCCAGGGACTGAGCAGGGACACCGAGGCCACATCACCCCACTCCATGGAGCCCAGGCAGGTGGGACAATCCTGGGGTGGAAGATTCCTGTTTCCCATCCCCTTACAGGGCTCCATGGGCACCAGATCCCATTGTCAGGGTGCTGCTGATGGGATTCCTGTGTCCATTCCTTTTTCCCACACCCCTGCAGGGCTCCACGGGCACCAAATCCCATCCTGATGGTGCTGCTGATGGGATCCCTGTGCCATTCTTGTTCCCCACCCCCCTGCAGGGCTCCACGGGCATAAAATCCCATCCCGAGGGTGCTGCTGGCAGGATTCCAGCGTCCATTCCTGTTCCCCATCCCCCTGCAGGGCTCCACGGGCATAAAATCCCATCCCGAGGGTGCTGCTGGCAGGATTCCAGCGTCCATTCCTGTTCCCCATCCCCCTGCAGGGCTCCACGGGCACCAAATCCCATTCTGATGGTGCTGCTGATGTGATCCTTGTGCCCAAGCCCCCGGCCGTGCTGGGCAGCTGCAGCACCCGCAGCATCCGCAGGCCCCTTCCCAGCCGGTAATTGATGTGTGCTGCCATGGAAACCAGAGGGTTCCAGCCCGGCTGGATGCGAGCTCAGGGCTGTGCCGGAGGAGCGGGAAGGCTTCGTGAGCCGATGTGGGGTGAGGGGAGAGCACAGGAAGGGGGAGGAGAGGCAAGGAGCGAACGAGGAGGGGAGGGAGTGGGTGGGATGGGTGAGAAAGGGCCAGCAGAGAGGGGAAGGAGGCACAGCTGGGGTCGGGGAGGGGTCTGGATATCCTGGGATGGCTGAGGAGGAGGGAGTGCGAGGAGAAAGGAGGGCATGGGATGTGGAGGACAGACAGGGAGGGCCTGGGACTGTCTCTGCTTAGGAAAACATCCTTTGGTCACCTGTCCTGGGGGCAGAAGGGTGCTGACAGCTCTGCCCTCTGTGCCAGCTGTGCCAGGCTGGCACCACCCTCAGCATCCAGATCCTCTTTCCTGATGGCAGCAAAGGACACTGAACTACCCAAGATCCCTGAGACACATCTCTGCTCCCAGCTGGCCTGGGCCTGCCCTGAAGGGCAGCTGAGACCCCCCAGCCCTTACCACGAGGGGCAATCCCTTGGGAATGGGGGCATCAGATCCCCTCTCACAGCCCTGCTGAGCCACGGGGAGGGGATGGCTCAAAAGGGATCTTGGCAAAGGAGAGGGGAGGCTGAGCTTCATCTTCACATGGTAATTCTTCCTTCCTGGAGACTTCCAAGCTGGGAAGGAGTCTTTGATGGTGGTCCAACCACAACGAGCCCAGAGCTGAGCAGGGAGAGGTGCAAGGCTGTGTGTGAGCCCAGCACAGCCCAGATGTGCCACATCTCTATGGAAGCCACCAGAGAGGGAAGCAGCTCTGGCCCCACCAAGGAAACCTCCCAATGCAGCCTGGGGTCATTGGGATCCTGTGCAAAGGCAGGCAGGGAATTCCCACAGCTGGAGGATCCCTGCATCTGGGGCGGGAAGAGCCACAAATGTGCCCTGGTTTGGAGTGGCCCAGATGTTTCCAAAGGGTCTGAAACCCCCAAAAATCCCCAGCCATGCCTAGGAAAGGAGACGGTGAAATGGTGGGAAATGGAAGAATTCTCCAAGAGGCAGTGGTGGAGGTAAGAGCAGGTCTTGAGAGCTTTGATGGGATTTTCCCTGATTCCCACTTTGCCTGGTGACAGGTGCAGGCAGCCTTGGGGCTGGAGGTGTTTTTTCATTGAAATGTTTGGGTTTCAATCATAGAATCAATCACAGAATCATGGAATTGGGCTGGAAGGGGCCTGAAAGCTCATCCACCCCCAACCCCCTGCCATGGGCAGGGACATTTTCCACTGGAGCAGGATGATCCAAACCCCATCCAAGCTGGCCTTGAAGGAGTCTGGTCTGTGGGGAAGGGCTTGGGGGGCTTATCCTCCCTTTCCTCATGCAGAAACATTCTCAAGCTGGAAAACAGGGAGCCAAGAGCAGGGCAGGAGGGCACATAGTTCCTAAAGCCCTCCCAGCTCTTTCTGCCCCTGTGGATGCTCAGGGGGACGTGAGGGAAGAAGCAGCCAGGCCTAGGCAGCCGGGTTTTCACACTTTTATTGTAAAGCTTTAGGAAGGGCTAATTACAATGGAGTTGGTCATCTTGACAGCTCAGCAAACGAACGGAACAGGGGAGAACGGAAAGGGGGATCACGACGGTGTCATGCTCACGGCTCCGAACAGAAAGAGTTACAAGGGAATCAATTGTGCTCACAGCGCCCGGGGAAAACCAAGCCCAAGGCCCGAAGGCTTCCCCGCACAGGGAAATGCGTCACACATTGAGCAGTACAACCTTAGCAAGAGGCGTCGCCTTAGACGTAGGGCACCATCTGAAAAATAGTGGGGGTACTTTACTCTGCCATAGGATTTCTCCTTTAGAAAAGCTACACCTGCATGTACATAAAACTGTACAAAAAACAAGGCATCACAAGCAAGGAAATGAAATCTCGTATAAATAGAACCAACACTGAAGAGCTACAAAGGGGTCGCTTAGATCCTTCCCGCGCAGCCCGCCTGCTCCCTGGCTCCCACCTTTGGTTTTCCCCCTGGCTTGTCCTAGTGCAGTGTGAGATACAGTGAACCCTCCTCCTCCTCCCTGTGCTTGTCTAGACTGGAGCCCGTGGGGAGCTGTCCTCCCCCCACGTGCACAGAGGCTTTATCCTTCTGGCTTATAATTGTGCAAATGAGCTTCTTCCCACAGCACCTCTTCCTCGCCCTCCCCCGGGACTGATCCCCAGCAACACTGGCAGCTTCCCCCCGGGACAAATCCCTTCAAACCCCTCTCCCAGGACTGATGGCCAGCACGCTTTCCTCCCCAGGGACCCATCCACCTNCCCTCGGGGACCCCTCTGCACTCCCCCCTCCCCCTGCACAGTGCTCGCACTGAGGACATCGCCAGGTGCTCCAGGAGACAACACAGCAATTCCAGCCTCGGGATCCCTCTGGACACCCCAGCACAAGGTAGGGAGCCCACCTGCCGGGATAAGGTGGTCTCGGACAAGCCCCCCCTCAGATGTGGCTCTCCCGGGGGTCCCCAAGAGGGGCACTGGACACTGCCACTGCCTGAGCCCAGGGGAGGCGCGAGCAGCCGAGTCGGCAGTGGAGCCAAAGATCGTGGCCAGCGCGGCCAAATTGCACATTCTGCCCAGTTTGGCCCTGAAACTACAGAGCTACAATAAAAACAAGTTCAGGAGCGGCACCTGCTCAGGCAGCCAGACCGGGGGAACGCGGCCCCGCAGGGCAGAGCAGGAATCCCGGCCGGGAGGGCGGCTGGACATCCACCGGGAGCATCCCGCCCGCCTCCAGGGACACCCGGCCGGGCGGGAGCAGCAGCGAGAGGCCGGGAGGAGGGTCCTGCCTCCTCCGGGTGGCACCGCCAGGTGCCGGGGCCGCGGGCGATGCGGGGTGGCAGCGGTGTCCCCCGGGGAAGGCAAGGCTGGGGCACGAGGGACCCGAGGGACCCGAAGCAGCGGGGGCGAGCCAGGCGCCTTCTGCCGCCCTTCCTTCGTCCCCCGGGCTCGGCTGGGGCCGCGCCCCTCGGGAGCCGCGCGGGGCGGGGGCTGCGTCCTGCCACCCATCCAAGGGAGAGGAACTGCTCAGGGCGGGCTGCTGGGGCGGAGGAGGCTGGGCAGGGGGGCCCGACAGGCACTACAGCTATGGCAGGGCAGGCCCTGCCCCGGCCCGGCCCCTGCGCCCCCCGGAGCCCGGCAGAGCCCCGCGCCAGCCCCGCGGGGACGGACCGTGCGGTCCGAGGATGCGCCGCCACAGGACACCCCTCCTGCCGGCCTCGCCCCCTCAGGAAGGTGCCGAAGCTGGAGATGGGAAGCACAAGGGTGCAGCACAGCCCCTCCCGCGGCCCGGCGGGCGAGGACTGGGAAGGGCTACCCAGGAATGAGGCATGGGACGCCCGGACCCTCCTGCAAGGGGTGCACCCCAAAACCAGGACTGTGCCCCAGCTGCCGAGGGAGCAGTGACAGAGCCAGGGGTCCCCCTCTGGCTCTGGGGGAGCCCTGTGAGGGGCAGGGGCTCCTCTGTCCCCGCCCCGGGTGGGGACCCTACGCGGGAGCTGAGGACGCCGGGGCAGCGGGGACCTGCCGGGGAGACCTGTGGACCTTTGACAATGGAAGAGAAAGCTGGACCCCGTGAGAGTGGCCCTGTGGCCTAAGGGCAGCGGGAGTCCAGCGGGCAGGGGCTCGGCGGCCCCCGGTGTGACCCTGAGACAAAGCTCCTCCTCACAAAGGCAATGGTGGCTTTACAGGCGGATGGGACGGAGGTCGAGGGCACGGCACAGCCTGGCCCCGTGGGCATCCCCTGCCCCGGAGGAGGCCGGAGGCGATGGGCTGAGAGCCAGAGCCGCTGGCGGCCTCCCTGCCAGCAGAGGTGGACTGAGGGCTTCTCCGGACCCAGCCGGTCCCTTCCTGGGGACATCCCCTCCCCGGACCCAGCCGGTCCCTTCACTGGGGGCTTCCCCATCCCTTCTCCACCCACCAGGCGCAGGGCCACCACCAGGGACCCCCCCCACACCCCCAAAGCAGCCCCCACCTATGGCACCGGGCAGTCCCTAGGGACCCTGCAGCTTGTGGGCACAGTGACAACCTTCAGAAAGAGATCCAGGCTGAAAAATAGCAAAGTCCCTACAGTCCGGCCAGGATGCTGCCCCTCTCCTCCAGCTCCCCAGCTGCTGTTTCAGGGACTGATCACATCTCTATTTACAATATAGAACATGAGTGCGGGCCGGACGCTGCGCTCCCAGGGGCTCTTCCACGCAGGAAACCATTCAAAGCTGGAACTTGCTCCCTGTGGTTGGCTATTTTTTTCTCTTTTTTTTTTGTTTTGTTTTGTTTTTCCTTCTTTTTTTTTTTTTTGTCTGCTTTTTTTTTTTTTTTCATTTTGTTTTGTTTTGTTTTCTGGTTTAAAGTCTTTTTTTGTTTGTTTGTTTCAAGGACAATAAAAAGTTGCGATCAGGCAGGACTTGAATGTCATTCCTATAAGATTCGTATTTACAGGAGTCTACAGCAAAGAGACAGGCAGCTGGCTCCCCGTGCTCGGGGACACCCCTCGTCCTATGCCCCAGGAACTCCACCAGCTCTGCGTGGACCTTTGGTACGTAAGCCCTTCTCTCCCTTCTCCGTGCCCTCTGCACCAGGAGCCTGCCCAGCCCTCCCCGGCAGCAGTTCGGGATGCTCGGCAATCGGGGTTGGGATGCTTTTCATCCTCCCCACCCACCCCCGGCCCCGGGCAACACGGGGTTAAAAAGGCGCTCCTCTCCTCCCTGCCTCACCCTGCCCTGCTCCCCGCAGAGCCCCCTGCCTGGAGAAGCGGCCGGAGCCATAAAGCATCGAAGTGGAAAATGTTCCTCTGGCCTCTGCTCCCTGCCCCTCACGCCCAGCCTCACAGGTAGATCTCCCTCTTGGTGGTCTGGGCCGAGGGGGTGGTGGCTGGCTGGAAGTCCGAGGTCTGGGTGAGAGGAATTTCCTCCATGGGAGAGTCCTTGCAGGGCTCATGGCTACTATTGGAGAAGGCACTGTACGTGGGGAGCAGGCGGAGGTTGGCCATTTTGGTGCTGCGCTCTTCCGACAGTCTGGGGCTGCCGTTCCCGACTTGCTCTTGGCTCCCTCTGTCTTGGTAAGGCACAAAAGTGGAGAGTTTGAGGGCGTTCTTGGGCCTGCGGCTGGGGGAGGACTGGCCGGGCATCCAGCAGGTGTCGGAGTGGCCGAACTCCGTGCACTCCTGGGTGCAGGTCCCAGTCATGGCTACATCGGGCAGAGGCCGGAGATCTGCAGGGAACAAGGGACAGCGGCGTTACCTCAGGAACCCCGGCTCGGGACACGGGGATGGAGTGCAGGGTGAGCGGCAGGGACTGGACAGCTCGGTCCTGCCCTCTCTGGGAGGGACAGCCAGACCCACGGACACCTCGGAGCTGGACCCACGGACACCCCAGAGCCGGACCCACGGACAGCCAGGGAGCAGCACCCATAGACAGCCAGGGAGCTGCACCTATGGACAGGCAGGGAGCCAGACTCACAGACAGCCAGGGAGCCAGACCCATGGACACCCCAGAGCCGGAACCATGGACACCCCAGGAGCTGGACCCATGGACAGCCAGGGAGTCAGACCCATGGACACCCAGGAGCTGGACCCATGGACAGCCAGGGAGTCAGACCCATGGACACCCAGGAGCTGGACCCATGGACAGCCAGGGAGCAAAGCAGAGCTGGGAGGGAAACCCAAAGCCATGGAGAAACAGGAGGCAGAGCACAGGGGCTCTCCCAAGCTCCTTTGGAGACCAGGACTGCACAGGGAGGCTCCACAGCTTGGATTTGCACAGCAGGACACACGCTGCCACAGCAGACTTGTGATCCCAGTAGTTTAGGCACCACCTGGAACCTGCTAAGCTCCAGGAATTCCCATGGGGCACCACTGATGGCTTCACTGTTCAGAGACAGAACTGCCCTGGATTCAGCCCCGAGGCACAGCTGTGTGTCCTGGGCAGCATCCTCGGGCATCACTGCCCTACTCCCACCAGGCATTCCAGGCCATGTTCCTGCCTCCCTCAGCAGGAGCCACAAGTCCAGCCAGAAGTCCTGGTCTCCTGTAGAGCCTGAGATCCCTGAGCACATGGAGACAAAGCCATGCTCACCTCAAGAGAGGCTGGAGATACCGTGGGGTGCCCTGTGGAGATGCCAGGGGTGCCCTGTGCACCAACCTCTGTCCCTGAGGGAGCCCAGCACCCGAGGGCACAACAGCTCCCTGCTCCTGGCACAGCCAGATCACTGAGCACCAGTTACACCAGTCCATGGACTGGTGTCCTCACATATCAGCCACCCCATACCCCAGGTGTCCCTGAGCCTTGGCCAGGTGTCCTCCTATCACGAGGCTTCTGAGACTCAAATTTGGCACTTCCATGTTGAGCTGAGCGTCCCTCCTAGAGCCATCCCAGCCATTCCTTGACTTCTGCCCCAATTTGGAACATCACAGAGTGCCCTGGGACATGTCACTGCCTGCTTCCACAAGCAGATCCAGCCTGGTGTTGATGCTGGGGTGGAAGCAGGCTCTGCTCATGACTTCGAGGCTGCTCGGACTTCCAGATGTCCCTGTGGCTCCCAAAAAGCCTCTCCATGTCTCCACCACTGTGGAGCTCTCTCCACCGACAGACTGATGGAGGGAGATGCCAAGGAGCTCTGGGGCCCTGAGACTTGTGGGGCAGCCCCTTCCCACTGGACACGCACAGGTACACACAATTCCCTCATCCCAAAAGCAGGGCAGACCTATGGGTGCTCCCCAAACCCTGGGAAGAAGCAAACCAGAGCACCATGGTGGGGATTCTACCCTGGCCAACGCTCTCTCCTGCCACCAGTTTGGGACTGCCACAAACCAGAGTCACCCTGGCACAGCTTTCACACACAGGATGCAGGAGAAGGCTCCAGACAATGCTGGGAATGCTTGACACCGGCATGGATGAAGGGACAAAGTCAGCATCCAACCATTGTGTGAGCACATCTTGCCCTAAAAGAGCCCACAGTGACTGTCCCCAAAAGCAGCCCAATTTCCCCCTGGGGCCTGTGCCCACATTCCATCCCTGGCGCCCACAGAAGTTGCCCCTGGAAGCTGGGATATCCTGGCGGGAGCCACACGGACATACCTGATGGCAGCCCCCCTTCACAGCCTGCTCCGCTCAGGGGACTCTGATGAGGGGCAGAAAAAGGACGACAGCGTCACATCAGTGCACAGCCCCGGCCTCCACACCCCCTTCAGCCTCTGCCACCCCCTGTGCCCCCACTCCCCGCTCCTTGGCCTCTCCTGGCCCTGCTCCAGCCTCCTGGAGGCCTCTTGGCCACTGCTGCTCCTCCCTCACTGCTTGCTCCAGCTTTATCCTGGTCCTCCCTGGAGCCCAGAGGCCCGCGGGGGACTCTCGTGGGGATGCTGGAAGTCACCTGGATGGTGACACCAGAAGCTCAGGCATGCAGAGGGGTTGAGGCTGTGCATACACACAGGGATACACACATGGATACACACAGGATACACACAGGGATACATCCCAGCAGGATGCTCCGCCCTGCTCACAGCGCGGGGGACAGCCATGCTCACGGCGCGGGGACAAAAAGCAGCAGCACAAAAGCGGCACAGGGGACACGGCAGTGGCACGGGCAGCACAGCTTGGCAGGACACGTCCTTGGGGCTGGCCGTGCACCAGCTGCCCTATTTCCTGGGGAATTGCCTCGTTGCTCTCTCCCATGTGAGATACAAAGGCAGTGGCACAACAGCTCCGTTTTCCTCCCTACTCTGGGCAAGTCGAAGCAGAGAATGGAATCCTAATCCAAGGAGAACCATCAGGTTTTCCTCTCAGGACCACAGGATGCTCCAGTGGTCATGCAATGGCTTGGTCACTTTGAGGTGACATTCTGTGGTCTTTCACTTCTGTCCAAGAGGAATTATTGCCACACTTTCCTCACCAGCTTTCCTCCTGACATCCTTTCCTCTTCCAGAAAGGTTCTGGTGCTTTGCACACCCAGGGGAGTGGATGGGAGCCATCCCCTCTTCCTGGGGCAGAAGGAGCTTTGCTGAGCCCACAGAGGGGACTGGCAGGGCTGAAATAAAATCCACCTCTGCAGGGAACAAAGCTACGGAGATTTCCTCGTGCCAGCAGCAGCTTGGGAATGGCAGGATCAAGCAGGAACGCTGTGTTCAGGGTCTTTTATTCTGCTTTACCCATTGTCTGCTCCTGGCACTGAAGCCTTTTTCCAGCATTGTCCCCTCGCTTGCGAAGCCGCTGAGGAGCGGATTCTGTGCCATGAGCCCGGAACGGGGCAGGGTGGAATTCCTGAATAGCTGGGACTGAGGGAAAACACGACCCCATGGCCTAATTCCCAGCACATGCTGGTGGCTCAGGGACTCCAATCTGCAAGCACAAATCCCTCTCTGATGGGAATTTTGCCCACTGGTTTTCCCCAGTTTTGTGGGGTGGTTGAGGAGTCAGGCTCACACCTCGGGATGCACAAAGAGTACTTGGGATTTCAGATCCCTGCTCCACCCAAAATGCACTTTTATGCCTCTGAAGTCCTGGAATGTGACAACATTCTCAGGGGATGAAGAGGATGGCCACGCCCTCTCTGGTGTCCCTGGCCATGCCAGGTAAAGCTTTGTGCAGTTGCCGTGTTTTCCTGAGCTTTGGCCCATCGTGATTATTCCAGGCAACCAGACTGTGCTTCCCAGGCAGGGAATTCACAACCCCGACATCCTCCTGGCTCCCCCATTCCTGCCTCTCTCTGGCATCCCCTTGTCAGCTGCCCTGGGGTGCTCTCCTCCTTAGGGATGAATCCAGGCTGAGAAAGTCGAGATCTCCTTGGTTTCTTGGAGGGCACGTTTGGGATTTTACACCAGGATGCCCTCAGAGATGCCAGGTTTGCTCCTCTGGGAAGAGGCACAAAT
Organism: Thryothorus ludovicianus; assembly: GCA_013397245.1. Classification (NCBI taxonomy): domain Eukaryota; kingdom Metazoa; phylum Chordata; class Aves; order Passeriformes; family Certhiidae; genus Thryothorus; species Thryothorus ludovicianus. The sequence goes on along the minus strand of VZTB01014625.1, from coordinate 4,347 downwards.
TGGTGCCACTGTTAATTATTCCTGTCTCACTCTTCCTCCACCCAGGGCAGGAGCTCATCCCGTCGCAGAGTTCCTCTGAAACCTTGCTGGGGTGTTCCAGCAAAGCTCTGGAGCATTTTGGGAACAAGACAAAAGCAGCAGCCTCAGCCAGCAGCGCTTCTCTCCCCTGCAGTGGACAGGCAGAGGATCCCTCGCCCTCTGCAAGCTGGGAGCTCCAAGCAGAGGCTGAGCCAGCCCCGAGCACGTTTTTTATGCCACCTTCTGCAACATCCCCAGCCTGGTTTGGTCCTCCCATGTCTTCCACTTGCGTCAGTGCAGGGAGAGCAGGGATGGATGATGCAGCACAGGAGAAGTCTTGGAAGGGAGGGGATGTGCTGGAGCAGCACTGGGAGGGGAGGCAGTGGGGCTGTGATGGAGCAGATCACGGCACAGGATGCAGAGAAGGCCAGGAAAGGGGAGGAGGGAAGCACAGCATGCCAGAAGGGACTGGAGAGGCTCGGCAGTGTGGGGAAATGGGGAATGGGAGAGTAAGGAGAGAAGCTGGGAGGAAAACAAGACGTTTTCCCAAAGCTGGGATCAGAAAGAGCCTTCTTCCCTCCCTGGGGAGAGCTCATTCCAGCCAGCTGCCTCAAAAGCAGAGCCCAGGAGGCCTGACCTGTGCTGGCTGTGAGGACAGAGGGACAGAGCAGGGCCCAGGCCACACCCTGAGGTGCCAGGGATTCCAAAGGTCTGTATTCAGCCAGGGAAAAGGCCAGTGTTCCCAGGAGAGGCAGCTTGGCCACCGTGCTGTGGACACCTGGAAATGCCCCTTCTACCTCCAAGCCCTCCGGGCTCTGCAGGCCCCTCTGGGATGTCCCTGACAGTGGTGGCCTCTGTCCCAGCAGCACTGTCCCCCCCTCCCTGTGCAGCAAGGACTCCCTTCCTGCCCCACAGCTCCTGGCAGTCGGCACCATTCCCTATTTCACCATTCCTGGTGCCGTTCACCTGCGCCATTGCTCCTCCAGGAACCATTCCCGGGAATTCTGCTCTCTGTTGCCCATGGCAGAGCTGCTGGCAGGCCCCATCCTGCCGTGCCAATGTTCTCCACAGGTGCCACTTTCCCGCAGCGCCACTCCCCACAGGTGTGTCCCCTCCAGGTGTGTCCCCCCCAGGTGTGACCCCCCCCAGGTGTGTCCCCCACAGTGCACTCCCAAAGGCACAGCTCTCCCACGGCGCTGCTCCCTCCAGGTGCCATTTCCTGCAGCGCCACTCCCGGGAAGCACCAGCCCCCGCGGCGCTGCTGCCTCCAGGTACGGGTCCCCCACAGTGCCACGTCCTGCAGGTGCCATGTTCTGTGCTGCTGCCACCTCCAGGTGCTGCCTCCCCCCGCTGCTGCCTTCCCTGCAGGCAGTGCTGCTGCAGTGGAGCCATTTCCTCCAGGTTCCATGTTTTACAGCACTGCTCCCTCCAGATAGCACTTCCCTGCGGAGCTGCTTCCTCCAGGCACCTCCCTCCTCAGACACCCTAAGGAACAGCTGGGATTGTGCAGCCCAAAATCCCATATTCTTACATCCCACTCCTAT
>VZTB01014624.1:287847-331383 GCA_013397245.1 Thryothorus ludovicianus | reverse complement strand
ACTTAAATCTACTTAACGATCTTCCAGTGCTGTCTGTTGTAGCTTTCAGTAAAGGGAGACTTTTGCTTGGAAGTACTGCCATTGTAATTCATGGGGAAAAATAAATTTCATTGTAAAAGAAGTAATGGATGTCTGTCACTGATTCCAACTGGACCATTCTCTTTACAAGGCCTTATTTCAAAGATGAAAAAGCCTATACTTTAGGATATGATGGCACAGAATAGACATTTTCACTTGTTTTTCTCACGTTGCTTTTTCCTCCAGTTAAGAGTCAATAGAATTTTATGTTGCTCTGATATATTTCGTGATATTTTGACTACATTATCAATACTTTCCACTTTTGTGTGCTTTTCCTCAAGAAAAAAACAGAACTTTTATATGGATAAGAAAGATGATACCAGTTAATTAGCTTTCAGTTACAGAGCTGGCAGAAACAGTTTGAGAGCTGAGTCTCACCTACACAATAAAATTTGCATAGTAGAAATCAGATTCATCCATTCTGCAATTTGTATTTTTGCAGCTGCATTAAAACTGATAGACTTACAATGAAATATAATATAAAATACCAACTCTGTGTATATAGGGGTCTTAGTTAATTAGTTACAAGAAAAAAAAATTGAACTGATTCAAAGATTACCTGGGCTAATATGCCACAGTATTTGTCATTTCACTATGGATGTTAAGAACGGGATGTAATGAACGTACACGGATGCATTATGACAGAGACAATGATTAATGATTTCTCTTCAGCAGCTAAAGGTAATTTTAAATTTTTGGTAGCAAACAACAATTGTTCACAGAATAGCAAAAAGCCCAGTAATGGGAAATCATATTCGTAACTGAATGTGAAAACATTGTTCCTACCAGAGGAAATAATTTATTGATCACTGAAACATTTTGCTGCATTACATTACAGTATGTTGTGGAATCCTTGGAAATATTTGGATTCAGGCTTCAAAGTAACTCCATCTGTAAGATATATCTAAAAATATCCAATATTTTCATTACTGCCTATGAGAATATGCAAATGCCTATAATTTATTCACTTTTTTATTTGGTACAAAACAAATTCAGTATATTATTTCAGTTTCTTTTGATCTGGATTAACTTATTATGGATAATTGAGGCAACTCAAATCAGGTTTGTATCTGAAAACTTTTAGGATAGAAGACAGATATGCACAGAATAACATAATCTTACTGCTTATTGTTTTGTAATATAGGAAATGCTGACAACTTTTTCATTAATCATTCAATATTTTTTACTTAATCAGAGGCTTTATAGCTCACATTTTTATGCACTTTTCACATACTGACCATGCAAAGAGCTGTTATTTAAATCTATTTCAAAATTTAATGTAGGAATGAGTTGGGCAACTGCAAAAGACAGAATATTCCTACAGATAATGTAGCTGAATATTGCTGTTATTGAGATTCTCTATGTCTCTGTGTTTGATAGATCCAAAGTTATAGTCAGCTTAACCACTTAAGCAGCATGCTTTATTTAAAATTGTCATATGTTGACTGCTTACAAAGCATTTCTCACTTTCTTTTTGCCCAGAATAGCATGTTTGTTTTGTAGAATCACAGAGACAATGAATGACCTGAGTACTTAGAATAATTGAAAGAAATTAGAATTTTATTTTGAAAACAAAAATGCTATTTAGATTCTTAATACTCCGAAAGATTCATTCTTAATTGCCAAACTTTAAAATCAATTGAAGGTATTGTAAAAAAATGATAAAGGATTTTATTTTATTGTTATTGAACTATCTTCTGAGTACTTAATTTTTGTTCCCAAGCTTCCCCTTTCCATTTTTCACCAATTTATTTCCGTTGCTTTACCATTCCAAACTTTCCTTCCATATAGTGAGTGGAAGACTTCTTAAAAGGTCATCCAGGGGGACTCAAAGAGCTTGTTAAGGTCAATTCTTCCATTTGCATCTGGACAGCATTAGCAGGATTTAATCTGCTTGCACGCTCAGTAGGATATGACTGAGAGCAGCAACACAGGAAATCCTCGATCTGCTGAGGTATCTGAACGTGCTGTGTGGAAGCAGTACTGTTTGCACTAAAAGCATACAACAAACTCTATTTTGCATGTGTTAAAATTTAGCAGTTAGATTTCTGAGTAAAGTGGAGGAGTAGGCATCTGAGTGTACCTTAACCTATAAACCTCACATACAGAACCTTTTCTCTATGAGCACACTCATTCCTCATCCATGCAAAGGAGACCATTGTATACAAAGAATTATCAAGTCAGAAAGACAAAATGAGAAAATCCATCTTCCACACAGTGGATTTTGCAGAATAGAGATTTAGTTACCAGTATATACTTCTTGGAGACAGTAGTCTCCTTTTTCTGAAGACATGTGACCGATTTTTTACTGTAAAACACACAAATAGTTTTGTAAATAGGAAACAAAACTAATGTCTTTCATTATGCTATGCAGACAGCTTGTATTTTGCTGAAAACCCCACTTTTTTTTTTTAAATGTGATTGAGTTAAAAGCTCAGATTTTCTTAAAGATATTCACTTCATATCAGAAAAAAATTGCAAATTTTACTGGAATTAAATATAAATATTAATAACTCAAGAAAGAGCAGAAATCAAAAGTAAATATAGATGCATCCTTATATCCACAGAAAGCATTACTCTGTCTGACCTTTGGCATATACATTTGGAATTCATAATATGGCTTTACAAAGTCCATTGAATAATAAATGTTGTGTGTAATTATTCCAGGCTTTCATTTAAGAAGTAATATTATCATATAAAGGTAAGTAAAGTATTAGAAATGAAGAAAGTTGTTAATTACAATGATCTTATTAAAATCAGCTGCCAGAGAATCCTAATTCCCAACAAATTTAAAGGATTAGTTAAGTGGAGTGCATCATAAAACCAGGCACTTCTTCTTCTGTTGAACTAAATCTGCAGCCAAATTTTGGAAGCAGAGGAAATGAATGAAGGAAATGTTAAAAGAAGGAGAAATATTTTAAGCTATATATAAAATTGGGGTTTTTTTCAGCTTTAATTTTTTACTTCTTTGCTATGAAACGAATGATTTGCAATGAAGTATATCTATTCAAGTCAATTTTAAATACGTTTGCTTATATGTAACTTTTATGCAACAACATCATGAATTAGCAGGGAAAATATAACACCAACTTTAATATTTTTGAAAGTAATGTGTAAATTATAAAATATATAAATTAACTGACCAAGTTTCTAATTTATTTGATAATAAACGTATACAGAAAGTACCAATGAAAATACAGAATAAATGATGTGATCTTTTTTTTGCTTTAGAATAGAAGAAACTGACACTTTTTTGTTTGTTTTGAATATGTAAATTTTTTAGTAGAAGACTAAAAAAACATTACCTTAAAAAAAAATTCTTTCATCATGTGTTTTGAGGTGGAGAGAAAAACAGTTTTTAGTAGTAGTTTACATAAATATATGCTTGTTCCTGTATTTAGTGTTAGCACCATAGGTGCATATTTTTCTTTGAACATTTTTCAAACAGACAAGGTAACTTCAGGGTATTCTGTTCTTAGAAGGAAAAATATCTTTCTACCTTTTAGTCACACAGAGAAGGAAATATTTATTTTCCAAAGTCTGCAAGACACTGAATTGTGACAGGATTATGTAGTATCAGTTAATAATCATAGTAAATCAATTAATTAATAACTGGAATTAAAGAAACTGATCCAGTCATTTGCACGGGCTATAGCTGACAAATATGCATATTTCTAACTGAACCTCAGGCAGCAGAGGTAAAGTTAGTGTCCTCACTCTTGTCTAATAAGACCTCAGTAATGAACTGGAGGAAGATTTATTACGTGGAATAAGCTGATGTTTGCATCCATAAGACTCATGTTTCATTGTTTGCACAAGTTTTGTAATCTCCATTTTGTCACAGTGGAGATCGGGGGATGGATGGTTCTGGGCAATAGAAGAAACCTGAAATTAAGAGAGTGCATTGTTATAAAATTGTATTCTATTTTGTTTTCCATCTTGATTGGGCTATAGTATTTTGCCAACATACTATAGGAATGGCTGGCAAGCACATTGTTCAGCTTAAAGAGGATAGCTCCTCTTTTAGACCCCATGTTTCTTGACATTTGTGAAACAGCTTTTATTCTGATGTTACATTCTTTTGAAGGAACGTCTTCCACAGCAAAGGTACTCCTAATTATGAGGTTCTTCCTGAACCTTTCTGTGATGTATTTCTCTTTTATATCATAAAGAGAAGTGTGTTAAGAAGTTACTATAAAGCATCACAACACCATGTAATGTACAGTTGTGTATTCCATCTATTGCAAAAATTCTGTTGCTATAAATGTAAAAGGTTACAATTTCTTCCATGTTATACTTCACATTTTATATGTTCTATTATTTTGTTAGTCAGTTACTGAATTAGATGGTAGTCTAAACCTTTACTTAGGTGACATGCTAGGAAATACACTGCTTTGGTTTGTGGCTGAATTTTTAATAAAAAACATTTTTAGACATTAAGCTATACTTATAATTGAGACCAAATATAAGTAATAGAAGGCCAGAGAACATTAATATCCATGATATTTTAATTATTTTCAGTTCAAATGCTGGTGATTCAGTGAACATCTTCTATTTCACTATGAGATAAAAGTACAGAATGAACAGAGAAACATCTGGCCTAAAGCAGAACAGATTTTCTCAATAGGAGTAAATGTGACAATAATATGTAATATGCGTGCTCAAAATGTATCTGAAGTTTCTATAATGCATTCAAATTGGACACCCTGGGAGGAAAGAAAGAAGAAAATCATTTACTTTTAACTTTGTATGGGGAATAATACCAAACTAAGGAAGGTTGTTGAAATAGCTTTGAAGACAACAGCAAAAAGGTATTTACCATTGACTTGGGATCATATAAAAACGCCATCTTAGAGTATTACCAATCAGAATCAAAATCTAAATGGATCAGCAAAAGAGGTGATGAAACATCATTCAAGGAATCCAATTAGGATTTTTTAGGATTAGATATTAGTACATATATTTCAAGAAAATGAAATCCCGTTCAAAAGAAGGTAGTAGAAAGTGTGGCCAACAGGGTTTTGAGAAAAAAGCTTTAAAATCTAATTTAAGCAGTAATACAGTTTTGCAAAGATTAAAAAATTAGAAACTTACTAAAGACTCAACAGCAGGTCAAGACCAAAAATGTATTCAAGGACAATGTTATTGAGGGGAAGGAAAAAAGAAATTCCTTATATATTATGTTCTATTTCTTGTATTACCTTAGTGAGGTAACGAGAGAGGTAGTGCCTTGGAACCATTCCTTTGGCTTGAAGAAACTGAGTCAAAATAAGGAAAATCGATAAACAGAGCCATATCAACTCGCTAGGATGAGACAGTTTTTTTCTGTGTAGTTCTGAAAGAGATAGATATGAAGTATTTGAAGTACGAATGTCGACCTTAAGTTAGCAGTGGGAGGTCATGAACCTGTCAGAAATATTCCTTGGTGAGCATTTTGCCAATTTCCACAGTTAGAAAATAGGTAGTGATTATTAAAAAAATAAACAAAACAAAAAAAAAGAAAAGTGTAACTAGGAGACACATTGTTCAGCAAGCTGAAAAAAAAATCAATATAACTTCAGAAGAAGAATGTGGATATTTTTGGGAAGTTTTAGAGCTTAATATGCAAAAGGATGAAATCAAAAACAGCTGATACCACACAATTGAATTTATAAAGATATTTGGCAGTGCTCCATGAAATAAATATTATCTTTTAAGAGAAAACCAACACAATGCATTAAGATAATATTTGATTACAAGGTAAGAATTGAACGTTGTTGATGTAATGTCCAGTTTTAAGTTATCTAGAAAAAATCAATAAAGGCTATCACAAAGATCTCATACATATTTTTCCTATGAATTGTGCTGTCCAATACTAATTTCCATAAAATTGAGATGACAAAGTTCACATTATCACAAAATTATATGGTATCATCATACCTAGAGTCAAATGCACAGAGTAAAAGGTACATCAACTTCACTTCTGTTAAGTGAAGGCAAAATACTTATGGAAGAAATAACCCTATGTATAGGCATGTGATGATAATTACATTTTGGTTGTGAAGTATCACAAAATCACAAGAATGGGTGAGGGGAGGGGACTGCAGTGGGTCTCCTGGTCCAACCTCCCTGCTCAATCAGGTTCACGTCAGAGCACATGGCACAGAATTGTGTTGAGATGGTTCTTGAATATCTCAAATGAACAAGACTCCTCGAGCTCTTTGGGCAGTCTGTTCCAGTGTGTGCTGTCCTGAAAGTCATGTTCAGCTGGAACTTCCTGTGCATCATTTCCTGCCCATTGTCTGTTCTCTTATTCCTTGGCACCAACAAAAAGAGCCTGAATCCATTCTCTGTCACCCTCCCTTCAGGTACTGATAGACATTGATGTGATGCCCTCTCAGTCCTCTCTCCTCAAGGCTGAATAAGCCCAATTGCCTCAGCCTGTCCTTGTAAGAGAGGTGCTCCAGTCCAAGATAAATTACCTTGAATTCATTGCTAGTCTTCCGAAGATTAGCAAAGTTCTATCACAGTTATATTTAAAGATTTTTTTCCTCACAGAGCATCCTAGCCCATGAGATATACTCTGATGAGGCAATGTTAACAAGACAATAAACAAGTATTACCTGAAAGCCATATTTGCTTCTTGCTTGCAAATAGGAGAGTCTACTTCTCAGCACTCATAGTTAAAGGAAAAATAGAGTTGTAGTTTTTAAATATAGTCCTTATTACAAGGAAATAAGACAGTCTTAAATTTTTGAGAAATGTAATTAAAAATCTCTTTTTCTAATACTGAGAAATAGATCTCTACATTATGCAGTCTTCAGCTTGGTGATTTGAAATGTAATAAATAAGATGTCTGGCTTGCTGATCACTAGAGATCCCAGTGACGTGTGAAAATTTCCCAGATGCAAAAATGCCATGAGTATTTTTCTTCTTTGTCTTCTGCATGTTTTAAATATCAGTTCTGTATTATTTGATTTTATATTTTCAGTTGGTATTTGTGCCAGTAACTGTTCATTGACCAGTTATTTTGAATATTGTTTTGTTTTATAGTTTTTTTCTGACCCTATTTTTCTTTCTTGTGTTTCAGAAATCCCTCTTCCTAACTTTCTTGATTAGTTTTATTTACTTCTAATCTGAATGTGTCTTTAATTATAGATAGCTTATTTTTTTAGTCTTTCTTTTTCATTTTCTTTAATTCACTTTTCTTTAGTGAGTTTGAATAGTGGGAATTTCTGTCTTTTTAGTCAATTTAAAAGTCTGTGTCGCAAACCTAAACAGAAGTGGTAGAAAAGAAAGCTGAGATTGAGAGTATTACAATGACCTCAGTGAATTTATCATTAACTGTCAGATCTCAAATTTAAAATTACAATCATTGACTGTTCCCGCAGTTTCCTTTTAAGCTGCTAATGCACACACACTGAAAAATATTTAAAATCACGTAGGAACAAAGTGATCATCATTTAGAAACCCAAAGTTTCATTCTAGTATTTTAATAATATTTGCAGATGATTCAAGAAAAAGCTTATTCTTTGCTCCAGCCATGATTCACTGCTAGTGCTTAAAAAGTCATTTGGGTAAAATAGCTCAAATGAGACATGCAAATAGGCAGTATATCACAACATGAAGGGGTTTTGCATGGTCAGTACACTCTTTACAGCTTCCCCAGCCCCAAAATGGTCAAAGTCCTATTAACAGAAAAAATTCAGGGGCTAATATCACTTAAGAGCTCTATAGTAATAAGTATTTTCCTTATTCTGTGAAGTTTGAAATGAAATCATAAACTTAATGAGTTCTAAGAAAGCTCATAATTTAACTTTTATCCTCACATTTGTTTTTACATTTCTTCTGCTTAGAAGCTGTCATCATACTCTTCATCACATAATAAGAATTATTCTTAAACCAAAAAAAAGTAATAAAATATCATTTAGATATGAAGAGTGCGTAAATGAATAAATAAATAATAAGTAGGGTATATGACCTTCAAAAAGAAAAAAAAAAGAAAGGAAGTTTCTCATTAAAGAGATGATTATTTCTTGTGAAGAGATCTGTAAATCCTTACACATTTTTGATTCATACTTTCTGATGCATCAATCTCTCAATTCTGCTATTGTAGCTAAAATGTGTTAAGCTTTGTTAATCTCTGATTTATTTTTACTTTACACATCTGTCATATAATGCTCTTTTCCTCTTGCTATCTTAATATTCTTGAAAGACTGAAATGGTCTTCCCCAGAAGACTGCCAATTTTCTTTTCTCTTCATTTTTATTCATTTAGAATGTTGGCAGTTAAATGGTTTTAAAATGATTGTTCGTTTTCCCTCAGAAGTTCCTTAAATATCATGTCAAGTCTGCTGCAGACAATTGACTTGAAAAGCATGTTCAAACTTTTATTTAGTTACTTTTTTTTTCAGCTGTGGAAACTATAACTCTAGTGTGCTCTGTCAAAGGAATGAAGCTGTGCTGAGGCATAGGCTGACTGCAGAGACCCATTCCACCTCCATTTATTATAAGCAGAGACTGTTTCACTGCAAAGATCTTTATTCTACCACAAAAGATGTTAGAAAATGTTTTCTCCTATTCGATGGCTCCATTCTCAGAGCCTGCTACTTTAATTCCATTTTATCAGCAAAAGAAAACAAAACATTTCTTAAATGAAAGAACACAACATTATTAAGTGGTGGTTTTGTCAGTGAAAGACTCTTGGAAAGCTATCACACGGCCTTCCAATGGTTTTATCAATGGGAGCAGTGAGAAACATGAGCAAGAGGAGAAACCTCATCCAGCTCACACGGGAACACCAAGGCAGGGAGGACTCGGCTCCCACCGCTTGTCCTAGAGGCGAGCAACATAAAAAGTTTTCATCAGCTATACACAATTCCTTCAAAGTTAAGAAAAATATTAATGCACTAAACATCACTTAAGATTCTAGAAGACTATACCACACTGGAAATTAATTTAATCCACTGCTCTCTGTTGAAGAAAGCTTTCTTTCAGGAAGCGATTTCCTGCAATATAGCAGAAAAATGAAGAATTATGAATAATAATTTTCTTCAATTTAGTTATTTTAAATTAAAAATTTAGTAATACATCTGTTATATAGGGATTTAAAAATTTCTATAATTTAAGGTTAATTTTAATCTGCTTATTTTTACTTTTATTTATTAATTATTAATAAAATAACCATACTTATCTGGTTATTTATGTGGTGTCTGATTATGCTACAGAGTATTTTGACATTTACATGCCACAGGCCTTGATAATAAATAATGCATGATGTGTAGCTCTACCTTGACATTTAAAAATGGAATCATTATATGGAATTAGATTTTGGGTTATAAAATTGGAAATCTGACTCTTCAAATTTTCTTTAATATTTTCTCTAGGGCTTTGACAATTCATATAGGAGTACAGGATTTTGCATTTATTCTTACTCACTTTACTGCTCATCTAAAATGGACTTGAATTTATTCAGATAGAGCAGAAACAGAAATATGTCTAATTTCAGCTAATTGCATTTGTTCAGAAAAATTTAGGAAAAAAATTAAGAAGGAAATAATTTTGCAAACTAATATTTAGGATATTTCAATAACAGCCAATATTATGAAAGGGCTATCATTCTACAAAAAATGTAGGATTCTGACCTTCTGCCACATCTTAATTTCTATTAAAAAAATTAATTCCTTCGTTTCTTACACTTGGCTAAAATGAGTAAATTTAGTAAACTAATTTTAAGCAGCACATGATTTCAGCACTTCTGAAAACTATATGGAATTTTTGAAAATTCTGTTCACTGGATTTCCTTAAGGAAAAACTGAATAGAATTAATGTTTATAATTAATCATTAAATTGAGAGCAAACATTGTTTCTAAAGTTAAATTTCCTCTAAATATAGAAGTGTATCTCATAATCATCTGTATAAAATCTGCTTTTTGTATCTTCAGAGAAACCTCTAGTTTTGTTTAAAAGATTTCAAGAAACAAAAATTGAATATACAAAATTATTTGGCTTATTTGGCTTTGGTGGTAAAAGTTAATGAACTGTTAAATAAATTTACATAGAAATAATTTTATAGTGTCTTTAATTGAATTCTATGTATTTATATAAACTCTATGTCTTAACATCAAAAGCACGGCTAAATTTTCTGCTTATTCTCTTTATTTAAAAGAAAGAGGCGCTTCTTGAAATGTACTTCTTAAAATGTATCTAATTATATCTGCCAATTATCTGCTATAAAGATTCTAATCTCTTTTATTTTTTCCTTACCAGACATATTTTATTAATTATGCATCTTTTAGAAAACTTTGGAAATAAGTTTAGGTTCTCAGGGATTTTTATTGTGGTTTGGGTTTGTTTGTTTGTTTTTTAAGAATTGCCTTTAGGTATTCTCCCATTTTTCACTTTTTATGCATAATCTTTTTTTATTTATGAGTTTCTCTTCTAGAACATATTAAATAACCATCATGCTATAGCAGTTTGTTTGTGGGTTTAGCACTGCCAGCATCAAGAATATTGAACAAACTTCCTCGGCAACTTAGAATCAATTAATATGGATAGATCCATAGCCAATTATAATTAATAATGTCTTTTGTCTACTTTGATATCCTTAACCCATTATGACAGATATTTATATCTCCCTTTCTTCCAGGAATCACACAAAAATTCAATAACTTCCCGAAAGTATTTATGAGAATATATAAAATTAATTTACTGTACTAGAATTGCGGCAATTATTTCTCTAATTTTTATCTCAATCTACCACATCTTCAAAAAGTGACCAGACTGCCCATGTTCTCATTCTTCTGTTTTGGAGACTGAACACTCCTTGTATTTGAAAACTTTGTGCTAATATGAAAATAGACTTTTTCTTTTAAATGGCAAAATATTGAGACTTTACTGCTCTTGAATGGAACAAAGATATTACCTTCTATGTCTACATTAAATTCTAGCTAAGATATATCTTTCTCTACAGCAATGCTTCACTGAAACTCAAAATCTATCTTTGATATTTTAAGTTTTCCTGCAACAGTTACTAGCTGCTTTTGATCTTGAGTGTCTACACTTTTTTAAAGTTGCTACTTAGAATTTCTCTGTTTGGGGAGTTTTGGATTTGGTGTTTTTGGTGGGTTTTTTCATTGTTATTGTTTTGTTTTGGGGTTTTGCTTGTTTGTTTTTAGATAATGCCATCATTTCCCCATATTCTGTTAATGATTCAGGGCCTGCTTTAGTAAATTTCTAAATTGCCAGCTTCTGCTGGCCTTTGTTTTAACTAACCACATTCAAATACTTTTACATATATTGGCCTGAGTTTCTCTCTCATTTTTTACATCAGTTTTAATTGTGTAGTTAAACTCTGTTATGAAGACTGTTGTTTTGTTTGTTTGGAAATCTTCTATATTCTTCATTATAGTTTTTTTCTTTCATACTGCTTTTTAGCATTATGATGTTGCACTCTCTCTCTGTATTTCTATATTTTTTGATGTCTTTTTATTTCAGATGTGTTTTTGCTTTTCCAGCTAGCAACTAAAACTTACATTTCTATATCAGGTTGTCTTTTATATATTCTTTATATTGTCAAAACAGTTTAAGGTTCTTCAACAGCTTCCCATTTGCAGACTGATATCCACAATTAATATATCTGTAATTTAAAACTTTAGAATAAATGTCTACCATTTTACATGTTATAAATTCCTTTGCATTAAAATTATTTTATATCTAGAAGGTGATATATCAGTCACTGTATTTGTTTTCTTTTTACTTATAAACACTACGAGAAATCATTGCAACTGAAAATCTCGTAAATGGACTACAAAGGATAAATAGAATAATACTGTAATGCATGAGACTAGGAAAAAGAGGACCCAATGATTTAATATGTGTGGACGTTTGAGCTGGTGTACAGTTCATTTCCTTCACAGTAGCTAGTAGGACCTGTTTAGGATTTTTGCTGGTTTTGGTAATACCAGGAGGTTTTCACTGCTGCTGAGCAGTGTTTGCACAGAGTCAAGGACTCTGCTGCTCCTCATACCATCCCACCAGTGCCTGGAGGGGCACGAGAGGCTGGGAGGCCACACAGCTGGGACAGCTGATCCCAAATGGCCAAAGGGACATTCTGTGCCTTATGGCATCGTGTTCAGCTTTAATGTAGGGGGAAGGTTGGCCTAGGGCCACTGATCACTAACTAACAAGGTGCTGGTTGCTTGATGATGAGCAAGTGTTTTCCTGTACATTACTTGTCTTTTGTGTATTACATTCCTCCTTTCTTTTCCTTTTCTTTACAATTTCCACTTTCACCCTTCCAATGCTCTCACTCCTCCACAACGGGAGATGAGCAAGCAGGACTGTGTGATATTTAGTTTCCAGATGGGGTTAAACCACAATAATATATTAAATTTTATAAATTTAAACCATGCCACTAATTAATTATTTCCCTGAACCTACTCATTTAAATAAATTGAATACTAGGTATCTTAGACTGGATTTTGAAACAGTGACCCATTAGATAAAAAGTCAGTGTCCCATTTCCAGTTCTTCAAGGCATTTTTTTCCCTCCTTTTCCAGACTGTATGCACAGTTGTTCTTATTTTTTGATTGTATTGGTAGCTGTGTAATCAAATTTATCTGCGTGACATAAAGCCATATTGTGCCATTCATTTTTAAGCAGTGTTCCCCATTGATTCAATTGAGAACTGCTGCTTAAAAATGGATGGTGCAATATGGCACTTAAATCTGCAAATACAATTAAATTATATTAGATCTTAACTGTAGGAGCTAGAAAGTAGCTGATCTGAAAGCAAGAGTAGGAATTAAAAGCTTTGAGCTGCATTAAAGAAAAAACTTGATAGCAAAAATATTATCTTTTTAAAAAAAGATGAAGATATTTGAAATTGATTCTTATACTTAGGTAGTCCATTCTTCACTTTTTTCTTACTAAACTTTTACCTATGTGCATTCTCCTTTTTGATTAAACTGCAAAGGCCTGATGAAAAACGTATTGGCAATAAGCACATGACTGGGGCTTTTAACACTTTATTGTTTAGCTGGAGGCACAGAAAATTTGACTTTATAGCAGTAGTTAGGCATAGATTATGGAACCTAATGCTCTGCTCGGTGATTTTCCCTCTGAGGTTTTCAACTACATTTCTTTTACAGCTACTGAGATTTGAGAAAAGATGTCACTTTGATGGTAATGCATTTTATATTGCTTTCTCTATTTACTAATACACTGCTGTAATGAGGTAGAATGTAGTTCTTTGACAAAGGTAAATGAATACTAATGATCAAGGTAAGTAACCTTCCAGATAAAATGCTTGCCAATTTACATACAGAATGGATGATACTCTGTTATTTTTGTGATAGGGTTTGTCCAGGGCTACAGAGGATGCTATTTTAACAAGCCAAAATATCATTAGGTTCAGCAGACAGGAACTTTTTGCCATTAATGTTAAATATGTTTCAACAAAATAGTGAGCAATGCATCAACACACTGATCTTTATCACATTCTTACTATAGTCAAGTCCCTTGCTCTCCCACTAGTGCTCCATTGCTGACCCTGGAAAGCAGGACAAGGACAGCATACTGCATAACATTTCAGTGAATAACTAGAATAAGCTAGAGCATAAATAATTGCATAAGGGAATACAGTACTTCAGAGTCTAAGCAAACACTATTAAAAAATAATGAAATACTGTTGGAGAATTACATTAGAAAATATCAGTTGCCTCCTGAAGGTTTCTTTTTTTGTGGTTGCTTGGTTGGTTGGTTGGGTTATTTTATTCTGCAGGATATTTTACATTCCCAGGGGAATGGTTCTCAGCATTTGTTGCATTTTTTGTTTGTTTTAACAATTTATATTTGTGGGTGTGATGGGCTTGCTAGATTTTTACTATAGGTAAACTTTCTTTTTTCTACTATAGGTAGACTTTTTAATGCAGAGCATAATAATTAGATGTGTTGACATTCACAATTTATAAGTCTTTGACTTTCTATTCATAAGGAAACGAAATAAATCCTTGTACTATAAAACTGAAACAAAGGCAACGAGACTTACTTAGCTGAATTAAGTATAAGTGAAAGTCAATGGCTAGCATGGTAGTAGTGGAACTTTTACATCTATCTAAACAACTTGATGCTAGGTGTTTTCAGGAGGCAAAAATATATGTTTGCATCAAGTTAATGTTTTCAATTCACTGTAGCTATGATTTCATGTCCATCACTGATTTCTGAGCATTAATGTTAAGTGACAGTCAGGGTAAAATCTCTTCTTCTTGAAATTTTTTAGCTTTTTGAATTAAACATTTCCCAAAATACAAGGAAGGAAATACAGTCAGTGAACTCTCCATGTTTACTAAAATACCAAGCAAACCTCTTCCTCCTCCCTCACACGTTCAGAAATGTCTTGGAGGACCATCTGGCTGCCATAAGAGTTAAATGATTCACTAACAATGATTTACAAAATTTAACATTTTCTCAGCTTGTAAAGGTCAACTGGATATTACATCTTGAACCAACTTCCCTTTATATTAGTTGTTTATGATGCCCAGGAATGTGAACTCTTGTAAAGATAAAAGAGCTATTACAGAAGCAGTTGGAAAATAAGGGACATAATAAAGGGAAAAGTTAACTCAGAAAGGGCTCAATGGAAAAAAGTCTAGAATGAGAAGACTAATGAAAGAAATTCAAGGAAAGAAATACTTAACACAAGTATTAAGTTCTTGCTGCTGATTATATGTTGCATATGCCAGGGTGACAAATAGTTCATGTATAACTCCAGTCTGTAAGCACATTGTAGCAAAGGCTGCAGACAACTCTTGCTGAAAGACCTTGTACCTAAAGGATCCTCACTGGAAATCCTGCTTCAAACTCATACTGTGGTCTCTTCTCCCCTTGTGGGAACAGATATATACCAGTTTCTCTTCTGTGAATGCATATATCCCCATTATAAATACAGTGCAGATGTATGTTACTTTCATGGAATTCAATGTGTGAGGAAAATGTTTAGATGTTTCAGACAAAGTGTCATAGAAACATTTTAATTATCAACTGTAAAATGAAATAGTATTATCTTTGCCTTTTAGAGACTTGGAAATTCTTTTAACTATACATCAGTATTAATGAAAACTCTCAGATTTTTGAAGGTGCTAGACTTTTTTTTTTTCAATTGTAAAAATTGTTGAGTTTAGTGATTTTTAGAGGTCTGTAAGTATTTTTCAGTGAAATTACTTTGTGACCTTTTTTTGTACCGTCATAATACTTCCTTGCAAGTATCATGAAATATTTTGTCTGGATCTATACACAGGTAAATATATTTTGCTCTGGATCAAGCATACTAGATTAAGAACCCTTTTTTACATTTAAGATAATGCCTCTACTAATTGCATAACCTGTAAGAATAAAAATATATCAGGGTATAAAAAAATCTTTATTTTTCCTTATAAGTAATGTTTCACTGTATGGTGAGGACTATGTTTAGCTCTTAATTTTATTTTAAGTATTGCTTTTGCGTACTAAGGCTTCAAGTTTCATTAAGGGTGAAATTATGTTCCTTTTTGTGTCAATGCCATTTAGTGGAATTGTAGTTTTACCCTAAATTTGCACATTATTTAAATCTGCTGATTAGGAAGGTGTCATATGGTATGAGTGCTAGAGTGAGACAGTGGTATTGGTGATTGTAGCTTAATTATTCAAACAGTAAAGAGGGAAATGGAGTTGGGGATCATTTTTTTTTACAATCTTATTTCTTTTATTTTAATGCTTCTTTGCGCTTATATTCTTCCATACTCAATTCTGTTTCATCCAAAGTCTGGAACAGAAAATCTTGAGTACTAACAAGCTGGTTAACAGATCTGTTTTTATCACAAATGTTTGCTACATTTAAATAGTGAAGGTTTTTACTTTGCATTTTTCCAGTAACTCACGGCAAATAAGTCTCTGGAAATAGGGCTCAGCCAAGACACTTACTGCTTCTTGGAAAAAGTCCCAGTAGTTCTATTTATCTAAATATGTTTTCACAAGAAATAATGAATTTCTAATATTTCTCATGGTGGTGGGTTGAAGGAAGGCACTGAGGCTGCTCTTGTAGAGGACAGCATTCCGTGTGTGTGTGGCAGTCAGGGCTTACTCCGCGTGCCAGGGCGTGTGCCCTGCACTGAGCCTCCCCAAGACCCCA
This sequence comes from Thryothorus ludovicianus, assembly GCA_013397245.1. Classification (NCBI taxonomy): domain Eukaryota; kingdom Metazoa; phylum Chordata; class Aves; order Passeriformes; family Certhiidae; genus Thryothorus; species Thryothorus ludovicianus. The sequence goes on along the minus strand of VZTB01014624.1, from coordinate 315,158 downwards.
TCCTGACCTGGGTCCTGACAGGTTTGCCTGGCTCCAATGTAAGTGCCACATCTGCCACATGCATACACACGTGCACAAGCAAAATCAGGACCCTTCTGTTGATGTGCTTCAAATACCGTGGCTTTCACACCAATCCATTAAAGCATTTCCAAATTGTGCGTGCAAACTGGAGCTATAGGTGCCATCTGCTCCTGTTCAGGTACACAGTCTGTCAGATCCTGAAGTTGCACCATACTGAAAGGAATTCATGCTAATGCAAATTGCAAAAATCTGTTCTCAAAGTGTTGGGGGATTGCTACATTTAAAGATGTGTTCTTTTCATGGTATACTCCACCAAACATTTTGTGTAAATTAACTAAAAGTAGTGTTAAAACATATGATTTATAGCTGCACTTATAAATATCTTGTATTTAGTATTACCAGTACTGAGATAAAGTCTTCTGAAACAGCAGTAAGGAAACAATCTTTTTCTTATTTAATATAATCCATGAAGTATTAATGTTTTGAAAGAATACCACAAAAAAGCCCAGGTGTGTTTAGCAAATGAAACTTTGAGTACTACTTCATTTATAAATTCATGTCTTAGCAGAAAATAAATTTCTTAAATAGATAAGCTAACACTAAACTCATTAAAAATGTTTTATAGTCCAAAGGAGAAAAAAATATTGAAAGGAGGTGTCCTAGTCTTGAAAATATATTAGGGTTAAATCTAAATTAAAGGCCTAAATTATTATGTCTGTGTGACAAGCAGGTAATACACATAGGAAACATTGAATAATGTTTCATATATATGCAGCTGTTTTTCTGATTAAAAAAAAAAGAAGAAATAACACTGTTCCTTGCTTGACATTTTTGAATAATGCCAAATACTAATTTTTGTTATAAACCTTAGAAAAATACATTATTGTAGCAAAAAGCATTTGTATCTATCTTCCATTTTACAGCATAACATGATGTTTCTGTGATAAAGAAAAGTATGTGCTCATAACTTTATATATATGAAGTTATAAATAGTTGAGATATAAGTAAGTGGTACATCATGTTCAGTCAAGAAATCCTTACTTTATTATATAAGGAGTTGTAGACATTATTTTGCATGATGGCTGTATTGGCATGAGTAAGAATTTACTGGTGTGCAGAAGTGCGTATAATCTATGTTCTGATAGTATAAAGCATCTTATGAATGAATAATAGTTTTCTATGCTGTAAATAATAACATACTGCATATAAACCACATCATTATTTTTATTAATATGGCTTATAAATTGTAAAGAAAAAATAATTGATCTGGAAAACTGCAGAGGGCCATCAATTCTCATTTGATATATGAGAAAATTGCACATACTTGGTATGTCACAGGATGTACAAATTTAGTCCAGTGTAGAAGTGTAAAAAAATTTCCTGTAATATCATATAACAACATAAAACAAATGCACCTGACTGAAGACTCTGCATCGCTCTGCTTTGTAACACAATTTAAACTGATTTTTTTAATGGTATTACATTTCTTAAAATGGATTATGCTCACTTTCTAGCACCCTGTGGAAGCCGATCAACAGGTTCTGAAGGGACAGTGTTATCACCAAACTACCCCAAGAATTACAGTGTTGGTCACAACTGTATTTACTCTATTACTGTTCCTAAGGAATTTGGTAAGTAGATCTGGTCTCATTCATTTATTTCTGTTGCTTGGATACTTTCAACAATTCTGTGTGATTTTTATGGTTACTTTTACATAAAATTATTAATGTGAATAAGTGGCTTTAAGCTGATGCTTCTATTAACGCTTTTATCATTTTATAGGGCATTATTTTATCAAAACACTTATATTTGCCTTTGCATTTTGAAATTAGGGTTCAGTATTTTTTGTCTCACTGTGATAACTAGCATGTAACTTAGAATACTACTGTGATGCTAACCAAATATACTAGTGGTACCATTTCTGGTTTCTTTTCACTCAAGGTCGTGTGCCTATGCTCTAGAAAGTGAAGCATAGCTCCAGTAAGTCCATGTAAGCAGGGGAAGCAATGTTTGTCTTAAATATTTGGTACTGTTGCTCCTTTAACCTTTGGCTTCTTTACATCATGAGGAAATGGCACAGTCTTTATTGACAAATGAAATTAGAGCAGCATGTGTCTGCTTGGCTTTTGTAGATTCTCTGAACCTCCATCAAAACTTCTCTTCCGTGCTAACATTTTTTCTGTTGACTAGATGAATATTTTAATGGTTTCTTCTGTGCCATATAAAGACAGTTTTATCTCCCTGGATTTATGAATTATTTTGTCTCACTTTATTATTAAATGCCTATGATGACGCTCATGTTGGTTTTTTGTTCACTTTGACTTCTTGGTAAGCAGTATATCACATATTGAATGTCATTTAAGCTTTAAATATCCATGTTTTACATTTACACTTGGATAAGCAAAACTTTATTCTGACCCACAGCTCACATTTCAGTTTCTCAAGTAACAGGTGCCTGGGGATGGGGATGGGTATTTCTTAACCTTCCTTCACGTTGATTCTGCAAACATCTTAGCCAAATTTAAGAATGTGCTTCGTCTGCTGGGTCTATCTGCCAAACTTATGATATCTTGAACTCCCTTAATATCCAATTAGCTTGTTCCTGTGTATAGTGTAGAGGTTAATAGACTACTACAAAATAAATAGTTTTTTTAAAGTATTGTCCCCTAAGTCATGCTGATCTCTCCTTATTCCAAAAATATTAAGAAAAAAATAAACATGTGTGTATAATTCTTGATTTATTATTACTAGCTATTATAAGCATGTTTTTGACACAGCTAATTGTTTTTAGATAAAATATAAAGTTTATATACTCCCATTTTTATAAAATCTGAAGTTACAGATTTAATATCAGTATAGTAAAATTTCTTAGTTTATGAAACAGATATCAACATGTAAAGCCTTAAAATTACTATAATAAAGTATTCAAAATGTTAATTTCTTTGTACTTCATATTTTTGACATTCTGGATTGAAATGCAGTTTTGTGATTTCCAGAAATAAAGCCAGATTTCCTAAAACACCATATGGAAATGGGGGAAAATCCCACTGGTCTGAATAGTTATTTGGAATAATTTGAGAAATATTGCTTTTCTTACACACTAAGCATGATAGTAATAGTATAAAGGAATTTTGTTTCAACATTTCACTGTGATTAGACAAGAAAATGCTGATGCAAAGAAAAAATGTTTAGATTTACTTAACCTTAGTGTACAAGGATTCAGTGACATATTGTGGAATATAAATATGATAGAATGGCTAAACTTTTTGTCTGTCCTACATTAGGATAGAACTTAACTTTTTCCCTTGTATTTAAAAAATATATTTTGAAAATTGGTTCAAGTACCTGTACAATATATCATGGATCATGTTTGATCCACTTTTGTGCATGCAGAAAACAAAAGTGTGTTGAAAGAGAAAGATAAAAACCATATCTGGTAGTAACCATTCAAAATGGAGATGACATGACTCATTGAAACAAGTGCCAAAGAAGATATTTCCATTTTAGCTGCATTTTTCCAATGATACTCATACAGTAATAGGAAGCAGAATTCCCAGAAGCTCACATTTTAAAATCTGAATCTTCCTTTGAATTGTACACTGGTGTACAAAATTTTTTTTAAGGTATTAATATAGATTTTTTCCTGAGCTTGGCTCTTTCTGTAATCTATCATTACTAAAATTATTCCAGTAAAAACTATTAAGAAAGGCAAAGTAATTTTGACAATTGATTTAACTGAAGTTTTTACATATGATGTAATTATTTGTCTTGGTCTGAAATTTTACAATATGAGTAAGGAATATGTTTAGTCTAATAGCTTTTACCTCTCACTCATCATAATATATTTAAGCACAGTTTCAGAGAACAGCAATAAAATTGCAATGCTGAAGTCTTTCAGATCAATTTTAGTAAGTAGGAGCTTTGTTCCTGTAACTCTGTTTCCTGGATCCTAATAGCAGATATCACATTAAGAGTCCACTTGCAATTCTTGGTATGTAGGGGTCACTCACTGACAAGATAGTCACAAAAAAATCTGGCCTATGTGGAAAAAGATACCAGATTTCATATTCAGTTCACTTGGTAGTATGCATCACATCATGTAGATTTGACAGAGATTATGCTCAACAAAAAAGAGTCAAAATAACTTTTTTGAGAATGAAGGGGTATTCCAGCAAAGCTGCTGACATAAGATAATTTAATTTTCCTAAAGAAAACAGCAACAAATCTGTCATCTTCTCTATGGATCTAACTTTGAATGTGAAATACAGCAGTCAAATATCTGCTGAATGGAAACTCTTTGAGAACTGTTTTTGGCATCCAATACAGTATATGAGCACTTATAATGAAGAACAGTTAGAGAAAAAAAAGTGAAAACCTGGTCAATATAGACAAAACCCACCAACAATGTAATAACATATTCACTGTGTAGAAGGGAACTCATTGGCCTGGATTAGTTTTTGATGGACTAAAAAGAAAACCTATTTCATCTGCAGCTTCTCAGGTTGTCAAGTCAAAAATTCTGTGGAAAAGTCATTTCAATGTGGACTTTTTCCCAGTGTTTCATTATTCTGTCATGAAGAATCACAGTTGCAATATTTCATACCATGACAGGTTTAAGCTATGAGATAAATGATTCAGAAAAGCACACAGTGTGCCACAGGCAAAATCCTTTGTAAACATGGAAGACTCAGCTTCTTTGACACTCTCCCACTGATATTTTAAAGTGGTGTAATGATTGTTAATTGTTCAATCCTGAAATTCAGCTTTGGTTACAATTAAAATGCAGATGTTAGAGACTATTTTTTTCCCTGATGGACATGACCTAATTTGTATGCTCTTCTCTGTATAATGGTGTAATCTATACTTCTTTTTAAAATTAATATTTCTAACAGTAAAATAGATTTTATATCAGCTGACCTCAGCAAATGGCTTTCCTTTTTGTTAGAGCAAAAATATAGATTGAACATGTATAATAAGGTATATAAGTGTGGCTTTCAACTATGCTATCAGAAAATCAATGTATTTTTTCAGTTGCCATCAAAAATTATGAAATTTAAATCAGAACTATCTTTTCTTACTGAAAAGCTAAAACATTAATTGGGAAAATGCCTAGTTTCCATGGAAACATTTTCTTTACATCTACAGAAAAATATATTATTAAAAAAATTTCAAGAATTTTATTGATAAAATGATATTTTGGGATAAGACTTAGAATTACGGCAATGAAGTAGTTTGATTGCAGTAAACAGGAAAATTTAATTCCACTATTCTCTTCAATTCCTAAATAACTGACTTATATTCACAGACACATATGCCATTTTCATGTTTGCTTATATCTTGTCTTGAATTTCTAAGAGATAGAATTGAGTTATTCCATATTAGCAACATAGAAAAGAAAGAAGTAGAACCAACAGCTGAACTTTGAGATTATTCTTATTATTAATAATAATATCCATGAAAGAATGATTTTTTTAGCAATTACTGAAAGGTAAACCAACAGTAAACCAACAGATTTTAGTCTGCCAGTAAAAATACACACTGGGCAAACAATGGTGACAACATGTGCTTTCTCTTAGACACCTCACTGCATCGACAATTGTTAGACACCTTAACACTGGTGTTACAGTAAAGTTATTTCAATACTGTTTGATTAAATTACAGACTCAGTTTACATTTGGAAAGAAAAAGATTGGCAAGGACAGATCATAAGGAGCAGAATGTGCCTGATGACAACCTCACATCAAGCAGAAATGAGAACCAAATTGTATTTATAATAATACTTAGCTGAATTACAGTAAAACAGTTGTTCTAATAACTTGAATCCATCATCACTTCTCTGTACATCCTAATATAATTTAGAAAATATGGCAGATGCATATGGACTGACATTTTTAAAATGTGGAGGGTTTAACTCTCCATCTTAAGTAAAAATGGATGGACATGTCTGGCTAAATAGCTAGCATCAATATTTTTAAACATAAATTAACTATTATTGAATTAAGCAATACTTTGCTGCAGGGGAGATAGAAATGAAAGAATATGGTCTAAAATATCAAAATGCCACCATAGGCAGGAATCTGATTCTACTCCTACCCTCTTTTTATACAAGCAACGACTTCAAAGTCTGTGAGACTGCGCTGTTCAAACAATGATTATTTGTCAACAAGATGGAGCGAATCCACAATGACTGCTCCAAATACTTGAGTGTCCAACTGCAAAAAGGTTCAAGACACTAATTTCAGAAGAAAGAGACAGTGGTCCAGCTTGTACCCTGTATTTTATAAAAAATAAGTCAGCTCACCTTTCCTTCCCAAAAAGAAAATGACTTCAAATCAAAATTACTTCCAAGAAAAGAGACCATTTATTTACTTACGCTTTTTATTAATGTAACCATAAATCTATTTTTTAAGAAAAAATTGTCTATGCTTTTTGTATTTGTTCAAAAAATTTTTGCACAAAAACTGCGTGTCACAAGGCACTTGATACAAAAGCTAAAAATATCTTAAAAACATTTATCACTTAATCCACGGATTTAATGAAATCCAGTTTAGTTGAGTAATTCAGTTTTCTGGTTTGTTTTCTCAGTTTTCTAAACAATAGAGTGAACAGTGTGGAATGCTGAGGCTGTACATGCAAATATTTATTGTGAACAATAGGAAGAAGTACCTGCTGTATAAGTAATCCCAATCGTTGATAGAAAATTCACACCTCATCCTTTTTTCTGGTATTCTTTTAACTCTGTTGCCATTTTGTCATTTCTCTTAACACCATTCTATTACTGCAATATTTTCAACTGATCTTGTACTAGTTAGATTAGAATGATTCTTAGTAAATTCTTGAAAGTAGACTTCAAGAGCTCACCAGTAAAAAGTTTATGGCCATCCTTTTCTTCAATTTTCTCCAGTCAGCGAATTAAGCTTCATTCAGAAGTACATAAGCAGGAATTTCATCTATGATAGACTTTAGAAATTCTGGTGAGAGCTGAGAGAGCATTGTGCAAAGGATTTTAGGCAGTCCCAGAAGTACTTTTCATCCCAAAGATAATAAGCTTAATAAAGGTAATATTTATATGTAATATTTAATTACAACTGCTCAAGTAATTCTATTTAATGAATGGATGAAAATGAGTGTTTCAGTATGGAATCATTCACAACATTGGTTTAAATGCTGCTTTATGTTAATTAAGCTCATTGCCAGATTACCGTTTTAATTTGAAAATTCTCTGAGTGGACTTAGCATGATAGGTATATGTCTTTTCATTTGACTCTTTTTAAAATTTAATTTTGAGAGTAAATGAAGAGCACTGAAGAGGGTTAAGCATGGAGTCAGGTTGCTTAGAGCCAGAAAAATAGGTAGGTGGTGTGCATTGTGCTTGAAACAAATTAATGCACCCTCCTATCACAATAGAAATTGAATATTCTCAATGTTCATTCAATGTGAATTGAATGACTGAGTATGAATTTATTTTCCAATATTATTTTGATTAAATATGATAAACGAACAATTTTTCTGAAATTTACAATGCATAAAATTAACCATACAAAAGCATGGTTCATCTCTTCCTTAAAGTAAGATTGTATAGCTATATAATGAATACAATAGAAATGGCTAGAAGCTGACTTATTGTATTCTGCACAATTTAGCAAGAAAATAATGTACTGATGTTGAGCTAGAAATAAAAAGCTTAGAAGTCTATCTTCTACATACTAAATGGACAAGAAAATCTTAATGGAAAAAAAAAAAATTCATCCATAAATAGAAATTCTGGAGTTTTGGAGTGAGATCCAGTGACAGGATTTGTGTTTTAGTCTCTATAATCCAAATTGGGATGATTTAAATCTGTAAATCTACCTAGTTTTGAAGTGCTACCCTTAAACACTGCAGATTTATGTACCCATAAATTTTAGGCCTACATGCAAAGCAAATATGAATTCATGTAATTGAATCCTATGCTGGAATACATTTCCTCTTGTTTTAGTTATACACCAAATTAAATAGTTCTCTAATCTAAGCCATTCAGATCCTTGCTGTAATCAACAAATAGAGATATATATTCCCATGGTGTGATTCAACCCATCTAAAACATCTATCTGCAGTTTTTGAAAGATGATAAATTATTTGTAATGTAAAAGAAACAGCACAGCCTTATTTTATCATATTTGTTCTGGCAGCTACAAAGGGTTAAATGAATTAGAGAACATTGCTGCATATGTGATCTCTATCCATCCTGCAATCCCATTGCACACACAAAATTCCATGACTTTATCCTATGCACATGTGGTAAAGCTGACAATTTCAGATATGTTTCAGTGAGCAATCATTCAGTGGCTTGAGATGGATGATTTAAATTCAAGCTATTCTTAGTGATTCCCCACCCTCAAATGTTTTAAACCTAATGATGGAGGTGAACAAAATGTGTGTCTTATTATTAAGTGTATATTTGAAAATAATATCTCTCCTTAAAGTGTTGGACATACACATAAGAAGAATTTCAGGTGATGGACTGCATAATGTTAGTTTTTCTACAGGTAGAGGAAGCCATGGCCTATAGCCTGTCTTCAGAATGAATATCTAATGGATTTATGTTTCCACCTGGAAAAGTAAAACGAAAGGCAGGATTGATTATATGCTGGAAATAATGTTTATTGTGGTTTTGGGAGAGACTTTAGTGAGTACTAAGAATTCTCTTCTCCAGAATATATATANTTATATATACAAACTATAATATTATTTATTCCTTAAGAATTTATTCCTTTGAAAAATATTTTTCTACTTTTAACAAGGTTGTGCCAAATATTTTTATTTTTCATTGTATTTCAGACACAAAACAATAATACTAACTACTTTTATTTAAATATGAATAGTCTGGTGACAAAATATTGTATAACAAACATACCTAAGAGATAGTAATTATGTTTTTTATCATAATTTCAAGTATACATTTGTGCTACAGGCTTTCCATAGAATAGCTGGAGCTTGTAGTCTGATTTTTTTAAGAATAGGGGTGAGCATTGGTTGTATAACCATTAACTTCTGGTTTGCTTTTCTAACGCAAGGCCAAGTTTGTGTCATTGAGATGCTAACCTATATAAATTACAGAAGCACCAGAAGGTCATTTTGCTTCACTTTCCACTTAACTGTGAATCTCCTAGGTTCTGAGAGGAAGAACAAGATGGTTTTGCATACTCAAGCTCACAGCTGGGGAGTATTTCATTCATTGGTTCAGTGCTTAACGTGCTTGCCAATTGAGCAGATGCCAATAAAAAAGTCACCATAGGGTGACATTTAAAGGACCTCAAACTCTTTGATGCATTTTTGAAATGAAATTTAAAGAACTTAGTTGCTTCATATGATTTGAAGTCACTTTTTCAGTGCTGTTTTTAGATTTTTTCAATAAAAATGATTAGGTTTGGCTCAAATATTAATGATGTGTTTGAATATAATAATGAACAATTAAACACTGACTACGAAATAGCTTAAGCTATTGAGTTTGACTATAAACATGTGGCACCAGTAGAGCTGTCTTTTTAACGGCCTAAACCCAAAGTTGAATGATAAGACCACATCTGTGGTCTTCAAAGAAATTCATAGGTCCCCAAAAAGTAAAATAATTTGGCTGTAATGTGATTGAATTGATGAAAGGTTTCTAAAGACATTTTCTTTTTCATATTTTTTATTTTCTAAGCAGTGTGACTCCAGCTGCTCCAAATATTTAATCATCAAATCTTTTTCACAGAAAAGGCTGTTATTAAAATAGCTGAAATTATTCTGGGTTTCTGGTTATTCCAAATATTGGAGGAAAGACTACATTGCAACCATCACTTACAAGCTTTTTAACACATTACTGTCCCAAGGAGGAGACTGAATGGTGTTATATTTTCTGAACAATTCTGTTTCCTGTTAGGTTTCCTTCTTGGAATTGCAGTACTTTAGAAGGATGATAGCAAAATCTTGCACCTCTATTTGTTAGGACATCTTATCATGTAGTTATATTAATAATGAGGCGTGTCATTTTTACTGCTAATCTCTGCATAAGTAAAAAAGCTGCTTTTTCAGTCTTCAAGCCTGGCCAGTTGTAGGGACCAGGCCTTTCTTTCTCTTGGGGTTTCTATTTTTTTGGTTTTAGTAGTTTGGGTTTTTTGTTAGGTTTCTCCCCCTCCACTGCATTTTCCTATTTTGTAGCTCCAAAAATCAATAGGAAAATCATCCTAACAGAACAACTGCTGAAATGTCTACTCTCTGTTTCACTTGTTGGCAGTAAGAAACAGAGAGACTTGGACAGGAATACCATGAAAAGTTAGTGTGAACCATGGCCAAGTTTGCGTTCCAAAATATTCTGATTTATTTTAGGGAAGTAGCTCATTAGGATCACAGAAGTGCAAAAATTTCTTTTAAAAAAAATCTTTTCCTTGTAAAATGGTTCACTGTTAGACCCTGTTTACTTGTAATCCATATTTCTTACTCTTCCTCTTCATTTTGTTCCTTTGGATACAAGCCAATTCTCTCTCAAGTAAGATAACCTGTATTGACTCAAATATTTGTGTTCACCACTGTGTACACAGACACAGACCTCAAAGATACTGGATTTCTCTCAGTGATTTCTATTCAATTTCATTTGTTTAGAAAACAAATAAAAAGGTCTTTACAATCCCCACTGTATTTTGCTTTGTGTTTCTTCCATATGTATTCCTGACTGCAGAAGTGGCTGATTATTCCACATGCTTAATAATAGAATCCCTGAAAATCTGTTTTACTGAAAGAAAGGGAAGGAGAGTTTTAGTGATTTGCTGTTTGTATCCAGCTGTTTATTTATAGTAATTTGAAAAGAAAAAATTCTAGCTGAATTTTAGATAGAGATGAATTGTATCTGCTCCGATAAAATGAGTAAATTTCAGGAAAACTTGAATAAATTCTCTTAGGGGGAAAAAACAAACTTGGAAATTGGTACTTGCACATATTTTACGGTAAAAAATAATCCCATCTCTTTATAAGAATTTAGAACTTGAGTTGTATTTATCATTAAAAGACTGTCAAAATATGGCTATTTGGTGAGAAGAAATTGCTTTGAATTGTTACTTAGTGGAGATGCTGAATTTCTTGTTTTGGAGGCCATAATGGAAACAATTAAAGGATGACAGTCCTATTGTTTCTGAGAGGTGGCACCTAGGGTGTGTCAGTAAGGCAGGAAACTGGAGGAGGACCATATTGTTTGATGAATACAAGGGATGAATAGTGAAAGAAGGAATGGGAAGAGGAGGAAAAGTAGTGTATATATATATGTATGGGTATGTATTCATATACTCTTATTTTGAGAAAGGGCAAAGAAACTGACACTCAGCCAGTGATACTTGCCCAGCTCTAACTGATTATATTAGAGCTACTTAGAAGAAAAAGGCAAACACCAACTTTGTTATTGACATGGGGTGAGACCTATGCAGGAGCACTTCTCTCATAAAGCACCTATACCACATCTGTGCACTTTTTGTAAATGTTTGGGATAATGTCAGAGTGATGTGGTTCTCTTGTTGTGACTATCAAATTGCACTCCAGCAGTGTGTGTATTAAATGTACCATTGGATGGAATAATTTGCTTTTTGTTTGAGGCCTGGAGAGACCTGTCATTTTAAAATACATGTAATGGTAAACACCCACTTGCACTGTTTAGAAATTATAATAGGCAATGAAAAATAGGTTTCTAAAAATCTTGTGTTTTGTAAGGTTTCTCATTATTGAATCACCAAGTCAAACTCTTATTTCTCCAAGCCATCTGTTCCTCTTGTTCTCATCCTACTTTCTCCCATTCCCATTTTCTATAAAGCACTGTGGATCCTGAAATGACAAGCTGATTGTTATGCAAGATTTGCGTTCTTCAAAAACAAAAAAGTTTTTCATTTAGGTCTTGAATCCCTCCCTAGGTTTTGACTTCACATTTCAGTTATAGACTCAGGCAGACAGGAAACACATCTGTTGCCAGACTGGCAATTGAAAAGTTGTTCTATTTACTATAAGGATTGTATTTGATAAAGTCCTGTTTCTCATATTTACTGCTATCAATGGATGGAATATTTTCTCTTTTTCCTTTCATATGTTTCCTTTTAGGTAATTTTTGATGATTTTGACTATGAAGGATTATTTCAATGTTTCCTTCTCTTTTTTTTTTGTTTTTTTTTTCCTGTTCTGCTGGGAGTTCTTTTGGGTTTGCCTGATAATGAAAAGAAAAATAATTACTCAAATATTAATTTCATCCATATGATTCAGTAAACTGAATGATAATTTGTTTCAGATGAATGAAGTGATTAATCATCTGATCTAAAAATTAACATTTACTAGTAGGATGATAAAAGATAATTATTATATGCAGAAAACTGTTGTACTTTTAATTAGTAACTTTAAATTAGCTGAGAGGTGATTGCAGAAACAATGTTTTTTCAAAGCAACTTTGCTATTAGATCTAGAACCCTTATTACATAATTAATAATATGGCTTGAATTAATCCTTCTATCTTAATGAAGTTCTTTTTTTTTTTTGACTTAATACTGTTCCATTATTGCACTCTACTTCAGAGTTTAAATTGTTTATTCCTTCTACTACATATGTTACTTAAGAGGTTAGTCTCCCTGTAGTGTCTCCATATGCATTAGAGAGAGAATTAAACACATATTTGTCAAGGGAAGACCAGTCTTCAAATTTGTGCACCTTATTTAAATACCTCATTAGCCAATTTCATATTCACTTGCTACAATTTTTTTATTATTTTCTTACAATAAAGCGTCAGTTCCTCCCAGAACTATAATGGAGAGGTTTGAAAAATACAAGTAATTTGAACTTCATGTAATTTGTGCCATCATAGATAATAGCTTTATGAATGATTTTGTTATTACCATCACAAGAGTCACCAATAAAAACAATTTTTCTCGATCTGTTTTCTCTTTCAATATCCCTTCTTTTATATACAGGCTACCATTAAGATCTACAGGAAAACAACAAAAATTTTCCGTTGTTTCCTTTCTCCTTCATTCTAAGTGGTTTAGAACACTTTTGTAGCAGCAGGGTGATGGCCTCCAACTTACTCTCTGCCTTGTCTAACCTCTCCCACTCAACTTTTCTCAATAAAATGGACCAATGAAATGATGGATCATGGAAGGTGCACAACTGGTTTCGGAATATTATTATCTGAGTAGTAGCTTTTCCAGCTTAAAGTAAATGTTAGTAGTTGTTAGCTGTACAGTCTTTGATTCTTTTGCTGTTCACACACTATTTTGTAAGAGACTAATGAAAAAAACTCATCAGGTTACAATTACTGGGCCCAAGCAAAAAACATTCCACCTAATTGTCTAGTCCCTTTCAGAGAATCCTGAGTATTTGCACATCACAACAGTATTGTCTTTATGTAGAAGAAGAAAAGTAATATTATTAATTATACTTTCAAATTTTTTTTTTCTCACTACTGTATTGCTCGCTGATGGGCTCTCAGAGAAGTGAACACATAATTTTGTCTGCCTTGCTATTCCTCTCAGAGCAGATTTGAAACCAGAAGTTTAAACTGTACAAAACAGTTAATTTCAAATTAGCAGCTAGGTCTGCATCTTTGACTATTGCCTTGGATCATTATCTCAGAAAACACAGCCTGTGCAAAGTAGATATGAAACATAATTCTCTAATTTTTCTGCATTTATTTAGGTTTATAGCATTAATCGTTGCTGGATCACTTAGACATTATCATCAATTTAAAATGTGTCATGTTATATACCACAAAAATACCTAATTAAAAAACATTACTAGTGACCAACGACCTACTTTAGTTTTTAAGAAAGACTACATGTCGGACTGATGTATTACAGGAAAATATCTGCATACCTTCATTAAAGTGTTTCAGTAGGATATTTTGAAACCAATGTACTTTTATATCAAACAATATATTGCCTAATTTATCAGTAGGCTTTCTCCATGCTGCTTTTATTCAGATTAAATTTCTAATTCTCACTCTAGTCAGTGCTCCAGGTCTGTTAACTCACTCTCAGTCTATTAAATAAAATATAATTACTGCCTGGGGCCATCTATATTTTTTTTGTCAAACTGTTTTACTTCAGCCCTATTATCGCTTCAACCCTCTTTCAGTGGTTTAGAAATTACATTGGCAACATATGAGAGGTAAATTTTTCATGCAAGACATTTAGAATGACATTTTTTTAAAAATGAAAGAAAAAAAGAAAATAGTAAGTTCAAGGAAATTCCACACTGTCATGATTTGGGAAATTTAGCCCAATTTAGTGCTCCCAGTAAAACCATACTGCCACTTGCTACCCCAGCCCTCTTCCCCCTTGTGGGTAACTGGAAACAAGAACTGGAGGCTAAAAAGATCATGGTTTGAGATAAGAACAATTAATTGTAAACAGCAATGAGATAAGAATAAGATCAGTAACAGAAACAGTATTAATGACAGAGGGCATAAGAAAAGAAACAATTCACATGGAAAAAAAGCCAGATGATAATAGACAGTACCAGATGGCTCTCTGTGCCACGCTTGCTGGCCCTGAGGAGCCCCTTCTCCTCACAGAGCCTTCCTTCCCCCAACTCCTGGCAATGACATGAGGTCCTAAAGAAAAACCTCCTGTCCTGGCCATGCCCCCTCCTGGCTACTGCAAAATGTAATCCTGTCCTGGCTGAAAGCAGAACACACAGGAACAGAGGCCTTTTTCCTTTTAAAATGTAGTTTTAAAATATTTCCTTCCACTCAACAAAAAACATTGAATAATAAGGCGCAAAAAAAATCTACTTTTTAGGTAGTTTAGGCTAAATGAGGTAAATTCAACATCTCAGATATAAAATAAAAATCTGAAGATTAAAGGAGTTAAAATTATAAGATACATTTTTTCTTGTCCAGAGGGATAAATAAATCTGCTACCTGTTTAAACAAATAATAACAATAGATGTTTGAATTTCAGTTGAGTAAAATCAAAAGAAATCAATATGGAGAAAAGAAAGTTTTATGGTTTGATGCTTCCTTCAGGTTTCTGTAATTGATAAAAGACGTACCTCTAATATTTTTTAATTATTGCAAATAATATACACTATAATTAATAATATAATGTAAAATAACATGATGTAACTAGAAATAAGTAAAATATACTGTTTTAACTGTTTTCCCTCTAATCTTGTGTTGTTGCAGATCTCAAAAGAGCTTTACATGTATGTATGATGATTCAGGCCAAGAGACAGGGAGGTAAGCTGCAGAAAGGGAGAAGAAAAAAGGGAGGCAGAGGTTTGAAGCCAGGGGACAATGATAGTTCATGTAGTATAATAAATTCTGCTGATTTTAGAAGAAAGCAGGAAATGTGTTAATTAGGAGGGTTTGGTCCTCTTTCAGCTCCAGGAAAAGTCCTAAATCTCACATTTTATGTGGAATTAAACACATTTGAGGGGAAATGTGCATGTAAGCTTTTTATCTGTGCAGCTTAACATCACTTCCTAATGCAGAACTTCTAGTGTTAATAACTGCCCCATTTTCTGTCTTCAAATATATTCCTATCTTTTTTTCATACATTCAGATAAATATTTCCTTTTCTCAAACATGAAATGCAGCTGATCCCATCTCCTTCTTCCTCTCCAAGTCTGAGAATAAGGAATACAGTAACAGGAGAGAGGTCAAATCATCACGTTTCTGTTCAACACTTCCTTTAGAATTAAAACAAAGGAAGAACAGCAGAGGGTGGCTTGCAGCTCAGTCTAGATCTGTGTGCTCTGGTTTTTTGAGATCACAGAATGGAACAGCTGTTTTCTTCACCTTCATCTTTGGGAGGAAATGGCACATGAGAGCTTTAAGAACCAGATCTCTTTCTTGCCCTTCCTTACCTCTTCCTTGTATGCAGAGAGAATAATTTATTCTGCCTTTTCCTCCCTGATCATTTGGATGTCGTGCCAGGAAAAGTAGGATTCCTTTTGACATCTCCAGTCGAGACTACCAAAGGAACACCAATAACTCTCAGTGAAAAGCAGGTAATTCAGTAAAGGCTTTTTCCACAAATTTTAAGGAGAGTCTCCACAGAGATTAAGGACTAGATAGTAGTGTAAGTCACATACATTGTGAAGAACTAGTGCATATTCAAATTTATTCACTCTATTCAAGTACAGTTAACTGGCACATCTATGTGAGGTTTGAAAAACCTCCATGACTTTCATGTTGATCACTCATTAATTTGCTAATAACAGTAAATTTGTTCTATATGTATGATAGTGAAATAGAATTCTCTTATATTTGAGGACTTTTGTAGGTTTGTCTTGTACAGTCATACTTCTTTACATTGGGAAACTTGGTAAAGTTTCTATAATCTACAGTTCAGTTGCTCTAGAAAATGTGCATAGATATATATATATAAATACTTATTTGTGTTATATATATATATATGTGTGTAGAGGGGTTCCTTTTACCTATTGTCAGCTTTAGCAACTTTTCAGTTATATAATTATTCTCTTTATTTTTATATCTGACTATTTTTTGCAACATTAATGTATCGACTCCATTTGATTTCACTGCTGTCACTCAGCCTCTCTCTGTCCCTAACTCATGCCAGTAAGAATATCCCTTCCAACAGTTCATTTTGACATCCAGTCTGTAATGCACCCAAGAGGCTCATACAGGTGGAATTAATTTCTACTTCTAAGGTGAGGAGCACTAGACAACTGTTTTATTCTGTTGCTTTGAGATGAATCAAGATTTACACAACAGGATAAAATTATCAGGGACTCTACTTTGTATTCACAAACAATTAATAATTTTCCTGTTACAACTTAAGATAAGAAGTGTCAACCATTACAGAGAAATGTAACTGATATCACTGAAGATCACTGTTACAGACACAGGCTAGACTGAATGTATTAATAGTAACTGGCTGACAACCAAAGGTTTGGAAATATAAGAGGACAAACATTTTTAAACAATGAGACCTCTGCTACTATTTTCATTTAAAAGTGATAGTAGCAGATATTCTGCTATTCATTTAAGCATTTTACTTTTTTCAAGGCTACTCCATGGCTGGTTTGAAATGTCTTGAAAGTGACATCCAAAGGAAATTGTAGAAGATAAAAATTTAAATAATGTCCTATTTCTCACCAAAAATAACCCAAAAAAAATCACCACCAAAAATCTGTAATTCCTTCAAAAAACTTTCAATCAGTTTGATTGTCATCATACTAGTGTACTAGTGTAGTCAAATCTTAATGCACTTGTCTATTTTGTGAAGAATTCCTCTTTTTCTTATGAGAATGGGCACAAGGGTTTTTCCTATCAGTTGATTATTTGATTGATTACACTAATATGGTCAGCCATAATGACTTGCTGAGTCTTTCTCATTGAGAGAAAACACCACACAGTAGATTCCTTCTTCCTGGAGTTATGCCTGAATCCTGTTTATTTAAAGCATAGATTTTCTCCATTGTCATTTATCATTTGCCTGACTGGCCATGAACCACCACTTAGCATAGTGAATGGGGTTTCCAGACTTGGGAGTTAAGATGCATGAGAAATTTGCATTTCTTCTTTCTTAGTGCACACTTGTTATCCTTAATCACCATGGAGAGTATTTCCCTAGTGAGAGATTTCTCTGATTTTTTGAGAAATTTCTCAAAAATGTGGACTTCTTCCTCTTTTTTATTTTCTTTCTCAAAAAAGAATTAAATATGGTATTGAAATTTCTTTATAGGCGTTCATAGGAAAAAAATTTAAAGCACAATTAAAGCATAATTTACATAAACAGAGCATATCATCACTGGATCAGACATAGAAACAGATTTTTGACTTTTTCACTGTGAAATAAAATTTTCTTATTTTATTTGTTCATGCTCTGAAAAAAAAAACTCTTTCTAGGAAATTCTATTGATGCTGATTACAGAATTTTTTTTTTGTAACTATGAGAAGTTAACTTCTAGAGACTAATCTCAAATTCTGAGACAGACTTCTAGCTCTAAAATTAGATCTATTTTATACCACAATTGTTAGACACCTGAACACCTTAATTTTTCTTTCACAGTTAGAAGAAACCTGTTTAAATATATTAGAGGAAATTAGCTAAAGTAGTATTTTCAAGCACAATTTTAAATTATCATTTTTAACAGTTGATTTATCTGGGTTTTTTGTTTGTTGGGATTTTGTTCAGTTCCGCCAGCTAATTTGGTGCAAGAGAAACAGTGAAGTTACTGTAGAAAATAATGACCACAATATAGCTCATGTATGTCTTTTTCAGACTGAAATAGATTCTGATTGGAGACACATATATGAATTAAGGACTGTTAATAGTGTTGATTTTCATATTCCTTTTTCAGTTACTAAGACCTATTATTATAAATGCTGATTCAACCTTTAAACAAATACCGAAAGCCTCACCAGCAGGGCTTATATGAATTGCACATTTCAGTTTTTGGAATAGCAATGCTCAAACCATATTAATCCTTCTGGTATTTTCTTAAAGGCAAGGGAATTACAACAGTAGTGGATTTGATTTTACACTAAAGCTTACTGATTTCAGTAAATCATTAGGCACACAAAATACCACTAAAAGGGAAAACCCAGGGTGAAGAATTATATTGTCATTTTATTGCATTGTTATCCGTGTAAGTTATTAAGAGTCTTTCTTTAGATTCAATAGCTGGTATAATATATAAAATAAATATATTTTATCCAGGTAAATACTACTTGATCAGTACTAGCATTAATGAAAATTACATGGTAGCTGTAAAAATTTGAATTTTGAGTTAGGTTTAACCCTTTACTGGGTCAGTGTAGTGTGTTGACCTTGGCTGGAAGTCAGGTGCCCAACAAGCCACTCTAAAAGTCCCCTTCCCAATAGAACAAGGGAGAGAGAATAAGATAGAAAACAACTAGCAGGTTTAAAGCAAAAAAAAAAAAAAAAAGAAAAGCAAAACTTTGTGTGTGCATTAGCAAAAGGAACAGTTAATCTCTACTTCCCATCAGTGAGCAATGTTTGGACATTTCCCAGGAAGCAGGACTTCAGCAGGTGTAGTGGTTGCTCCAGAAGGCAAACACTGTAGGATAAAAAATACCCTCCTCATTCCCCCTCTCTCCCTTAGCTCTTATATCTGTGCTGCCATCCCATGGTGTGTAATATCTCTGTTAATTGGGGTCAGCTGTCCTGGTTGTGTCCCCTCCCCCAGGGTCTTGCCCCCTTGAGCCCCTTGTTAACACTGGTGTGTTATCAGCACCCTTCCAGCTACCAATGCAAAGCTCAACACTGGGAGGGCTGCTAAAGAAAAACGAACTCTGCCTCAGTCAGACCCAATACTGTCAGAAATATGAGCAACCCATGGGTCTCTTTTGGAAGACTTTGATTGTACATGGCCCTGGAGAGATGAAAAATCCAGGAAGTGCATTTTATTTTCAGGGATCACCACTTCAAGAAACTAAAGGTTCATGCCAATGGTCAGACTACCAAACAAAGGTGGCAAATACGCTGCACAAATGAACAAGGAGCTGCTGGTAAAACTTGAACATAAAGAAAAGAAAAATTCAAGAGGCTGAAGCAAGGTCAGATGTTCAAGGAGGAATACAAACACTTGAAATACACTGAAAAGATGGGGTTAGGAAGCTTGAAATCCATGTAGAATTGAATCTGGGGTGAAGTCTCTGAAGAAAATAATGCAGAGAAACCTGAACTGAATTTCTTCTTACTTATAGTCTTTACCAGTAAACCAATCTTGAACAGTCCCAGAACCCTGAGATGAGCAGAAAAGTCTAGAGTAAGGGTGACTTGGAGGACTAGGTGGTGGAACACTTAGACAAATTGGGAAAATGCAAACTCATGATGGAGTGCCTGGGTGGTCAGTTACCCTTAGAAGGTTGTGACAGCTGAGGGAGGTTCCCAAGGGCTGGCAAAAGACAACATTCCTATCTTTGAGAAAAGCAAGGAGAAGGATTAAGGGACCTATAAGCCAGTTTTGGTCTCTCCTCCATACCTGGGAAGGTGATAGAGCAAATAGTCCTGGTCACCTTCAGCGAATATTGGAGATGATAAGGATGATTAGAAGTAGGGAGTTGGCACTGCTCAGCCAAGGGAAAGGAAGGCAAAGAAAGCAAGTCAAGGGGTAAGAACTGTACGAGGGGCAGGACGCTGGGTCAGGTTGCTCAAAGAGGTTGTGAGATCTCCATCCCCATAGAAATTCAAAACATGATTATGCCTGGGCCAGACCAATCTGCTCAAAATAGCCATCCTGTTTGCTAAAGGACTGTACTAAATAACTGGTAAAGGATTCTAGTCTCAGTTATTTTCTAATTTTGTGATAGGAATTATACTGAAAATATTGTTCATAATCTAATACTATTTAAATCATACCAATTTTTTTTTTAAAACAGGCAGATATAAACTCTATACATGTTTATTTCTTACTTGAAAAATTAAACTAAGATTACTTTATTGAAATTTTTAACTAGCAAACGATTTCTGGCTGATTCCATCTGTTGTTAGATGCTTTCCAAACTCATTGAAAGTGTCCAGATGTTACTGTGATGAAGGCCATAGAAATATCTAGATATTTAGAGGCATGGAAAGTCAGCTTATCCAGCTCTTGCCTGTTTAATAGGGAGCTTGCTTGTTCTGATAATTTGAATTAATGGATTCCCTCACTGTTCTAAATTATTGGCAGTATTAATATTACAGTTTACCTGGAATTTTGAAATTTAAAAAAATCACACAAATGGAAATACATAAAAAACCCCTTAAAAATGTATTTATTTTTTTTAAGAAATGCATAAATTAACAACTATCAAAATTTCAAGAGAAAGTGTTTTTTGAACAACCTTGCATTATTTATCTTGCAAAATAAAACTAAGTGTGCAAATAAAATGTTAAAGCACAAAACACAGGAAAATGTATTTTATTTTTAAATAGTATTGCCACAAAGCATTGAATGCCAAGATGAGCATAAATTCAGAAATAATTTGCAACTTTAGGTGTCATGTTTGGACAGGTGACTTTCAGTGTGCCATGTTAGTTGATAAGGGATAGCAGATGATTGAGTCATTATTCAGAGAATGCTTATCCATCCATCATTAAAGAAAAAAATCACACCCAAATTCTTGAGGTAATTTGATCTTTATTTGAACTGGATTATAGCTTTCAATTATTTGTTTGTTATTTTGATATAAAATATCTTTCCATTCTATTTTATCAATTTTTGTTAATTTTGAAGGTGTTTTTGCACTGGCTTCAAATATGTGCGTTATTATTTAATTTAAAGAAAATAGTTTTTAAACACTAGAAACAAAAAGAATGAACATGTACAAAATGGAATAAACATCAAAGAGCACCAGAAAGCACAGGAATAATGAAATGTTCTTTTCGTAATAATCAGAATTTCCTTTCTTGTGACATTGTGTCAGCTCGTCAGGCATCATTCACTGTACATTTCAGCATCTTACAGTTTAATTAATAAAAGAAAGTATCCTGGATCAAAAAAAGGAAGGAAGAAGAGAATTTCTTCCCAAGTGGCTGTAGCATATTCCTGCTTTATTTGAGAAAGCAGCTTAATTGACATAAATTGATCATAAAGAGCTCAAGACCCTTTACCTGAGCTTTCTGCTGTTTCACGTTAACCCCTTTCTGGCAATAATTCCTCTTTGTCCCTTCTTTTGATGCTTCAGCCACCTCAAATCTCTTCTAAATATATTTTATCTCAAGTCAATGAAAACTTTTTGTTCTTATATTTTTGTCTGTATTTTATTAAGAAATGCACAAATCATAGTGAAAAAAAAAACAACAAACATTTACCAAAATGATATGTGGACCTTTCTATTTCCAAAGTGTCTGATTTTAGGTCGTGTATTAGTTCATTTTCTTCAGTGTTATAGTTTTAGATAGAAGGGTTCACAAGACAAGGCTAGAGGCAAAACCAATATTGAAATAATTACAAAACATACAAAAAGACCTTGGAATTTGGCTCACTATCTGGTAAAATTGTGAGTAAATATTTTATAGTACTCCATTAAAATAAAAATATGGCTTAAGAATTCCATTCTTACAGTTTTTCCAGAATACAGCTCCTGATAACAGTTATATGTTCTTGTCACAGGAGCCTTAGCTTGTGCTTGAATTTTCCATACGTAGTTTGAAATTTAATTCAAAATGGGAAATAGCAGTGAAAATCACAAAGAACTTTTCTTGTCTCAATGGCATAATGAAATTCATTGTGTATGAAAAAAGATTTGATAAAAGTAAAAAATGTGACAGAAACAATTAGCTGGATTGAAAGCTTGTTAGTTGTCTTTAGCAATACCAAAGAGAAGACTTCAACCCAGGTAAATATTATGTTGAAAATAAACAGAACTTTCAAAAATATCAATTATTAATTTTCTGGAAATTGAAGGAGAAATTATGAAGATAATCAAGCATCTCACTTATAGTTCCTCTTAAAAAATGGACAAGAATCTTTGGAAGTGTCTTGAAAAAACTTTTGCTTCAAATTTTTTATAAATATAACATCCAGTCTTTTTCTTCAAAAAGAGGCTTTTAAAACTGAAATGAATATATGATAAAATCATGAGTAAGGAACATATAACTGCCTTTTTTTTAAAAGAAAAGTCAATAATTTAAAAAGAATGCAGATTTAATATTTTTTTTTAAAAGCTTAAAGAATGTATAATTAATTGAAAGAATCGGAGGTGAGACCTGCATCTTCTATAACCAAAACAACTAAATTAAGATACTGTAGAACTTTTGGCAGACAAATAGAACCTATTAGCAACACACTGGAATATTTATTCCAAAGTGTCTAACCTGGATAATGAACAAGAACTGCTTCAGTTTCTCTTTTTAGGTGTTCCAGTACCTAAAAATATCTGATTGCTTCCACCTTGATACAAGTATAGTTCCTATGTCATTTTCCCCTCCACTGCTCATAGTGTTGGATATAAATATTTTCCAGGTACTAGGGTCGTAACTAAACCAAAAATTTGTTGTACTTTTCACTGATTACTTGTATTGAAAGTGAAAACACCTGTAATTCAAATGGGCTATGCAAACCTTTGAACTTAAATGCAAAAATAAGTATTGCATTAAGTTGCTCCAGTAGAATGACTTATAAAAAATAAAGATTTTTTGTGATTCAATAGATGTATTCTGAAAAGTGTTTGTTACCTTTAATCAGTTATTAATTTATTTCAAAAAAACAAAGATATAATGAATGTTAATATTTTTATAAAAAAGGAAACATTCCAAGGTAAGTAAAACTCACAGTGGGTTATCAACAAAATTAACTAATAAAGAACAGTTGTAATAATATGCCTGGAATTAAAAGGGAGAAAATTGCACTGAGAATTAGATGTGGAGGGAAGGGGAACAGAATTTGAAAGTAGAAAATAATTCAACAGCAGAAAAATTGTTTTTTTCTATAATTACTAGAATCTTTTAGTGATTATATGTACATCTATGGCTTCTGTACCTTCATTGTCTCTTTCAGATGTATTTTCATCCTTTTCCTGCTGTAATGGTATGAAACACATTCAGCACCAGGACAACTGACTTAGTTTTAAAACCGTACATTAATATATATTTTGTTTTCTCTCTTTTTTTCCCTTTTCTTATTCTATTCCTTGTGTTTGGCTTTGGTTTTGTTTTTGTCTTGGCTACTGGTGCCTCTTCCTTCTTTTCCTTTCTCTTTGGTCAGTTGTTTTTGGCCAGTTTGTGTTTTTCCAGACATCACTCCATGACGTTGTTGAAGTATACGATGGCCCAGCTCTGCAGTCATCTTTGTTATCCTCTCTCTCAGGATCTCACTCAGGTATCATTTAATAGAACTCTCAGTATTTTGTCATTTACTTCTTTTTATATGAACCTAGAAACAAAATATAGTCCAAAACAGAAAGAGAAAAAAAAGAAATGTTGTATCTGCTTAAATTAATCTCAGGCAAATATATGAAATCTGCATTTTGAACTAAACACTTCAAAATCTTTGCATTGATGAATGCAATTAAGTAAAACTGCTTTTTTAATTATTTTTTTTTTTTAGGTTTTTTGATATTTAGCTATTATTGTAGGTATTTAGGACTTCTTACTCAGTCTTTTTGACTTTACCTAGGGAGTAATTTGAAATAGGTAGTAATTATTTTAACGGGAAAACAAGGTATATTTGTTCCAAAGTAAAATTAAACAGATTAGTTACATGTTGAGTCTATTTAAAGAGGTAGGGGGGTTGGGAATTTTGTTGGGAATTTTTTTTTCCATTTTGGTTTAGGTTTTCTGTGTTATTTAGGGAGAGTGTGTGTTGTGGTGTGGGTGTTTGTTGTTGTTTTTGCTGTCATTGCTGGTTTGTTGTTTTGATTTGGATTTTTCTTGGGGGGAGGATTGTTTGGTTTGGGTAAAGGAAAAAAAGCAACAAATATTCCTAGTAACTGAGATGAGTTTTAACTCCTCTTTTCCAGAATTACATAATACTGTCAACATAAATATTAAAAGTGCAAAGTTAACTGAGGCAGAACAGAGTTTGGAGAGTATTATTTCTAGCTGCAAAGATGTTGACAGGTGTTTTCTTTAGTAAAAAGTGACTGATAGCTTTGTATTTTCGTTGTTTGAGTAGGTGAATCCCTTCCACTGAGTTCGGGGAACCAGATCACAGTCAGATTTACCTCAGTTGGACCAATAAGAGCTAAAGGATTTCATTTTGTTTATCAAGGTGAGACAACCTAGAAAAATGTGTACATTTATTCTGTTCATCACAGTTTGTAAATCATCAGAGAGAAACAGATTGAGAATGAAGATGAAAGTAATAGCCTTTTAACAACAGAACAGGTGTCACTATTTCTATATGTTTTGAAAAATGTTTGGAACTACTTTTTTATCTGTATTTTAAAGCTGAGATCAAATACTTAAGAAGGATAAGAGAGGTTCCAAATTTAAGAAGACAGTTATGCAAAACTTGTGGTTTTGTTTGCTAATCTGATAGAGAAATGTGAGATCCATCTGGGTGCTCTAAATGGTTTATCTCTCAATTTAAATGTGAATAGCTATAAATGTTATTACCTGTGGGTTAAAAATGATCTTACTGTTATTGAGATATTTTTCTTGATTTACATTTATTTGCCTTTTTATGGGTCAAATGGGAAATTTTTATATGCCAACACTTGCAAATGCAATTGGTTCTTTCATTACATATAAATCCTCATCTGACAGTCAGAGCACACATTTAGAAATCCACATGAATAAATGTAAATATCTGACACAAAATGTTATTTTGAAACCCTGTATTAGTTGAGTATCTCATGGTAGTATTTCTTAAAAGTGTCATTTTAGAAATGTTTCCATGTGGATTTTATGCATTACTTCCAATCTTGGCAAGGATATCAGCGCTATGCTCTCCTAAATAGTAACTCAGGCATCAAAAGTGAGCAATCTCTATTGTGAAGATTCATTTGGGGATTATGGAAATGTTCTATGGAAATAGCTCGAAGTTTCTTCCAGACATTTTAAATATTTGTGGTTCAATATCTGTATTCCCTCACTAAATCTAAAATTAAGAATCCACCATTGTTTGCATGTTCACAGCTGTTCCGAGAACAAGTGCAACACAGTGTAGCTCTGTGCCTGAACCAAGATTTGGAAAAAGGATTGGAAATGAGTTTGCAGTTGGTTCATTGGTTCTTTTTGAGTGCAATCCAGGTTATATCCTCCATGGGTCAACAGCAATTAGATGTGATACAGTACCAAATGCATTAGCACAATGGAATGATTCACTCCCTACGTGTATTGGTGAGTTCATAAGGTTTTTTATTATAACAAATTACTGCTTAAAATGTAGACTATTCTCTAGTTGAATGTGTTTATCCTTTGTCATTGGTATAGAATTTTATTCTTGCTTACTTTAATTTACTTTTTTATTCAAGGTTAAGTTGTTTTCTCTTTTCTATTCTAACTTTTCTATTATATTTTTATTCTAAGCTTGCTGTGAACTTTCTCAAGTTTCGTGATCATGCTCTGCTGCCATAATTTATGTGATAGCTTCTCTTATATTAATAACCCTGGAAGTTCCTGTCTGTCCCTCTTTAATCAAGAATCAGAAATACTAGTTTGTGCCCTGACTTCTTGCAAGACTAAAATGCTTTTATAGTGCAGATCTCTAACAAGATATTGTGAGCTATTAGGAAGAACACTACTATAATAAAGATTTAGAAATAGTTGCATTAATATTTTGTTACTTGCCAGGAAATGGCCAGTAGCTTTTTAGATCTGAAAATATACTTTGGTTCTAGTCACTGAAATTAAATTCTCAAAATTAAATTCTAAAATTTATATGCATCCATTCATATTTATAAACTGACTTGGGCCAACTGGAAATCTAGTAATTGTAATGAAATTCCCCACCTTCCTTTCCTAATGGGGAACAGAACTTTTGTAAAAAATATCATAATCCATTGTAGAAATGGCGTTATGGT
Source organism: Thryothorus ludovicianus (assembly GCA_013397245.1). Lineage (NCBI taxonomy): Eukaryota > Metazoa > Chordata > Aves > Passeriformes > Certhiidae > Thryothorus > Thryothorus ludovicianus. Next base: position 288,706 of record VZTB01014624.1, on the reverse strand, counting down.
GCTAACTCCAGCAGAGTTAGTAAACACAAACAGAGGTTTAGGTGAGCAGATTAAAAGGAAACAAAGAACATATTTTCATTAGGCTGATGTTTCATCTGTCGTGGTAACCAGCTGATGGTGCCTAGCAGAGTATGAACTGGTTTTAGGAAATTAAAATATTATCTCCAAAATGCCAAAATCTTGATAGAGATCAAAGCTATGTATCAGTGGGGTAATATTGATAAAATGTGATTAACTAAGTTTTAAATAAATAATGTTGATTTAGACTGTTTCAGGCACAGTTATATAGCCACAATTTCTGTATCAATAAGAAGGTGAAGTATATAGGTGTATCTCATTTAGTCTCACAGATTAGAGTTTAATCAATAGAACTGTACTACTTTTCCCCTTAAATTATACTCCCTTTATTTTTTCAGACATAACAACCTGACAAAGTGTTGAAGTAATTATTTTGGACATTGACCACAATATATTATTATTTTAATACATGATTTAGTCTATGAAGATAAAGCTATCTGAGTCTAGACAAGCTAAACTGAGGAAGGGTTACAGGCCACCTTCTGTATTCCTATGTCAATAAAGGTGATAAAATACCTATAAGATGAAAATTGCATTAAACTAAGTCAGTTAAATAACTGAAGTGGTAGACATAACCATATTAAATTGCCTTAATTCTAGTGAATGTTTTAATATTACATGTTCAGATAATAGACACAAAAATCATTGAATCATAGAATCATTAAGGTCAGAAAGGACATCCAAGATCATTGGGTTCAGCCTTTGGTCAAACACCACCATGTCACCAAGTGCCACATCCAGGCTTTTCTTGGACCCTTACAGGGATGGTGACTCCACCACT
>VZTB01014624.1:240487-282895 GCA_013397245.1 Thryothorus ludovicianus | reverse complement strand
TTTTAATTCTCTTTTCAGGAACAACCATACCTCCACTTCTAAACAGCACTTCAAATAATCTGTACCTCAATTTTCAGTCTGATATCAGTGTTTCAGCTGCTGGATTTCATCTTGAGTATACAGGTAATTCAGAAATGTTCAATTGATAAAGAGCACTTGCTGGTTCTAGACATAATTTCTACCTAAAACAATACAATAGAGGAATATTTAATCCTATTGCACGTAATAAGATGCACATAATACTGTAATTCAAAGTCATCAGTAAAATACTAATTTGAATCAGATCCAAGTAAGCAAATACAGTCTGAAAACTGTACTATAAGGACTGTGAAATTTAGTTTGTCTTACTTTCATCCTTAAGTTGCTTTTGCTCTTTGAAAAACTTTCCTGATCTACAGCAGACAGAAATAAATGCAGATATACTCTTGTGACAGTCCTAATCCACTGTGTCCAGTGCAGCCCTGGTCTCTTCCCACAGATGTCACCCCTTCAGCTCCACATCCCAGTACACCTTGCCAAAATCTACAAATTGCTTGATAAAGTAATGTATGTACTATACAGTATGTGTGGGTAGGTCACAAATATTAGTCACCCTCGGCAAAGGGGAGAGAAGGAATAATCTGAAAATAGTAGTTGTGCATCTTAACTGAGAAATGCTTACAGGTTGGTGAGAACACTAAATTATTTCAAATGATTTTTATTATTGCTGAGTGCCTCACCAGTGGAAAAGGCTGTAATTATAGACATGCTTTCTGTCTGAATGACTTTGTCTCAGATGACTGACAGGAATTCTGGCAATCACCAGCTGTGTGGTTCCCTCTGCTTATATTGGTTCTGGAGTCTGATCTGCATAATTGTGTCACGGTTATTTCTTGTCAGTTTTACCATATGCAAATCCCATGCTCTGGTTGTCTGATTAGCCAGTTGGAGAACACAGCCTTGCAAAATTACTGCCTGATTGCTTGTCTATAACTAAACATTAATTATAGGTAGAATTATCCTGCCATTTCCTTGAAATGCAGATAGTCTCTCAACTGCTTACAGCTTCAGATGAGAAAAAAAATCAGGAAGTTATGAAAATTAAATAAAATGAGACTGAATCCAGTGAAAGTGGCAATGCTCCTTTGTATTCCCATATGTCCAAATTATATGTATAATATACCGCCCGTATACAACTTCCACCTTTAAGAAAAGATTCACAGTACCCTATTTAAAGTATTGGTCCATGACAAGAACAATAACCAAAATATGTGTATGGATNCATCATACAGTCTGTGGTGATATAATCCAGACAGCAACTAAGCATCAAAAGTGCTCACTCACTTCCCTCCACCTGCTCCCAAGTAGGATGGGGGAAAAAAGTCAGATTTGTATGTTGAGATAAAAACAGTGTAATAGATTAGAAAAAGATGGGGAAGTAATAATAATAATATGTAAATAAACCAAATAATAACAATAAATTTAAAATATACAAAACAAATTATGCACAATGCAGTTGTTCACCACCCACTGACTGATATCCAACCAGCTCACAAGCAGCAGGCCCCAGCCAATTTTCCCCTTAGTTTATATGCTGAGCATGGTTTCATACGGTACAGATTTTGTTCAGTTGGGGTCAGCTGTCCTGGAACTTTATAATTAATTGCTTAGTGTGGATTTCAAGTCCTAGGCACCAGCTGTTTCAGTCCTTGAATCTATGACTCTTACTCCTCCACTGTTCTCCAAGAAAGACATAGTCTCTACTACCTGTGAAAGTTTTATGATTTTTTTTTCCTTCTGTCGTTCAGTTGTTTTTCAAGAAGAGACTATGGAATATTCTGCATTAAGCTCAAACATGAATTTGATATGGGAGATTAAGCTAAGGGGAAACACTTTTTCATCATTGTTAGAAAGGGACACAACAGAAGCTGTACATTGTGTAAATTTGGGGGTTTTGTCTCTTGCATTTTTCTACAACAAAGAGAATGTTTTCTTGCAATTCCAGAACTCACAAAACTTCTGTATTTGTGAGGAAATTTCTCCAGAAAGAAAGAGATACAGAGTTGCTCTCTAGTTGTCCTGGTCATATGTGACTCTCAGACAGCAGTTCCTGCCCTAAAAGTTGTGGTTAGGTTTATAAAGACAATTAGTAAATGTAAAGTAGTGGCCAGATTTTAACGTCAATGTTTCATAAATTTATTTAATTTAATTGGAGCACATGCTGGCTGAGGACATCATGAGGATTCAGCTAAATTAAAGTCTTGGTCTTTGAAGTTTTGGTGCATGGTTCTTATGCAAAATCACATCAGAGGTAAAGATTTATAGTAAGCATTTTTCAAGAGAGCTTTCCATAGAGATTATTTTAGTTCAATTCATACTGCGTCTTCCAAGTCTATTTCACCTGTTCTAGGAGACACAAGTCTGAGGGGAAGTGCACCCCATTTACCAGAATGATTACTTTTTCATTTCAGCAACAGATTTCTGTAAGAAGGTTTCATTCTGGTTCATTTCCAATCTCTCTTTTCATCTCTCATGAATAGTTTTTTGTCCTATCTGCTAGGCATTATCTTTTGAGCTTCTTAAAGTCCAAATGCTAGTATAAAAGTGAAAGAAAACAAAAAGAACTTTATTTGTTGAAGAAATATTTTAACAGCAAGTAAATGATACTTTGACATAAAAAAATTGTGTTCATTTCTGAAACTGAATAGTGTTGTTATATATCATGTTTTTTCTATCATATTTTTACTTCTCTCTTGAATCCTTAAATTATTTTATCCATCACATTAATTTTCTGTATTCCATCGAATATCTTAAATACAAAAATACATTGCATTGAAAATACACTATATCACCTGAACTTTGCCAGCAAAGAACACCACAGAATGGTTTGTTAGACCCTTCTATAATATTTATATGTTTTATGCAACTATGGAAATTTTGATTTATTACTCATTTTCTCTAACTAAAATTTTGTATTATTGAAAATGTCATTAGCAGGTTTTTGTATTCAGTATCACAGGAGCTGCTGGAGAAGGGCAAGACAGCATCAAATAGCTTCTTTTTCTTTATATGCAATTCTTCGTATCTGAAAGCAGAAGATACTGAAAGTATGTTTTCAATGGATGCCTATGTTAAAATCTCTTTTTACTGCCATTAAACTTTCATACTATGAAACTTTAAGAATCTAACATTTTTACCATGAGAGTAATATAATGTAGTTCAAGAAACTATTCATGCACCACAAATAAATCAATAATGAACAGACTGGAGTTTATTAATACATTTATGAATACATTTATGACCTGAATAAATATCACAATACTCCAGAGACACAAGTTCTGAACTAGACTTCATCTGGGTGATGTCAAAATTTGTTTCAGTTTTTTGAAAGGTATTGTAGATGTTCAGACTGTATATTTTTCCCAAATATTATTTTATTAATTGAAGTGAGAGACAATATGATGAATACCTGTGAATGTGGTTTGGGCTGCTAAGGCAGCGTGAGAAAAGCATTTAGATGAACTCATTCACTCATTTCACTTTGCATGGCAACTCATTTTGCGTTTCAACTGAGGGTTCAGTAATTGGAAAATGAAACCTGATAATTCTTTGTTTAGCTGTTCAAAACAGTCTATAAGCAATCATCTGTGTAAGCCAAGCACACTTGTTATTTTGCATTTATACTTTATACATTAACTGGATCATGCTCTAGATGCCTGAAATGTAAAGAGTAGATCTAGATCCATCTGTCTTTTTCAAAACAGGCTCTTTGTGCTTCTCTAGTTTGAGAACAGAAAATAGAACTTGAAAGTTAGAAATTTTCATTAGCTTTCTTCTTTCGTATTGTATAAAAATGCATTATTTTAAGTCTTCAAATGGTAGATTTTACTTAGTGAGAATCTTAAATAAAGTGATCAATTACTTTAGTAATTTAAATTTAAAACATTCAGATTTTGATAATGTTCTTAGTAGGTAGTAGGTGGTCATAATCAAATCCCACAACATTTTTCTATTATCCTGTGTACTGATACCCAGTTCTGTAATAGTCTTGACTTCACAACTAGGATGCGATTCTCACAGTAGGCAAAGAAAGAAACACAGTTGATTATACTTTGTTACATTCCTGGACCTTCCTGGGTAGATGCAATGAAAAAAATTCTTTCTCTTTTTGATAACCATGAAAAAAAATCATATGGCCTCTTGTCCATCTAGCTTCTATTGCCATCAGAAATTCAAAATATTAGTGTTATCAGTCTATAGATACTTCTTTAGACATAGCTGATTAAGTGAAATCTGATGCAAATATTTATCCTGTGCGTGTATATGTGTGTGCAAATGAATGAAGGAGTTGAGTCAGCCTGTGGAGGATGGAATGCAGGAGAGCACTCTTACTTTGCACTGTTTTTCCTGTGTTTTGCAGTTGTAGTGTTGGCCAGCCTCCCCTGGAACATATGCTGGTAAAGGATAGTGGAGGTGCTCCCGATCTGAATTATGAAGGCTGTAATTAGGGAGTGAGATTTGGGGTAGAAATGAATGAGTCTGTTCCAGGAGATAGTGGAATTGTGGAACTGGGAGTGCATACTGGGATGTGTTTGTTGCCACACTGATCCTTTTCCTTTATTCAGGAAAGATTATACACAGTTGTTCCGAAATAATGTGCTATTTGTCCACTGACAGCTACTGATTCCCAGGAGCACCCTAAATCTTATCAACACAGTGTGCCTATGTGCACTGTACACAGTCCTATGGGAATCTAAAAACCAATTTTATGTTCATTAGAATGACTAAACATCTCTATTTTTCTCAGCTATAGGTTTGGATTCTTGTCCTGAACCTCAGACCCCAAGTAATGGGATCAAAATTGGAGACAGATACATGGTTGGAGATGTGGTGTCTTTCCAGTGTGACCAGGGTTATTCTCTTCAGGTAAGCCAAGTTCTCTATTACAAATGGTGCCTTTCATTTCTTTAATGTGGTTATGTTTGTGTCTGTCCGTGCAAAATGGATGCTGAACTCTTCAGGAAATGTGTGCACACAAGTTTACAGGACTATTTGCTTTTCTACCAGATAGTAAATTAGCATCTATCCGAATATTCCATGAGAAGTATATGGCTTGGTGTTTCTTCTTCATTGGTGATATAGGTCATTATCTGTCATTGATGGCATCTTTGATAATTATAGCTGAACCATGAACTGCGAGCAAAATTAAGTTAAAAATCACTTGATGAACAATTAACAGTAGTTCTCTATGCACAGAAGGAAAAAGAAATTAAGTAAAGGGAGAGGCTAAGAATAAACAAAAAGAAAGAAATAATTGCTTTTCTTAGTAAATCAGATAGTGTCAGTTGTTTTCTTTCAGCAATTTCTTGAGGTTTTCTCTCCAAAATATTTATCAAATAGGGGTGTATTTTTGCCAAGAAAATTTGCAATGTTCTTACACTTCCAAAAGGTATATCCAGGGGAAATGCAGCAATTGTAAATCACCAGTTGGAGCCTGTCTGCTGATAGGAAAGAAGTGGAAAATATTTTCAAAAGCTTGTACATTCCTGCCATAGAATCAGATCCAAAACTGAGTATTGTTTTTACTTCAGAGCCCTCAAAAAGAGTCTGCAGATCTTACAATGTTCCATTTATCTAGCTCTTTGAGAGCCAAAAGGAGAAAAAATTACATAAAAAAAAAAAATGGTTAAAGGGAGAAAATAATTTCTATATAACAGCACACGATTAACTGCTAATGGAGTTATGGATACTTTTGGAGTAAAATAGAAAAATATGCCAGAATGAACAAAATGTCATTAATATCAGTCTCACCTATTACATGTATTTAGTTATAACAAAATCAAGTTTTAAAAATGCTAATAATTTCAAATATTTATTTTACTTAATTCTGAAAAAACCTAGACATTTGATTTATATGTGCTGCATCAAAAATAGAAATTTAATTTCATTCTTTGACAAAAAAAAAAGCACAGTTAATTATAGTGATAGAAACAAAATAGTCTTGTCTGCTTTCAGATTTCAACTTCTGTTTGGACTTGAGACCTGTACCCCAATTTCCCCTTCAAGGTAGAATTCCCAGTCATGCCTGCAGATTTCTAATATTTCAAGAATACATGAAATACATGTTCTGTGATTGCTGCTCTGGGAATTATTCTTGAAATTTTCTTCTTATATTGCCTGTTTTTAACTGGCCACTCTTGGAAACAGCCTGAGAAATATTTTTTGCTTCTTTGCTTTAATTCCTACCTTAAACATAAATGGGTGTGAACAGATAAGCCACAGTAAATGGCTGAAATAAGGAAAATATAAAATATAGAAAGTAAAGAATTTAGGAGCATAGACTGCGCGAACACACATGAAGTTTCTTCCCTCCATATGATTTATCTCACTTATGGAATCTGACTAGATGGTTTTAGAAGATGTACCAAGCACAGCTTTCTCTTAAGATTTTCCATTTTTGTCTGCTTTCTGTGGAAGACATTAGAATTACGTGAGGCCAATGAATAACACAGTGTCTATGATGAATTTAAGATGTAAAGTCAGCACTTACATGTTTTATATAATGTGTACAGTTTTTTCATGTTCAACAAATGATGTAAATCTGTACTATGCAAACATTGCTTCAGTTAGACTCGTAGTTTCAATATCCTTGTTTTATACTGAAACCTGGAAAGAATTTAGCTGTATTTTGTTGTACTATAAGAAATAATATTAATGGCTTAGGCACCATCATTTAGGGAGCTAACAGTCACAGTGTTCCCTGTTGTATTGAAGGCGTGATATAATTCACAGTGTACAATGTAACTACTTCATCTTATTGTTTTTGTCTGTTTCTATGATGTTTTAAATTATATATTCTAATTTGAATACTTATTTGCCATATACTGTATATTTTTTTAATATGAATTAGCAAATATTATGTCATTTTAGGGACATTCACATATCACTTGTATGCCTGGACCAGTAAGAAGATGGAATTATCCCATTCCAATATGTTTAGGTATGTTCAGCATACATTATTTTTCTTAAATATGGCAGAATTGGAAAACTAGGAAGTTCAAAAATAATAAACACATGTAGAGGAAAGAATTGGGAGAAATGGAGGAACTTAATTAAATGTAAAAATGGTCAGATTAAATTTTCAAAGGCTCCTGTACACTTATGTTGGCAAATATTTTCTAAATGTCCAAGCAGTAAAAGAAACACACATGTTGTCCCTTTCAACCCAAACTGTACTGTTCTCTGTGTCCTAGTCAGATATATCATCAATTCATTACAGGAATGACACCACCAGAGACCCTTGCAATGCAGCTAATTTATTTAGGACTCATTTCCCCAGAAGAGTAATGGCAATTGTAGAAGATACTAAAATAATAATAACATTACATTTTCGTCTCTGATGAGTTCAACATAAGCATGTCTACCCAATTTCAGAAGACACATTATTTTTCAAGTTAAATTATACACGTGTCCTTAATATTATTGGAAAGAGCACTGAAAACCTGCCAGAAACCAAAGTGACACTTATGAAGTACATTTAAATATACTCTTTTTATATGATGAATAAATGTAAGGAATATAAAACTCCTTCTAGTAGTCATCTCTTTCACTGCTTAGAAATATCTTTTTCTTAGGGATCTCCAACACTAAAAGTTATCAGGATTTGTAATCTTGAATGTATGCAAAGCAGGATGCTGCAGATTTCATTAAAGATTCTTTTGTTTTGCTTTTCTTCAAGACAGTTAATATATATCCTCTTGAGCTGCCTCACATAATCCTGTTCTTAATCCTGCGGGATGTTAAAGATTTCCTGTGAGGTACTGAGCTCCCTCAGATTAGAATTTATAAATATTCAACAAGGTTGAGATATTTGTAAGAATTTTTTCAGGAGTTAGTCTTCAGTTTTTTTTCATTATGCATTAATATATGGTTAGGAAGTCTGATACTATAATTGCACTGCTCTTGGTAAATTCTGAAGATAAAGATGCTGAGCTGAAATTTTAGAGGTTTTTTTATTTATTTTCTTTCTTTTGCAAGTAATGATTTTTACTTGTGGCTCAAATGATGTAGCAAATTTTACTTGGACAAAACTGTTAAACAAAAATCTATTTATCATAATTACCATCTTTAAATGTAATATGGATATCTAAGTAATTTTATTTACTGATTTCATTCCTGAAAAAAAAATAAAATTAAGATATGAACTTAGCTTAATTTCTGGAACTATGTATTTGTGTATTTTTCTAAGTTTGTTTATTTTATCTCATTTTTGGAACAACAGGATACAAATGCAGTTTTCAAAAGGCGTCTTGAAAGACTTTTAGTACAGAGTCTTTTTATAATACATTATGTTATATTATTCAGATGCTCCTTTACAAACATGCACAATTGTCTCAGTTATGAGCTGGTGTGCAGCTTGTCTGCCACACGGGCAGCTCTTGAGACAGATTGCAGAGTCAGCTTTGGGGCAATGATGCTGCTGGAAGCACAGGTGGGATGGGGAGCAGCTGGGGGTGTCTAGCCTGGAGAAAAGGAGGCTCAGGGGAGACTTTATCCCTCTCTACAGCTCCCTGAAAGGAGGCTGCAGCTGGGGGGGTTGGTCTCTTCTGCAAACGAGTGACAGATGAGAGCACAGAGTCTCAGGATGCACCTGGGGAGGTTCAGGTTGGACATCAGGAAGAATCTCTTTAGGGAAAGGGTATTCAGGAATTTCAGGCCATTTTTTCACAGAATGGGCTGCCAAGGGATATGGTGGAGTCACCTTCCCTGTGGGTGTTCAGGAAGTGGCTGGATGTGGAATTTAGTGCCATAGTCCAGTTGGCAAGGTGATGATTGGTCAGAGGTTGGACTCAATGATATTGGAGTTTTTTTCCAATCTAAATGATTCTGTGATATTGTAATCTGTTCTATTTTGGGTGCATGTATCCCCCAAGTTAAAATCTACTCAATTAAAAGTTGATGCAAGTTTGCAAAGTACCTACTTGTAAATTACTTTCTTATAGTTATTTAGTGGTAAAGATATGTTTGTGTATTTTTTTAAATATAATCCTAGGTATTATTATATTATTAATGTCCTAAAGATCTTCAATGTTATGGATTAATTTTTAGCTAATTTCTCTCCTCTGTAATTTTTAAATTTTTTTTCTTTTTAAGCACAATGTGGTGGCGGCATGTCAGACTTCAGTGGAGTGATTCTCAGTCCAGGGTTTCCTGGCAACTATCCTAGCAGTTTGGATTGCACATGGACAATAAAACTGCCTATTGGGTTCGGTATGTGTTCTTTTATGGATTTAAAATTGCTTTTTTATGGGTGCAAAACACTGAAAACAGATTTTAAAATATTGTTTATCTTATCCTAGAAAAAAAATAAAATTAATTATAATTCATTTGAAAAAGCAAAATTTTAAAAGAAACATTTAAATAGAAAAAAAAAGTTCTTGGTTTTGCATTTAACATATGCCAAAATTTTCTGATAAAGACAAATTGTTTCATTAGAATTCAGCACAATTTTCTAACTTTACAGGATTGATTTCTCTTTTTATGAAGTCATAAACCCAACAAAAAGAAACTATCATGAATATTTTACACCAAGTCAATTTAGCAGTTAAAGCTACATTTTAATTAATTATTTTATCATTAAGTCTCTTTGCATATCCTAGATGAAACTCACAGCAGCATAGAAATCTTCTTTTAAAGGAATTGTAGAAGCCTCCCACTTAAGGCTGTCAAACTTCCCACTCAAAGTAGAATTGTCTGATTGTAAGAATCTGTAACATAAGGATGTTGTACTCCAGATGTAGAATTTCACACCTCTCCTTGTGCAAACCTTAATGAAGCATTTATTTACTCTGTCCTTCGTTTTTTTAGTGTTCTTCAGGCAAAAATTGTGCCATTTAGTGTATCACCCTTAAGGCCTAGTTTAGTATCCTCCACACATTTGTTGAGGATGCTTTCTCATTTTCCAAGTCTCTTCTGAAGACATAAACCAGTGTAAGCTTCCATAGCAACCCACAGAATATTCTGCCTGTTACTGGCTGCCAACCATTAAATGGCTGATTATCACCCTTGGAGTCTCAAAGTTATGTTAATTTTTAACTGACTTCCCTTCCATTATTTAAGCTCATATACGTTCAGCTTTCAGATGAGAATGTTTTAGGCTGAGTCAGAAACCATAGCAGAGTGAAGGTATATCATACACACTTTTCTCCCTTTGTCAATTTAATAATAGAAGGATAGAATGATTAATTGTTATTTTCTGTTAGAAAATCCATGTTGCCTGCTCTTAAGAGTCTTTTTGTCTTTTATATGTTTGGAAATTACCTCCAAATAAACAAGTTCCATATTTTTTTCAAGGACTGCAGCAAACCTGTAGTTGCTATTTCCCAGGACCTCTTTTTTGTCTTAAAGGTGAATATATATTCACACTTTTTCAAGTCACTAGAACTTCTGTTATTTCACCATGGTTTTGTACAGGTGTTATCCATATTTTAATTATATTGACTAACCCCTTGAGCAACTTTGGGTTGATCCTATGCATATTTTATTGTGAAATCTTTATTCAAAGCTAGTCAGTGAAGTTTTCCCATCTAATTTTTTAACAAATGTGTCACTTTTTAAGGAGCATGTGCTCTTGGATTTTTTTTCTTTATATGCTAGTTGAATAGTGTGCTAGTTTTCTTAGACAGGCCTCATAGTTTTCTATTTTATACTTGCTCTTCTCTGCCATATTCTTTACTTGATGATACAGAATTTCTGGGTCTTCCAGAGTAAATGACATCCCAAATAGCATTCTCTTCTGCATATGTTCAGATTCTTTACCTCCTCTTTTTAAAATCAATTCTGCTGTATTTTTTATTAGAAATCATATGAGCCTAGTTCACTAATGATTTAAATGAAAGCAAATTGTTCTGCATGGGTGTTTATATTGAAAATTATTAAATGTTCTATAATATTAGCTTAGCCTAATCTATCTGGGGAAAATACATTATATTAGAAAAGGTATTTCTATAAAGAACCCAATTTATTTGTTTGCATTTTATTTAAAACACACAAGATTACAGTCAGTAATTGATTTTTTTTATTTTTTTTGTCTAAGCATCTTATAGAAATAAATTGACACTTTAACTCTGCCACTACCTGAATTTTTAGATAGCCTGGCGGGACAATTTGTAGTCATTATGAGTCACTGTGCTGTCTAGAATCCCAAATAGATTTTTGCTTGCTAAGTTATGAAAAATAAAATAAAAATATGGCAGTGGTAGGTGCATTATTTCTGGATCAAGTCCACAGGAGAAAAGGGTATTTAGAGCTATAAGGGAACAGAACATTTTGACAGATAATTCCAAAGACATTTTCTAATAAAGAAGAAATAATAAAAGTCTGGAATACCAGTTATATTTCAAATTGAATAAAACGGTAAGTTCCACTGCACACAGAACCTGCTGTCTTTTTATCCCAAATACTTTGCCATCTGCCTCTTCCCTCACTTTACTGCTCTCCTCTCTTCCTGCACTGACTCCTTACTCTGTTTTTATTGCTTGCATTCTGCCATGTTTACATGTCCAATAATTCTGACTGAACTCTTCAGACTGCTATTTACACTCTACGTTATTAACATATTATTTAGTTTGACTTCCATGAGACAAGAGATTCAGCTACTGAAATTTTAGAAACAGTTTGTTGGATAAGTAAGTTTAGCCACCAAAATCAATAGTTCTGAACTGCTTTGTGCTATCTGAAGCTTATTCACAGGGTTTATGAACCGTTTTCCAGTTCATGTATAGGAAAATGAAATGCTTCTTTTTTCTAGAAGAAAACTAAAGTTTGCACAGATTGAAACATGCTTGATATTTTTTTACCTTTTCTAAATGAGATATGTTTGAAACTAAATTAAATATTAAAATAAAATTTCACTGTAAAAAGAAGAAAAATATGACATATGGAGAAGTGGTGGCTAAAACTGGTTTTAGTGGTGCTGTGGTTTTGATCTATGGAGGCATTTACATCCAACACTTCTGTGCAGTAAATAAAAAAAATCAAAAACATTATCATTGGCACCTTCTGCAGACTTTCACTTGTTTAACTCATTTTAGGAAGACTTTCTCCCAGTTACAAGTTCCAGATCATAACCTTCTCCACTGTATATTAGCTAATGGTGTAATGTTTTTAACAATGACACCTTGTTTATTTGCATATATAAATATGTTAACTACTCTTTCAAGAAGTATGCCCAAACTGGAAAAAGACATTAAAAAAAAATCAGTCTAACAAGCTGAAGTCTCAGACAAACAAAGGCAGATGCTACTGGCAAAACAAGGGATGAATACTTTTGAAGATTGATATGGTTCAGAAACTTGAAGAGAAAGGCAGTCCAATACAGAGAGCAGGATTATTAGCAAAAATATATTTTTAATTTTGTATCAAAGCAAGTTGGTGAAAGAGATGAAAACTGTCATCAGGGTCACGTGAGCTGGCAGTTATTAATGACAGCTTAAACTTTGGACGAGTGTATGGTTCACAGGATCAAATGAAAGGCAAAAAAATATCATGATGGAGAAAGAGCAAGGATTGAATATAGCTTGATTCTCTGTGTAGGAAATATTTGGAAGGCTGACAAAGTCAAAGAATGACTCTTAAGAGAAAAAAGCTTTCTTATCTCTTATAGACTGTCTTCAGATAAAGCAAGACAGAAATTATTGGAGTAACAGTAATTTAATTATGCACCTAACTTGCATATAAAATGTTTCATGCTTCAGAAAATCATTTATAAACTTTACATGGTTATCTGGGGAAAAGGTTCTGAAAGACAGTGAGAAACACTATTTAGGTATTACAGTTAAGGAGTTTCAAAACTATTCATGATTTTCAATACTTTATCTGACATTATATCTTTTACTTTCAGTTTTACATGAAAAAATTGTCTTTGCCAGAAACACCAGTAGGACTCATTCACCTTTCTAGTGAAACTACTGAATTATCATGCCATAGTTGCAATACATCCAACATAATACAAATTTTTCTTGTGACTTACGTAAAAACAGGAAAATGTTTAAGAGACACATGACTATTCAGCACATAGAATTTTATTCTCGTGCCACATAATTTTTGTCCTGCATCACCTGGTTAGGAGAGATAACTTGCTAATGGATAGTAATCTGCCTTCCTATTCCTTACCAAATCAGAAATTTCAGTCACCAAAACCATCATATGCCACAGTGTGTGTGGAGCACTCACAGGTATTCCCCCTGTACTCTGCTCTCACAAGTCCTTGGTGTACCAGCAGGGGCTCTGCCTGCCCGGTACCCTGTGCTGGACCCCAGCATTCCTGCTCCCCTTCCAGACCAATTCAAAGTCTGCTGGCACATGACAGGTGTGCAGCCCCACACACATCAGGGCTGGGAATACACAGAGGCTTGCCAGGCAGCACATGGATATCCACCTGGTTATTTTCTGTGATTATCAGAGTAAGATGTACACACTTTGCTTTCCCTCCTGGTTTTGGTACTGGTGGTGTTTATTTACATGAAAATGTTTTTCAGGTGTCCATTTGCAATTTTTGAATTTCTCAACGGAGACCATACACGATTACTTAGAAGTTAGGAGTGGATCTACAGAAACCAGCACTGTTATTGGGAGATTAAGTGGCCCTCAGCTACCAGCCTCTCTGTTCAGCACAACTCATGAAACCAGCTTATACTTTCACAGTGATTATTCACAGAACAAACAAGGATTTCATATTGTATATCAAGGTGAGATTTGAATATTCTTATGAGAGAACAAGATGGCTATTAAAGATTTTATGGGGTTTGGAGGATTCCTAAAAATAAATATAAAAGATTTTATGTGTTTCAGTGCCAAGCTTTAAACATTGAAATAAAACAGAAGAATGAAGAAAGTTAAGATGAAAAAATAATATTAATTGCATATTTTTTCTTTAAAATCAGGTCAAATGTTAGCAAACAGATAATTGCCAATATCTGAAGCTTATTGGCATATTAATTTACATTGCATGCATTTACAAAAGAAACATCTTTATTCAACGTTTGCAAGAATACTGGAATTTTAATTTTGTGTAATGACTTCTGGAAGGTATAGATCTAAATACTGTTTCATATTACTGGATTGATGTAGGCTTCTGCAAATTAATGTAAACCCAAAAATCTCCAAATCCATTTTATTTCCTAGTTCACCATTTCCCTGAAGGTTCTTGTTCTTTTGTGCCCAAGTAGGTCATGCTGAGCTGGTGAAGATCACGAGATCATAGTTCTATTTATAGAATTGCATTTTCATTTAAAAGGGATTAGATCACCACTGTTCATGAAAAAGGGTCAAATGTGTATTTTAAAGTAGACCTGTTTTCATTATATGAATAACACCTAAGACTGATTTAAAGAGTTTTTACTTTAGAGCAATCTCCTATTACTCTTTTAATAGTAACAAGTCCAAATTGATTTGAACTCTGTGTAACATTCTGGAAGTGAGCCACTGTAAAAAGAAATCACTTTTAAAGAAAAAGTCAATTTGTGGCCTAAACTGCTAAGCACAGTAAAAACATAAGACCATATATATTAATAGTAACAGTAATAATTTTGGAGATGTTGTCATTTGTCAAAATACTGGAAAGTTCTGTTCTCTGTTTTAACCACATAAGACAGAACTGATTCTATCCAACATATAGAGCATGATATTCTTATACTTCAGACAGCTTATTTTTTCTCACATTGGTAATAAGAAGACAATGCTTTAATTCCTCTTGGAAAAAGTCACCAAGATGTGTGAGAAAAGCTTGTTTTCAAATTTTACTTATTCACTATTAAGTCTTTGATATTGCAGTTCATTATAGAGCCTTTTAATTCTTCTGGGAAAAACAAATGAAAGTATAGACATGTCTTTCTCCTTTTCCTTAAATATAGGAATGTAAAACCCAACAACTCCTACTGGATCAGAAACACACTTCATCTATCTCAGTATAGTATCTTCAAACAGCAAAAAGAAATGTTATTTATCAGCACAGAACTTCTCCAGGTGTAAAACCAATGATTTGATCATCATCATCATTATCATGGAACTTTGGTTCCCAACATATGAGTTGTCCATGAATTTTAATTTTATTCTAATTAAAAGCTCTTACTTTTCAGACAATCAGAAGTTTTATTTTACTGATTTTTCCACTCTTATTATTTATTTCAGCATATCAGCTACAAAGCTGTCCTGATCCTCGACCATTTCGTAATGGTTTTGTTATTGGAAATGACTTTACTGTGGGACAAACTATTTCATTTGAGTGTTTTCCTGGCTACACATTGATTGGAAATTCAGCTCTGACTTGTCTTCATGGCATCAGCCGCAATTGGAATCATCCTCTCCCCAGATGTGAAGGTATGTTCCAGGTGATCTATAAACCTTTCATCATTTGAAATTCTTCCTAAGACTGTTAACTGAAGTCATTTCAGCTTTTTGATTTGTAGAGGCCTGTATTTCTACAGTGGGTCCTTTGCAAAGGAAGTATTCAATTTTGAACATTAAAATTTTAGCAGAGAAGTTGAAATGCTTTTTAATATGAAATCTCTGCAAACTTATCTGAGTTAATAAGTTTATTTTTGGAAGATTGGGCTTAAAGTCTGGAATGTGGAGACCCATGCTGCTTTTAATCTATGTGAGGCAATGCAGTAAAAACTCTGGATCAAATTAAGAAAAAAAGGATTCAAGAATTGAATTTACCAATTCTGGCCACTTATGTTCTTTCTTATCAGTTAGAAAGAAATGTTAAAGGTGGTCTAGAATGAAATTCTCCTCCAGCCAGTGTTCTGTGAAATCATTTGCACATATATTTTTTCTGAATGGGATTTTTTTTAGTTACATTTTTTAATCTTCTACATTTATTTTTTTTTTTCACTTGTGCTTGAAACAAATAAGAAGGTTCAAGGAACTGTGACTTGCACACAGCTTTAATTTTAAGGGGACAGAATGATGATTCATATAATTCACGTCGTTCATATCAATGTGATGATTCTGTAGAAGTGTTTATCTCCCCCAGCTATGCTGTCTCTATCAGCAGGCCAAAGGAGATCAACCCTCCACTTAAAGGCCTGTGAATGGTAAAACCCAGCATGGAGAATGGGATCCTCACTGTCAAGTAGGGGAGAAATGCCCAAATAAAAACCCCCAACAATAACACAGCAACACCCCACGCCTGAAAAACTCCAAAGACAAATGCAACCACCCAAATGGAAAATAAAAAGCTCTCTCATTTTCTGGGTTTTTTCATGACTTTGCAACATATACCCAAATTTCAGTACTTAAATGAGAAACTTCATTTTTCAAAATTCCTGCTGGAGTCAGGGAGCCTTAGGAATTTTTGGGGGATATGGTAGCTAAATTAGGACCTAACTGGTACTTAATTCAGATGGGGAAGCCTTATCATATAAAAGAGAGATGACACCTACACTGTCTTTTTTTTTGAAAGATGAAGAAGTTAATTCATTATAATTAAGTTTCAACACCCATTTTTTGGATCCTGTGGAATAGTAATGTCTTCATAGTTCTTGTCTTAACTGCTAAACACTTAGCTTTTCCTGTTAGCTAGTTCTAGCTGTATTTTCTGTGCCTCACAATCAAAAAAATTTATTGTATGTAGTGATTCTGTTTCTTTGAAATACCATACTGCAACCAATAATTTAATTAGTAAATTCTAAGCTGTCCAAAGCATGTTGTTATCTCTGGGTATCAATTTTGATGAAGTTCCTGAACAGTGCCTGAATGTTCTCTGTTTCTACCTAATTTGATATGAAAAATGAAGATAAAAAAATTCCACCAAATTTATAAGAGAGATCTAATATGCATGTTTGATGCTTGATTACAGACTGCCAACACTACTCATCTCCTAGACAAATTTCTTAAATTATATGGGGTTTTGTGCAGATACTTACTGTGGTATTTTTAGTAAAGGGTTTGTGACATTTTTATATGCTACAGTTATGTTTGAATTTTTTTTTTATTTCTTTATTGTTGCAGAAAAAAGATAATGAGTTATCTTCAAGTTCTGTTTGGTTTGATTTGCGATAAAGGCTTTGTGTTCAAAAGCGTTCAAATGAAGTTGGTTTTTTTGTGTATGCCTTGTACCAGAAATACATGGCATGTCTTAAATTTGTATTTGTTTAATGCCTTTATTGTAAGACAAGATATTCCAAGGTTTGTTTAATTTCTCAAGCTTCTTGAAGCAGACAGTATGAATTAAATATGACAAACTTGCCTTCTGTTTAAACACCTTTGCTCTCTTCTTGCATCCCCATGCACCTAATATTCCTTTAACCTGTGCTCAGCAACATCTAACACTCTCTGACCCTTCTTAACTCATCTCCCTTGCTTTAATCTGTTTGTATTCTGTTCCCTCTCCTTTTCCAAGAAATCTTGTTGCCTGACAGTCATCAGACCATGTCTTCACTCCCCAAAGACCTGGCTGCAAAATTATTTCAGTCTGTACTGCACAAACTTCCTTGAGCCTTCAAGGTTAAAGCTGAAGAAAAGCAGTGCCCAAGCTGTGGAGTCTGAATGGCTGAAATATCCCTGTGGGGGTCTCCTTTCCCTAGAGTTCACACCAAAGTGTATAAACATAAACCATACCACATGCTTTTGCTAAATATAAATGATGCGTAATTCTTATATGTCAAACCTATATTTCCAGCCACATGCTCTGGTTAGAGATTTTTTTAACATATTTTAGAAAATCTATCTTGCCATACCATGCGCATTTGGGGTGGAGTGGGCAAAATAAATGTATGCAAAAATAAAGCAAATTATACAGTTTTAACCTTCATTCACTTTTCCAGAACTAGGCTTGTATAACATTTGTCTTCTGTAATAACTGCTTGATCTGAAATCTGTATGGAGAAAATTATCTAATTTGCACTAATAGTTTTCCAGAAATACATAGTATGAAAGTCCAGAATCTGTATGGTCACTCTTGCACTGTATGATGTCTAAAATAAATACTCTTCTATATGAATTACAGAGAGCATTCTTACTCTATCTACCAGAATTTATATCCATAAATGCAAAATTACTATTCATGCTGTTGGACAGAATGAATATGGACATACTGTTTTAATGAAATGGACATGCTGTTTTAATTTTGAAGTTCTCCTCTAATCTTCACCAACCCCTCAACCTTTTATATGTCTTCTTTCATGTGTTAATTTTGGTTTGCTATCTTCTTGTGACCACATCTAAAAACAATTAATGGGATTTGTTGCTTATTTGTAGCTGGAATGAACACAAAGCCCTAACAAAGTAATTTTCAGTTGTGCTGGGAATTTCAACCTATATGTATATTTCATTAATTGCTGTTCCGATAGTGTTTGTGACATCAGAATTATAATTTTTGTATTTGCTTTTATATTTGACCTATACTGTCAAAATAGATTTCTGACTCAGCACAAAGCTGAATAAAATCTGTTTTATTTGCACAGGAATGGTCATATGCAATGA
Organism: Thryothorus ludovicianus; assembly: GCA_013397245.1. Taxonomy (NCBI): domain Eukaryota; kingdom Metazoa; phylum Chordata; class Aves; order Passeriformes; family Certhiidae; genus Thryothorus; species Thryothorus ludovicianus. Next base: position 264,430 of record VZTB01014624.1, on the reverse strand, counting down.
TAGTATACCAGATATATTCAAAATTGGGGCTTTTATGTAGTCTAAGTAGAATGCAAAAAGCATTTACTGTCTATTTTTAAGAAGTGTCTTTTTTATAGCTCTGTGTGGAGGAAACATAACTGCAATGAATGGCACCATATACTCTCCAGGATACCCTGATGAGTATCCAAACTTTCAGGACTGCTTCTGGCTTGTAAGAGTACCACCTGGGAATGGAATCTACATCAATTTCACCGTTCTCCAAACAGAGCCAATATATGATTTCATAACTGTCTGGTAAGAAAACACTTTTGACATTTATTTAATCTTCATGTGATAGAATGTAACCAAATATGAATTTAAAAGAATATATTTGCGATTTTCCCCTTGAAACTGGTGTTCTCTCTAGGAGAAATGATTGAGTTCCACCAATCCATGTTTTCCAATGGACCATTCTCTCTAGGTAGCACTGGACAAGAAATTAAATACAATAATAGTGTTTCTCAGTTTGTCAACTAAGAAAAGCATACAGAGGTATGCTGTATCTCAATCAATCAAGAGAAATAATGCTTAAGAAAGGAATGATCAGAAGTTTCAGATGTTTGTATTAGTGTTTTAGAAAAGGAGTACTAGAAACTAAAACAGGACAACACTTCATTCATTTCTCCCAAGTTGGCTTCTTTTTACTTCTTAAGAGTGCATAAAACGAGAGGCTCTATTTGTATTTGGCTGTGAGAAAAAGAATTGAGCTAACAACAAACAAATTATATTCTCTGTGTACTTGAATCCGTGTCTGTCATGGCTCTTCATGATGGCCCTCAGCAGCAGCTGAGTTAATCCCTCTAAAACATCTTTGAAGACATTTAATGGCTTTAATCCTCTTTTGTACACATGTGTAAAAACTGTATTATATACATGATGGCTATTTAATTGTGTAGCTTATACCACTTCTGGGATAGTATTTATTTATAGTGCAGATCAAAAATTTTATAGCAGTTTCCAATGCAAAAAAACCTCATTTTATTCATAATCCAAATGCTTCAAAGCATACGATTTTTGTCCTAAAACCAAAGAGAAAGGGCCACTATGCCATAATTTGGACTAACGTATTATTACAAAATTTTCAAAATAAAAAAATATCCATTTTTTATTTTGAAATTATTTTCTTTCAAAATATATATTCTAATAACTATTAAAACTAATTTTAAATTTAAACTTCTATTGCTTAATATTTGACAATTCTAATCTGGAAGGAATCGAGGATAAATAAACATTTTCAACTCTTTTTGTTGATGTTGTCCTCTGTACAGTTCCACTGTTGTTTAGTACTAACTTTGATTTAATTTTTCTATTGAAATGAATATTTCATTTTTCCATAAGGTAGCAATGATCTTACCAGAAGTACACATATTGTCTAAATCATAATAAATATTACAAAGTAATATCAATGCATTCATATGAAAAAGGATTCAAGAAATTAATCAGCTGCATATCATACTCAGTTTTGGTTAAAACTACCAATAATTATATTAACACTTACCTGAGTCAAAAAGACATGACCATTTATATAAAATTCATAATATGGCAACAAATTGATTGAGAAAACTCTGAAACACTCATAAAATTAAATTTTAAATCAATTCTTATCTATCCCTGTGTAGTGTAAACTATAAATTATAACATTAAAACAATTAATTATTGGGAAAAACTTATGTTTAAAAATGCTGACATTAGAGCATATCTAAAAGTATCTTAGAATAAGCATTGCAAATAAAATGTGTATTTATTATTATCAAAATGCAGTTTTCAAGGAGAATCTTGTAGTCAAAATTCTGTAAGCATTTTGGGTTTATTTTTGCTAAATGCAATATTAATTGTCTTTTCAAATTATTTTATTAATTAATTCTAACAACATTATTTATATCTTAATTTTCCTAGAAGTTTTTAGATTAAAAAGACTGTGGGACATGAACAGTATTAATTTTTTTTATTTTCCAATAGCCACATTTGAAAGTATAAATACACGAACAAGATCAGACGTTGTGGCATGTAGATGAAGTACAATCACAAATTCAGTAATTTTGAGTTGGCTGCAATTTTTATTAGAAAATAAGAATTTGACTTTCAAATGGTGGTTGAATTAGTATTTGGTATATATACAGAATATGAAAAGATCTTCAGCCCCTAATGTCTGTTTTATCTTATTTTAGTTGTCTCATGCCTTTCCGTATATAATCTAGGAAAATTTACTGCATTCACTTAAAATTTGGAGAAATCATATTAATTTTTTTGACCAGAAAAAGAAAAAATTATTCTGTTTGTTTTTCTTAGGGACGGACCAGACCAAACTTCCCCTCAAATTGGACAATTTAGCGGCAACACTGCATTAGAATCAGTCTATAGCACTTCCAATCAGATTCTGATAAAGTTTCACAGTGACTTTACTACCAGTGGCTTCTTTGTACTTAGTTATCATGGTAAGTGTGACAAATAAAACTTTTTCACTGTTTATACTGGTCACTGGAGAAAGACAAGGCATAAAAAATGCAGTTGCTTTTTTTAAGAAGGGTTGCTATTATTAATATGATTGACCACTATTGGGGTAATGCAAACATATGAAAGACTGACATGAATGATGAAAATAAGTTATTTTGTTGACCAGTTATTAAATTTACTATTAGTCAAACAAAAATAAAAAGACTGCACTATGATGAGACATGAACAAAGAAGGCAGCATCAAGACCCTAAAGTTTAAGGTGTACATACTTTTATTTTTATAATGCTTCTAAAATTCCTTTGAAACCTAAATGTTTTTGGAGGACATTAAATTTCTTTTTGACATTTGAATATTTTGAAGTAGGTGTTGTTTTTGTAGAGTTGCGAATGATAGTGAGCTATACCTATGACATATTGTTTACTACACTGTATAGTTCAATGATAGTGAACTGCATAGTGTAATTAATATTAATCTTCCCTTGAATTAAATACTGACTGAATAAAAATGTGTGCGAATTAATTCACTGAATTCTACTTCTTTTTGTAATCATCCAGACCCTCTGTGGCCAAGTGTCTTTTACATTGCTATAATTGCAAGGAAACAGATTGAGGAGTGAGGGTGGGTTTGGCTGCTTTGTGAATGCCCCTGGGATTGCACATTCTAGGAAACACAAACATACTACATCCTGTTTTCTGGATCCTGGTCAAATGTTGTGACTAAAAAACTTTCTTTTTTACTTAAAGACAGTGGTGAATACAGGACAGAATTGGTGAGATTAAAGCAACTTTAGCTAGGCAAAACAAAACAGAAATATACATAAAGCCTACAATGAAGAAAAAACACCAGCAATTGATTATGGAGTAGAGATTCCAGCAGGGATTGGCAGAGAGGGATCAGAATTTCCATTCCAAATCTTGGCATCTAAATTGCATGTATCAACTTGCAAAGGACAAAATTACATTTTGTATTCATTAATGAATCCCTATATATTGATATCTACTAATATACCTGTATATCATCAAACGTATGCTAAAATGCTTGTGGAATCATAGAATTATTCCGATTACAAAAGACCTTTTAGATAATCAAGTTCAACTACAAACCCAACACTGGCAATTCTACTACTAAACCATGTTGATAAATAGCANAGCAGCATAAAGATTACCTATAAAGAAACTTTAAATTATTTTTGCACTAATGTTGTCAAGACAAATAAACCTCTCTTTATCTTGGAGTCTATGATACTTCATATTAGCTGAAAAAAATTATAGTAATAAAGGAAATTCAGTCAAGGAGCCATAAAAAGGCAAGGAGTCAAATTTATTTAAAATAAATAATTTTGGAATTAAAATGAATGATACTCTCATTACCCAAAAATGACAGATATTTGATATAAATTGTATAACTTCTTTACTGAATCAATTTTAAATTATGTTCATGATTTTTTTTAGTATTTTTGATTAAGATGCAAACAGCAAAGCTATTTTATGTTTAATTGGTGTGTTTTATTTTAAATTACATTATTCTAAGGCTTTCTGACTCACTGATTTAATTATGTCTTCATTACCTGATTGAAGAAAAGGAGTGTAGCAGAAGATATCAAATAAGGGTGATTCATTAGTCACAAAAGGTATAACTTGCAGTATAAATTTTGTGATTTTCAAAAATTTGACCAATTAGAGTACTAAAGGATTTAATCAACAAAGAAACCAAGAATGTGTATTAGTGAAGTTGGGCTATCATCTGCCAGATGATATTTTGTGCTAAAGACAAATGCAATAAACCAATGGTGTATGAAAATGTAATATTAATGAAAACCAAGTGTACTTCATCCTGAACATACACTTTAAGACAGGGAAGACTCCACTGTAGGTAGAAATATGCCAAAGTTATTTCTTTAGCCGAATTTCTGTCCTAATTGTATTAAGATCAAATTGTATTTTGTCTGTCTCCAAACATGGACCCATTATCATTGTATCTCTGGGGCAAAAAATCAGTCTGTACTTCTTCTGCATACACTTCCTACTTATCTTTTTATTTATTTCACATGGTTATCTTGCCTGACTGTTGAATTATCTGTTAAATCTCAGAAAATTATTTTGTGTGAAACTTCAAGTGAGAATTTTGAAAGCAGGATTATTCTCTGACACTATCTGCAGGTGATTTGTGGTCCAGAGCTGTTTATTTACAAGGAAATTTCACATTTAAATGCTTCTGTCCATTAGTTATGCTGCCTCTGTGTAGAATCTTTGGGATTCCAAAACTTGTATTTATTACATGGTTTCAAAACTGGAAGAGTTCAACAGTAAAATTGCATTGTAAAAATAAAAAAAAAATAAAAAAAATCCATTAAAGCACAGTAACACATNCCAAACAAAGCAATGATTCAAAAATAAAAAAATATTCACTTTTTGACTGGGATTGCTGTAGTGAAAAAATTGGCGACCACTCCTAAACTTCTTATTTATTAAGAGAGGTTCACCACTAAAACTAAATAACTAATTGAGAATGCAGACACAACTTCCAATGTTTTCATTTCCTTTTTTTTGATTATTTTGAAAGTTTCAAAATAAATTGAGTTTTTATGTTTATCTTGCTATTGTGGATATGAAATCAGTTATTGCATGGCTCTGATGATTATGTTTGAGAATGTCAACTGTGCTTTGTTCCTGTTTATAGCCTATCAACTCCGTGTCTGCCAGCCTCCAGCAAATATACCAAATGCTGAAATTCTAGCTGAGGATGATGAATTCGAAATAGGTAATGTTAAAAAAAAACAAAAAAAAGTTTATGAAGTAAACTTTCTGGGCACAGGGTGCTTTACAGAATGGAAATTATACTTATAATATTTTAGATTTTTATTTGAAAATGTATTTTAAAAAAAATAATTTCTCTTCCCCATGCATTCTGAGTCCCATCTATGTAGAGATTACATATAAGTACTACAATAACTCTTGTAATTGACTTAATTTTAAAATACATTTTTCATACTGTTTAATATAAAACTGTATATTACACTGAAACAACAAACAAAACCCAGAAGAAAACATTGAGAGTCTGGTATACTCCATACCAGAATTAAGGTTCTGTGACATAAAAAGTAAAATCAAATTTGTAAAAGTTATGAGCATCAGAGGAAGGGATGACTTTCCAGCTTTCTGACTTTCTAAGACATGTCAATATTGTTACTTAGCCACCTATATTTCAAAGAATATGATTGATATGATCTGATTTCACATGTCTGTTCATCTATTTTTGCTTATATGAAGGCAAAGAAAATAATTTTTTTGCACCAATATATGATTATAGTTACACAGGTCACAAAGAGAAATTTTTTTTTTTCCTTTTTACTCTGGAGTATGGGCCAAAGAGAACTGCTGTGATATGCAAGTTTTTACTTTTATTGATACATAAAACTGTATGAATTTTTGATTTCTTAATTAAAAAATGACAATTCCTTATTTTCAGTCCAAATCTAGATAGCATCAAAAATTCCATTTCCTATTTAATTTTTTTCCCTCAGGATTGTATGAATTACTGACTTGATCTTAGACCTTTGTTTAGTTCCATAATGGTTGTCCTGTAAATTATATTGCTTAAAGCTTTGAGGACATTTGGTTCACACAGCATCAGTCAAACCCAGATAACTTAGCAAACTATCTAACAAATAATGTGGTGGAAAGAAGTGATAGATGCAGCACAGTGTGCAACACAAAGCTCATTTACCACATTTCTTAGACTAATCAAAGTTGTTTATGCCAGAGGTAATTTAGCCCATTGTATAACATGGTGGTAAGAAATTTCATCAATCAATAATGTTTTCAAAGCCTGTTAATTGCTGTTTAATGTTTCTTTTGTTTGTTTGTTTGTGTTCTGCCCTGCGTTGTTTTCCTGAACAGGAGACATAATAAGGTACCAGTGCCACCCAGGCTTTACCCTGGTGGGTAATGAGATTCTGACATGCAGACTGGGGGAGAGGCTTCAGATGGATGGAGCACCACCTACCTGTCAAGGTTTTTTTTCCTTTTTGTTTTCCTGCTGCCAGACCAACTCATTGGTGATTCCTTAAATGACTTCTGCACCTCTTTACATATGACAGCACACTGAAATTATTTCAGACTTTTGATGATTTATCCCAATATATCACTCATTTTTTTGCTTCATATATTTTAGATATTAATGCAAAATAATTAGTAATCTTCTAATTATCTGATAATTTCACAAGTTGAAAGGGCTGCTACTCTATTTTGTGAAAATAATTTAATAATTTTACAAATCCTTTCTTGTTTTGTTTTGTTTTTACTTACAGGGAGTCAAATAGACTTTCATTTTCTCTGCAGCACAATAGTATGAAAACTTATATGGGAATTTGCAAAAATGTTAAATTAACGTGTCATGAATTTGGGTGAATAAGCTCACAATATCATTTTTCAATGCAGTTTTAAGTACTTCCATTTTTTATTCATGATATTCTAATAGACAGGTTTTCTGTATGTGTATGTGTGTGCACGTGTTTGTTGATTTCTCCACTTTTTGAGAACTGCAAACAGAGAAATAATGCCATCTCATTATTAAGGTCAAAAGAATTACAGTCCTGCCAGCCATTAACATCACACTTTAAACCAGTCTTTATTAAGCTGAAATTTGATGTGTTATGCTAGAATATATTTTTTCCATAATTTAAAAAAATAAAAATTACATTTTTCTTTCATACCAAACTGATCAGGGAACAATTGAAGATAGGCCTTGCACATGCTTCATTAAAAAACTGAATCTCTTTCAAGTTCCAGCGATGGGCATGAGTTTATGTTTTCCTACTAATTCTTCCATTTATATCTGGAAGGATAAATCATGACCTAAAGTTGTGAACATGTATAATAAAGATTTTTCAAGAAAAAAAGACCAAACCAAAACACCACAGCCTCATGAAAGTATGTCATATAAAAAAAAGCTATTTTGAATTCTTCTAGTTTCTGTGATATTCCTTTATGATCCATCTCTCCTGAGCTTAATATTCTAACATCTACAGCAGGATTAAAATATTTTCCCAAATCAGTCACAATAAGTGTGTTTAATTTACCTTTGTATTGTATGAAAAATACTGCCATCTGTTTTTTTCTACCAATCTGATGTTTTAGCGTGTCCTTCTCCAGTAATTTTAATTCATTAGCATATCTATAAAACACTCATGATGAAAGATTTATTTGGCAATAGTAAATTAATAGTGAATAAATCTTCTACATTTAGAAGTATAACGTAAATATTTTACTGTTTCTTAGCAATTTCTGAAGTTATAAAATTATGCACAATATAGATGTAAGGAAATTTAACATCAGTATAATAATTTTTAGGACTTTATTATTACTATAATATTCACGTAAACTTTCACTGAGAGCTAAAAAAATTTCTTTTATAAATATACTCTTTTCATCCAGTCCTGGAAATCTGGAAGTGTCTACTCTTGCAACTGAATAAACTGTTTTCCCCCAGTTTTATGGGCAATACTATGCAGAAATCAAAATCTTTTACAGCACTGAGTCTAAAAATGCAAAGTGAAACTGAAATTTGATCTTCATAAGAACTTTTACACTGATAATTTTTGAAAATCCAGGCACTTAGTTAGATTCAAATGTGTCTAGAAATAGCTTCCAACACCTCCATTTAAATTTAAATCCTAACTTGGCTGACATATAACATTTAATAAGTGGAAAACCATAGTAACCTCCAGGCATTGCTTTAAATATTAAAATGATTTGATAATAGATAGGGCAAATAGAGACATATGTGCTGATCCTGAGGCATTCTCTCAGTGCATGTTGCTGAAGGCATATTTGTCTTCAATGCAAGACCCAAGACAAAAACACAGGAATGATGACTTCTGTTACTTTCCGCTAACCTTTTATCTGTTAGATATGAATGCTAAATATTGGTTCCAATGCTAGATATAAAATTAATGCTCTCATAATTTCTTTTTAAAGCAGAATTAAATTAACATGGTCTTCAGGATTAGATTCAGAAAATTAAAAAGAAAATTGCAAAGTAATTTGTCAAATTGTGTTAAAAAGACCAGTCCAACTGGCAACCTAGAATAAACAGCAGCATATTTTCTTTTATATTTATTTATATAATGTCAAACTTTGAAGATCACAGTGTATAAGTTACGTTTCAATAATGAAAGATGAATAGATAGCTTTGTGGAATCTAAGGACAGCAAAAAACACATTCCAGATAATTTCTGTGTTTCGTGATTTTACTATACTGCATTGGTCTATGGATAAGCTACCATACTTCTTTGTGCAGAGCAGAATACACTACGTAAGTCACTTTCAAGGAAAAGTCTCAGTTCTTCTGTTGGTTCATATTAGTATTAGTGTACTAATTCTTTTCACTGGGTAGAGCACATATTTGTTTTTGACCTTAACTCTTGTTGTTTTAAAGTTGTGCATATGCTATATGCTTTAGCCAGGGTAAAGTGACATTTGATTGAATATTTCTTTATTCTTGGACTTGAAATAAATTGATACCTACATTCAAAATTAATCCATTACTAAATCCTAAGAATGCTGCAGAGCAGAATTTAAGTAATAATATACTAATCTTGAATCTATTGTATTGCAGTAAAGATATACTAGACAAATGAGAAATTCCTAAAAAAAAAAAATGAAGCAAACTGTATTTAATATTAATTTGATAATTTTAAATATTATATTAGTTTACTTCACATTTAGTACTATTTAAAACTAGGACACTTTTTTTTTTTCCCTGCTGTATGTCAGTTGGATGAGCATTTCTTAAAATTCTTGCAGCTTTCCTTTAGGTGTGAAAATAGCCACTAAATTCCACGAGTTTAGCCAATTTCCATCTTATTTAGTTAGAGTGCTGTCCAAAGAAAACATGTAACTTCAAATTAGCTTCTACTTTCAAGATAAAATAAAAATTTCAGAGTAAGAAGATTCAAACTGTATTTTACACCATAATAAGGAGACCCTGAGAAAATTCTTTAATGTTGACTCTTAACTGTATCTCAGACATTTTCTCTGATTCACATAAAGCTTAGCTACCCAATTCCCAAGGGAATCTGTTTAACAGAAACAAGTATTTAAATTCTCTGTAAAATTCCTGAGGGATGTTTAGCTGAAAATCCTGAAATGAAGGACAGTTTGCAAGGAAAAACCAGCTGCAAATAAATGAGTGCAGCCAGATTACTGTTACGCTCTTCCTGGCATACATTTTTGTATAAATATATATCTGTATGTACATATAAAGCTGAGAGGATTACTTTGTTCATTTTCTTGAGATATGTGTCACAACTGGCACAGCACTATAGTTTGACAGCTGGATTCCAGCCATATGAGTTTTATTAAGTGGGGTGGAGGTCCTGGATTCAATCCCTTCTTGAGTAATTGAAACAATCACAGGACATGAGAAACAACTTTTGAAATTTAGCAACTAGATGCTAATTTGCAACTATATACAAATATTGTTAACAGTTTTTCAAGTTCAATTTGGATGCATTTGCAGAGGGTTACACTAGGCGATCTAAGGGCACTTCCAACCCAAATATTCTATAATTCTTGCAAAGACTTTTTATGAAGATAAACAATCTTTCTCTCCCTTTCTCTGCTTTTCTGTGTTCTTTATCTCTCTTCATAGTCCAATAACTTTTTCAACATAAAACCTGATTTTTGAAATTAGAGACAATATTATTTTCAGTGTTCTTGAGAAAACTAAGATCCTATTATTTTTCTTGCGTAACTCAGGACTAACTCATTTGCATGAAGGAGTTAATTATCAATATGTAAAAATTTCAAGGCTCCTGTTTAGCAGTGTTATGTTCTGAATATACTGAAAGCTTTTGTTCATATATCATGAAGTAAACACATTTTTTGAAAAAACTTCCAGCAACATGGTAATGTCAACTATTTTTTTTTAAATAAGATTATTATCCTTGTAGACCTAATGAATTCAGATAAATTCAAAAGTAAATCCCTTCATATTTTAAATTACCATTTTGCTCAATTTAAGAAAATAGAATGAGTAATGCAGTTCTTTTAAAGTCAGGAAAAACTCATCAATCACATGAAATAGAAATAATGGGCTTTAGATTTTTTTGCCAATTTTTGTGTTTCACAGTGCTCTGTCCAGCCAATGAGATGCGTCTGGATTCAACAGGCGTGATACTGAGCCCTGGATATCCTGACAGCTACCCAAACCTGCAGATGTGTGCGTGGACCATTACTGTGGAAAAGGGTTATAACATCAGCATGTTCTTTGAATTCTTCCAGACAGAAAAGGAATTTGATATACTTGAGGTTTTTGATGGTAACTATAGGATGCATAACTTTGATCTATATCACTCTATTTTTATATTGCTTCTGTCTAATTACTATTGTTTATGCATATCATATTTTTTCAGTGTCAACATCTTAAGCAATTGTTTTATTTGTTATGATAAAGAGAACTACTATATTATTTTAAAATTGTATTGCATGTTACACTTGGAAATAATTTTTGTTTTGAGCAAGTATATAGCTTCCAGCTATAAAACATTTCGATTTTAAAATTCAAATTAATTTGCCATTTGCTTGAAGACTGTTTTGCATGTATATTAATTGTGTGCATATGGCTTATTGTATGTTATTTTAAATTTTTTAACTCTTTTTTTCGTTTTATTTTTCCTTCCTTTGTACCAAGGACCAAATAGTCATAGCCCATTGCTCATATCTCTCAGTGGGGACTATTCATCTTCTCTAAATATAACCAGCAATGGCCATGAAGTATTTCTCCGGTGGTCAGCAGATCATGGCACCAATAAAAAGGGTTTCAGGATAAGATATATAGGTATGCAAATGTGACTTTCTAGAATGTGCATAAAATTTCAATGTGTAACATTTGTTTATGTGAAAAGGGTAATATAAACTATGTTTGGTATCCTTAATTAACCAAACTGAAAGAAAATCCAATCTGTTCTATATATATGAACCTAATGGCCTCCATTTTGTGAGGAAAAAAAAACCCCATGTGTCCTCTGTAGAGAATTAGTGAAAAACAGGACTTTAAAATGACATAAGCCAGTACAAAAGAAAAAAGAAGCAGCTTTCCCCTTGTCTCTCCCATTTATTTGCACTTCTGTGTCTCTTCATACTGGGATATTTTTCTAAGCAGATCTTTATGCAATTCACCATTAAGAATTTTGGTAGGGCAGGGGAAAGCGTTGCAACAAGGCTGGAGTGAACAGCTATAAAGTGGAAAAATATGAGAACCTGAAGGGTTGAACTCTTTAATTTCAGGTTCAACAGAAGCAGCAATCAACATTAAATGAGATAAATTAGTATGTAACAAGCCAGTATTTTATGTGTTATTAATTAAAATTAACATATTTATGAATAACGTGTGGAAAAGTTAGATTTTGGTAAAATTGCTTTTACAGAACTATTATATAATATTTATTTTACTGGAAAATTAATTCATCAAGCTAAAGTAGATTTACTGCAATCTACAGCAATTGTACAAAATCTATATTTGAATTTTTATGATGACCAAAGTCATGAAATACACACAAGGAAGAGTACTGGGGATAGTATCTGTAGATATTAGAGAAGTTATTGACTTAAAGCTATTTCATTTCATGAGGTGGATAAAGAAATAAAGAATAAATGTAAAATTCTTTCTGCTATGTTTTTTTGGTATTCCTCACTTAATTTTTGCAACTTCACAATTGAAGAAAAATAATTAGGATCAAATATACTGTGAAACCATATCAGTATCATCTTTCCCTTTAGGAGAGGATAGTTTTCTCAGACTTAAAATGTTTGTTGTTCATTGGTTAAAATCCACTGTTTACTAAAAAGAAAATAATATATGGTATGGATTTTCATTTCCTGTAGTCTCTTTGGGATCTGTTAAAAGAGAAAGAAAATTCTTCAAAGTCTTTCCTTACAGGCAGTGAGAGAACTGTTGAGAGGCAGACAGGAAATATTTTCTCACACAGAAAATACTGGTATGTTTTCTTATACACTAAAGCAGACAGCTCTGTATCTTTGGTTCTTTCAAGAAAGTATAAGTCAGGAGACATTCAGTGGAAGGAATAAAATGCTTTCATAGTATGTGGTCTGAAAGATATAGCAGTACTTCTGATTCTACTCTTTGCTTTAATATGTTTAAAAAATATTTGTTGTAAACAAATGGCCATAGGACTCCATTCAGGTCAGAGGAAGCTTTCACATGAGGAAAACATTGACCCAAAACACTTAAGTCATGAGACATGGAAATGGTTAAAGAGCAAGTGAAGCAGCAGTTCTCTATTTGCCAGGGAAAATAAATATCAAGTTATCAACATTTCTTCAAAGCATAAAGGAAGCACTTAGAAACAAACATCTAGAATAGTTTTCTTTCTTAAAAAAACGGAAAACAGTCTTTATGGCTAGCAGCCATTAATCAGATTAATCAGAGACCAATTTAAATTTTTATACAAAAAGAATTAATCTTAAAATGGTTACCAGATTGTAAGAGCCTTCTGGTCCACACCTATGACAGGATAGCCAAACCTAAATTACTTGGTACTCCACAAACAAGGAGGATAAAGGAAACATAGTAAATAACCAGTATTTAGTGTCAGAGTCATTAAGTACATAAATAATTTCAGATTATAAAAACTGTTACTCTTGGAGATATTTTTTGCTCTCATAATGAGTTATGATTTATTTTCATAGTTTCTAGATAAGACTTCTCTAAGACCGAATGCATTCTAAATAAATCAACAACTAAAAGCAGATTCAGTATCTTCACCACAGATTTATGGTGATATAGTCATAAATATCTTTGAAATCTATTTTAAGTGTTTTACTTTTCTTCAGTTCAATGTATCACAGAATTTAAATTAAAGAACTTATTTAGGAAGAGAAAGAAAAGACTATTTAAAAAGAGTTATGTTCAGGATGTACTAGTTGTTCCCTTCTTTCAAAAATTTGTGTACTACTGAAATGTGTAAAATTGCAATAAATTTCATCATAAACTAAAGTTCAGTAACTTATTTTATTTAAAAAGAAGATAGTAAAAAAACCCCAAACCCCAAAGCTATAACCAATCATTAAAGTGAGCTATCATTCTATTTTTTTGGAGGCTATTGAAATCAGAATATTTCAAAGAGCTTATAAAGCTCTATTTTTATCACCTTTATATTTTGTGAAATTGGTCAACGTGTGCATTATCAGTACATGAAACACGATTTTTAGTAATGGTCTCTCAGTGTCCAATCGGATGTCCGCTGAGTTCCACGGGAATCCCTCGAGAGCTGTTGCCTGCATTCTGAGCCCATGTTTCACTCATTTCACGTTTGTGTTTGAAGCTCTGTACTGCAGCACCCCCGAGTCGCCCCCGCACGGTTTCATCGTCAGCCAGACCGGCGGGCAGCTCAACAGCATGGTGCGCTGGGCCTGCGACCGAGGCTTCCGGCTCATCGGGAAGAGCACCGCTGTGTGCCGGAAATCTCCACACGGATACTACTCGTGGGATGTGCCAGTCCCAGCTTGTCAAGGTAAATTCTTTTGTAAAAAAAAAATACACCCTAAGAAACTTTCTCTTTCTGATGTAAGCCATCAGTTTCGTGACTTGAAATGAACAGCGGGGAAATATTTCACGGTCATACTCCTGCGCCAAAACTTTTCAACCTCGTGAAAGCAAGTGTAGTTTTAAGAAGGAGTATTTCAAGAGGAGCTAACAAGACTGACATACAAAAAAAAGAGTGCTTTACCATTTAGTGAAAAATATTTAAGAATTTAATTTTGGTCTAATGATAATTTCTGAAATGCTGATGTTCCTTGAGAACTAATATAACTAAGGTTTTCCAAGGACTATGTATATTTGTTATGTATATCTTTGGAATTGGAATTATGTTCTGAAGTTTGTGAAAAAGGAATAGTTTAATGTTTCAGTTTTATGAACAATGTTGCTCAAGCTGACATATAGTGACCAAACATTTCTGTGATAAATCTATTTTTAGGGGATTTTGGATATTTCTATTTGTCATTTTTTCCTGTCAAAGTATCTGATGGGGCAATAAATTTTCCTGATATTTTCATGTTTTTTCCCCTAACTAAAAGGTAATTTTCATAGAATCATATAAGAGTTTACTTGGAAGGGACCTTAAAGATATTGTTCCAATCCCTCTGGGATGGGCAGGAACACTATTCACTCTACCAGGTTGCTTAAAGCCAACCAAACCTGGCCTTGAACACTTCCAGGGATGGGACATCTGCAACTTCCCTAGGCAGCTTTTCTGTGCAAGTTTCCACAAATGTGAAATTCAGCTCAAAACTGCTCTAAACTACTGTCATTGGGTGACCCTTGGGAGATTTGTTGTTTATATAAAATTCTGTTATCAAGCATTCCTGGTTTATATCTTGTTTCTTAAAAATTTAGGGTGAAGGGAGGGATATATTTTTCTTGTGCCACAAGATTGACTCCAAGCTAACATGGATAATATGACTCAAAATTTATCAAATAATTAATGGAAATCTTTGAATACTGAAGGAGTAATTTATCTCAGTGGTTAATATGAAAATCTCAGCTTGCAGCTCGAATGTATATCTGATACACGTTTTACTGATTGGCAGAAGAGACAGAATGTGAATTATGTGTGTTACATGAATAAGCAATTGGTAAAATTTTTTAGTGCTTCGGATTGTAATCAATGCCGTTTACATATTACAATTATTTTGTATGTGGATATTAATTTTTTGCACTGCTGAATGCTGGCTCTGATGTAACACGGACATTGTTCAGGGAACTCTTGTAAAAGTGTCAAAGTCCTTGTTATGATTAACGTTCCTTTGAAGGAAGAAGTTAGGCCAGTTATGCAGTAAAGAGTGTTACTTGGTTATATCTTGGTTATACAAACATTTAATTATCATATTGGAATGGATAGATTTGCCTAATTTGCAATCCAAACTATTGAGAAATCTAAGAAGTAATAAACATGGTCACATGTTCTCATTTTAGTGTCATGGGAGTTGTTTTTTTCTTTGGTCATGGGAAGTGAAATAGTATTTTTATCAGATGTTTAATTAAAATGTAGAAGGTGGACATTCCCGTTTAATTAGCTTGTCACTTGTTATCTTGCTAGGGTCATGTCCTCATTCCCTCTAGAGCTTTGAATTCAATTGTAGTTTCTTGGGGTCTTCAATTTCTTAATCACGGTTTTCTTATTTTCTTCTAAATGTGTGTTTTTGTCTAGTTGCCAATGGATACTGTGATTTTTATTAGGTGTATGTTCTTATGTATGTATGTCTTTGTCAAGACAAGGTGATAGAAAATTAGAAATAGTTTTCTGTGATCTTTTCTGTACTGTGGTTTTTGGTTTTTCTTAAATTTCCATGTCACGTGCCAGGGTTTTTTTAATGGCAGCGCAAAAATATTTTAACATTGATTCTTATACCCCTGTTCTGCAAGTTCTTATAGGATTGGTGCTTTACCTGTGTCTTAGCTATGATTATTAGCTTTGGTACTGTGCCACAAAGTTGTTATATTGCTTATGAAGCAAATCAGTTTTATGTCAGATCAGCTCCTAGTAGGGGCAAAAATAGATTGCTCTCTTTTTTTTTTCCCCAAGTATTTATACATAGTCTGAGAGGATTAACCTTCCTGTGTGGGCATGATAGGTACTTTCTTAGGGCTCAAGATTTGACTTCAAAGTAAGGTGCTTCAGACTTAAATGTCTAAGCCCTTTTTTTTCCCTTTTTTTTTGCATCTGACCTACATTAGACATATGGTTTTAGAATGTGGAAAAGGGTTAGTTTTTATTTTTAATCCCAAAACTGAGAGAGCATTATTTAGAACCAGATCTTCTCTTGGTTACATTATTTTTGTTAAGGGAAAGAAATAAAATAGTAGTTTATACTTTTATTTGCAGTTTTCAACTTTGTTCTCTAAGAGATAGAGGAGACAGCAAGGAGAGGTGCTCTGCTGGATCTTTTTCTCAGCAAGAAGCAGGGGCTGATGAGGAATGTAAAGCTGAAGGGTGCAGTGACTGTGAAATTATAGAGTACAAAATCCTTGGAGCAGTGAGAAGGGTGGATGCTAGCTACCCTTTACTTCAGAAGAGCAGAATTTGGCCACTTCAGGGATTTTCTTGGTACAGTACTATAGAATAAAGCCTTAGATTTAAGAGTGGACAAAGATAACTGGTTAATAGGTAAAGGATCATTTCTTCGAAGCTCAGAAATGTATCCTCAGAAATGACAAAGTCAGGTAGAATCTTCAGGACCTTCAGCAAGGAGCTCCTGGACAAAACAAAATACAAAAACAAAGCCTAGAGAGGGTGGAAGTGAGGGCAGGCATCCTGGGAAGAATACAGACCAATTGTCCAAGCAACTGCAGATCAGGTTAGGAAAACTAGAGTCCTGATAAAACAGATCTGTCAAGGGCAACAAAAACAGCTTCTAAGGATATATTGGTGATAAAATGAATACTAGGCAGATTGTGGGCCCTCTCCAGAAGGATACAGGAGACCTGGTTATCTGGGACATGGAGGCAGTTGAGGTACTCAGCAGTGATTTTGACTCAGTCTTCACTGACAAGTGAAGTCTCACTTCACAAGTCATGGATGACAAAGAGGAGGGCTAAAAGAAACCTACAGGAAACCTGGAGGGACTTTTTGCAAGGGTATGAAGTGATAGGATAGGTGAGAATGGCTTTAATATGAAAGAGAATCAGTTCAAATTACACATCAGGAGGGAATTCCTTACTGTGAAGGTGGTGAGGCACTGGAACAGGTTACCCTGAGGAGCTGGAGATACCCCACCCCTGGGAGTGGACTGGGCTTTAAGAACCTGATCTGTTAAACGATGTTCCTACCCATTGAAGAGGGATCAGAACTAGATCTTTAATGTCACTTTCACCCCAGGCCATTTTATTATACCATGATTCAATATTTTCAAAAGGCTATTTTCTTTCTGCTTTCCACGTAGAAAAAAAATAGAATGTTGAAAGGTAATTTTAGTGATTTGCCAGAGGTCACAAAGTACAACTGATTGAAGGAGTCTGAACATAAACCATATTCATGTTTCTCAGACTGGTGCCTTACTAATTAAACCACTCTGGTCACATTTTTTTCCAGATTTTCTATTCCCTTTTCTTTATTATCATCTGCATTTTGAATTTTTAGCTGCAGAGTTATGAACCATTGTTCTTATTTTTTACTTCCTCCATCAAAATGCAAAAGCTTCATTGGATTCAATTGCCTAAAATTTTAAGGGAATTTATTTCCATACTTAAGACACATTAATGAGTTAAAAATTAATTTCTATGAATTTAAGACTAGTGATTTTGCAATGCATAAGCTCTCTGAGGTCAGTGGAAACTAATATTGAAGACATAAAAATCTTTGTCTTTCTCTCTACTCAGCAATATCTTGTGGAATTCCTAAAGCTCCACTAAATGGTGGGATATTAACTACGGATTACTTAGTTGGCACCCGTGTTACTTATTTTTGCAATGATGGATACAGGCTATCAGCCAAAGAGCTTACGACTGCAGTCTGCCAGCCCGATGGCACCTGGAGCAATCACAATAAAACACCTCGCTGTGTAGGTGAGTGACACCTAAAATGTGTCTGGTGAGTAAAAACCTGTCTGTACATTTTGTTTATTTATCCAGGGCACAAATCTTCACTTAAACTTTCATCTTCAGGCTACCTTAATCTATGAATTATTGCTGGAATTAAGTGATTATGAAACACATATATGAAGCATATGTAACTAAGACATGCTGAAACTTAACAGCACAGGCAGAATAGACATGCTAGAGCTTATAGAATACTATCAAACTAATAACTAATTTACAGTTATTTATTTACATTGGTTGCAGAAGTTTTCTGCATAAGCCATCTCTTCAGTGAGAGCTGCACAATTAGTATACCTTTTAACATAATAAACTTAAAAAACCCTTTTTACTATCCAGAAATGCAAAACCTGTGACAACTGTTTGAAACTGCTGCTTATTATTTATATTCATCCCATCATTATTGTCCTACACCATCTAAACTTGGGGGAACATCACTGCAGAGAAAACGCATTTGACTCCCAAAATGAAATGGATATCAGCATTTACAAACAGGATATGAAAACCCAGGTGATTGTAAGAGCAATACAGGAATGTCAGTGTCTCATCCACATTAAGATTTGGATTATCTCAACCAATGAATTTTGGAAATTAATTTAAATTAAGACTGGAGTATTTTTCAAGGATTTCCCCTTTCTCCTTTTTTTTTCTTCTTGTTCTTGAAAATTTCATTCTGTCATGAATTTTCCTCTTTCTAAAGAACCAGTGAAAATAGAGAATAATGAAGTGGGAAAAATTGTTATGCGTCTTATACTATTTTTTATTCTATTAGTGTTGTAGAATGTTTTTGTTCCATTTCTGAAGGAAAAATACTTAGAATTAAGAAGTGAGACAAAAATATATAGCTGTTAAAAAAACAACTTGGATATGGATATTATTTATTCTGTCACAAATGTGCAGCCTCTCAAAGAAATCTTTCATATCTTATAGAGTTTACCTGGGTAGAGAAATAATTTCTCCATTTAAATGTACTTAAAATTTTATTAAAGATTCTGGTGCCTGATGTAAAATGACATGCAAGGTCCAGTTGCATTGAATTCAACCATGGTATAGCTCCTATCTACACCAAATGTGTAACTCTGCATACACAATCCCTTCTCTTTCTGCATGATTATGAATTAAATGACACAATTTATACCCACTAAACACAGGCAATTCCAAATACACCTTTAGTTTTCAAAGATTATGTCACTGTGTTTAAAATACATTTTTTGAATAATAATGGTACAGATTTTCCCAATTTGCCTGTACTAAGCCATCAATAACTGTTTTTTTGTTATTTTGGAAGTTGTTACATGTCCAAGCATCAATTCTTTTACCCTGGAACATGGAAGATGGAGAATAGTGAATGGTTCACACTATGAGTATAAAACAAAAGTGGTTTTCAGCTGTGATCCTGGGTATTATGGTTTGGGACCAGCATCTATCGAGTGTCTTGCTAATGGCACCTGGAGTTGGAGAAATGAGCGGCCCTACTGCCAAAGTGAGTTCATGTTGTACCTGCATCTGCTGTACAGACTTCAGGAAGAAATGTTTTATTGGGTGAATTAGAAATGAACTAATTTAGTATTCAAAACAGTAAATTAGGAAAAGTGTTTCTTGGCTGGAATTCCTGGTGTCCTAAAGGATGTTATTTACAAATGTAATACCATTAGATTTGGTGACAAGGGCATATCTTCTAGAGTTTAAATGTCCCTAAATTTATAAAGGTACAAGGATAATATTTTCCTATATGTTTATTTTAGGTCAGGAATGCTGTAAAGTCTTGAAAAATGCAAAACCTTTGTATGCTGTCTGTACACTTGATAAATAAAATAATCTCTGCTTTCAGGTAATTCCCATGTGGTGTGCATTTGCACATATCCACATCATGTCTACCATTAGCTGGTATTCTTTTAACCTTCAATGGTTAATTTTTTAAAAAATAATTAATATTCAGATTTTTAAGCCAACTAAAGATGTAGCTATAATTGTGTTTTCCTCCCCTACTGCTGTGAAAAACATATTTCTTTATAAATTTACATTTAGACATCTCTTTTTCAAAACTTTGGGGTTCTGGTTGGTTACACTTTGAAGCTGTTAAACTCTTTCTCTTTATGGAACACGGTGTGATATACCCTCTGAAAGAGAGGGGTACAACTGCTTTTGGTTCCTATATCAGAACTGTGTGAATCTGCATATTTATGTATAAATACAAAAATATCAAAAAAGTGTGTAGATAAGCCAAATAACTGTGGCTCAAAATACATTTATAATTTATTGACAATATGTATGAGACAAAAAAGAGGTTTAAAGATGCAATTTCAGAGACAGACTAATTATACTGGAAATTAAGCTTAATTCTGAGTTCTTCATAACTGGAAATCTAATATGTAATTCTGAGAATTTTAAAATGTTGATTGCAGTATTTCATCTCTGCTAGTGTTAAAAATAATGTGTATATGTCCGTATTTACATCTCTACATATATATATTATGCATATTAAATTTGTATTTGTATCTCTTTTTACTTTAAAAGACAAACTACTTTTAGCTATATTTTGTGAAGCTTTGTTTGAAATATTATGACTTATTTTCTTTTAGGCATAAAGTGTACTACCTAATTTCAGCCTCTTATTTAGGACTAATAAATTGTTTTTGTTAATTATTAAAAGAAAATTGATAAATACTATTTTGATTTAAAAGATGCTTTCAATTGGAAATAAATTGCAAGAAATTCCATCAATATCAGCCACTCTTTATAAAAATGTAATGTGTGAATGCTATGGTAAGCATTCCATTATGACCTAGATGATCAAAATGGCCCCTTCCCAAAGAAGCATAACTAAATCTGATAGGAATTGTGATTTTCCAATATGCAGAAAGTACTTGATAAAACCAAGTTAATTAAACAGCATTTGATAATGTCCTGAGTGGCTTTTTTAACTTTACAAAAATTATTTTAATTGTTCTTCCCCCTCTCTTAAGTATGATTTCTGGAGAGGGAATAGTCTTTGTTTGAAGGTTCTTAATCTACGATTTCTATTGATTTCTCCAAAATACTTCAAGGTGTGAAATTTATTTATCTGGTTGATAAGTATTGTTGGTTGATAGGCATTATTGTGTGTGTATTTGTGATTCTCAGCTCTACAATTATGTTTTGTTTTTGCTTTGCTGTTAAGTTATTTCCTGTGGAGAACTTCCTACACCTCCAAATGGGAATAAGATTGGAACTCAAATCACATATGGATCTACAGCTATATTTACTTGTGACTCAGGATACATGCTAGTTGGCTCTGCAGTGAGGGAATGTCTGTCATCTGGACTCTGGAGAGGAATTGAGACCAGATGTTTAGGTATGGATGCTATTGTCATGACACATCCATTTCCTTTCTCTCTAGGAGACAAAACTAAGCAAAGTGATCTGCTTGTCTTTTTCTGTTAGCAGATATATTGAAGAGAGCTCTGCATGTGTGTGGCTTCACTGCATTGTTTTTCTCATCAGATTAGAATTATGTTTATATTTTCAAAATTTTAATATCTTCACAACTTGCAAAATCTGTGTTACTGTATTTTTGTATATGTTTTTAAAGTAGAAGTATACATAAACAGCAAGACAGATTGATTCCACATATGTCAGTTCTAATGCATATACTCAGTAAAATATCTGCATAGGAGATCTGAACTAAGTGGTTGTGTCATAGTGTTAAACTGTATGTTTGAAAAGACAGAAGGAAGAAAAGAATAGTTTGTGGAAATTTTGACAGGACCACTGCAACCTTATTTCTGAGAAAAAGCCATTATCCAGACACTTTTTACAGAATATGAGACCCTTTACTCGTACAAAGTTAGGCATCTTCTCTTATTTAATGTACTCAGACATCGTTGCCTGAATTACTTATGAATAAAACAAACACATGAAACAATTTCAGGGCTTCTTTCTGTTTCATTATCATGTGTACCTGTACTGTAGAGACATAGGTTTTAACTATATTTAACCAAAATTTCAGTTGAAATCAAAAGTATCTTAGTATTGTGATTTAGAATGAAATATATGTCATATTGTATCTTGTTGTTTCTAGACACATGAATATATAACAGAATATCCATAAACTGATACATTCAGAAAACTGAACTAGTATATATATTGAATATAGGGGTTTGTTGCAATATATCTTTGTACAGATTGCCATTCGCCTTTTTTAAACTACCTTTCATCCCAAATAATTTTTCTTCTGTAAAACAGCATTATTTGCTAATGTTCACTTAAGTGAATGACTCATGAATGATCAAAAGTGTTGCTTATGAAGCTCCAAGTCTGCAGCTGGAATGTTCCCTGATGTACAGCAGAGAGGGGTAGAGGCTTTGTTTATGTTTCACATTAACCATGGTAATCATTTAACAGAGGAGGAAAAAAACAGATCTTAATGTTTGATATTCTACATCTTCTAAATTGTCAGCAATTACAAGATATTGTAAAACTAAATTTTTGAAGCATCATGGTATGTGCATAATCAAAATGTTCAGCTTTTTTTCTTGTTTGCTTGGTTTGTTTTTCTTTTTACTGATTTTTCTGCAGAAGTTACAGCTGTTGAAGTTTGGCAAAATGTAAATATTTTCTTCAAAGAAATATTAATGTAGAAACAGAGAAATGGTATGCTATTTGCATATAGTACCATGGAAAATTACTTACATTTAAGAGTTTTGCCAAAATAACTTCATGCCAAGTGAAGATCAGGAGAGAATGAATTGAATTTTGCCAACATTTGGCTGTAGAAATAAAATTGTAATATAATTTAATAATAGAAACAGATTACACAATCTTTACTTGCAACTTAGAAGAGGACCCCTACTTCTCAGAAGAGGTTCATTATTATTCAGCTCATACGCTAGAATGTCCAGTAACAATAAACAGTTAAGAAAACAACTATATAGCTACAGGAGAAAAACAGTAATCTTAAACATACCTATTGTATCAGACTAATGGCACTACAGTAAATCTTATAATACATGTCTTTAAAGGTTTATTTTGGTAAATTGTTGAAGATGGCATGAAAACAAGTATTACTCAGAAAAATTAGAATATATATCATATATAGCAGGCAAAAAATATATACCTTGCTAAAAAAAAAAAGCAAAAAAAACCTAATAACAGTAAATTTATAAAAGGGAGAGAGTAATGACTGCCATAATTTCTCTTCCAAAAATGCTGCCTACTGTGTTACATCACTGTGCAGGAATGAGCTCCCTGCAGACTCAGAATAACTCAGTTGAATTCTTATTTCTTCCATAAGTAATTTGAGACTTAAGACAGAGGAATGAGCTCAGCTAATGACAACACAGAAATAAGAAATATTTTTAAGAAGGCTGTTGTCAGAAAGTGGAGAAAACGGAGGACATTTATGAAGTATTAGAATATGGAAGGAAGGAAATCAAATACAGCAGGAAGACCTACGGAGTGGGTATTTTACCCTTCCAGAAATGAATTCTTCGTGAAAATTATCAGCAAATTTCAATATCTACTTCTGATGTTTATGTCTCCATTGTAAACATTTTTTATCATTTATGTTTGAGCCTCTTCACTTTTTCTTTGGGAAAAATGTGGTTGTTCTTGGACTGAAGTGATTGCCAATGTATTTCTGTTATAAGTTTTGAAGATTCCCTTGGGAGTACACTTAGGTGACATACATGAAATCCTACAGGATAACATAATACCCTTTTTAATATTTTGTTTTAAAATGCAATTACTTTTTTTTTTTTTAAGTGCTACTGAAATAATTACATTTAGTTGTTGTGTTAGATGGCCTGATTTTAATTCTAGGTATGTGTAATTTTAAAAATTCATGAAAGGTGGAATAAACAAGAATCTAA